>JAXCMG010000038.1:6659279-6786768 GCA_034642415.1 Podarcis siculus | reverse complement strand
AATAATAATAATAATAATAATAATAATAATAATAATAATAATAATAATATATTTATTTATACCCCACCCATCTGGCTCGGCCTCCCCAGCCACTCTGGGCGGCTTCTAACCAAATATTAAAATACAGTAATACATCAAACATTAAAAGCTTCCCTAAACAGGGCTGCCTTCAGATGTCTTCTAAAAGTTTGGTAGTTGTTGTTCTCTTTGACATCTGGTGGGAGGGCGTTCCACAAGGAGGGTGCCACCACCGAGAAGGCCCTCTGCCTGGTACCCTGTAACTTGGCTTCTCGCAGGGAGGGAACCGCCAGAAGGCCCTCGGAGCTGGACCTCAGTGTCCAGGCAGAACGATGGGGGTGGAGACGCTCCTTCAGGTATACTGGGCCGAGGCCGTTTAGGGCTTTCAAGGTCAGCACCAACACTTTGAATTGTGCTCGGAAACGTACTGGGAGCCAATGTAGGTCTTTCAAGGCCAGTGTTATGTGGTCTTGGCGGCCGCCCCAATCACTAGTCTAGCTGCCGCATTCTGGATTAGTTGTCGTTTCCGGGTCACCTTCAAAGGTAGCCCCACATAGAGTGCATTGCAGTAGTCCAAGCAGGAGATAACCAGAGCATGCCCCACTCTGGCAAGGCAGTCTGCGGGCAGATAGGTGCTCATGAGTGATGGTGTTCATAATGAGTGAGTCCCCTCACCTGTCCTCTGGGTAGAAGAACAAGGGCCGGAGTTGGGTGTAGGGGCTGAGCTGGAAGCAGCTGGAAGCTGGAGACACAAAGACCTGCTTGCTCTGTGCTGGATCCAAAGTTCTGTTTTTAATATTTTTGTTGGAGCCGTCCAGAGTGGCAGGGGCCGCACTGTAAGATGGGCATCATATGAATACAGCGGCACCTCGGTTTCCAAACGTAATCCGTTCCGGAAGACCATTCGAGTTCCGAAACATGAGAAAAAACAAGGCGCAAAGGGCCAGCAAATTTAATTGAGAAAATTGAGAAACACTCAGCGGAAGCCGTTCGACTTCCGAGGCACGTTCAAAAACGGAAGCATTCCTCTATACATAGAAGTATTCCTCTATGTGACAACAGCTGCCAGGATGCTCACAGCCAAAATTTGGAAAGGGAGAAAAATTCCATCAATAAAAGAATGGCAAATTAAATTTTGTGAATATATAAATCTGGCAAGACTCACAGCATTCATAAGGGGACAATCGGATCAGAAATTATTAAAAGAATAGGGATGTGCTAAAGAGTATATGAAAAAACATTGTTGTGGAATAAGCATATCGGTATGTAATGAATGATGCTTTGCAGGGTTAAAGAAAGAGAAAAATGGTGTAAAAAGAATAAAGATAGAGGTAATCTACATTAGACACAACAACTTAGAAAGAGTAAAAATTTTGAGGTCTTAGAACAAAGGAAGGAAGTCAATACGTGTATATGTATGTAAGGATTATCTAGAATGATGATATGGTTTTATTTGTAGATGTGTGTTTTTGTTTTTTTGTGTTCTTTTTTCTCTTGTGTTTTTTTCTCTTGTTTGTACTGTTTTATTTTGGATTCAATGTTTGTAATTTTTGTTGTAATTTTGCATTGAAAATTAAAAAAACAACAACAATGGAAGCATTTACTTCCGGT
This sequence comes from Podarcis siculus, assembly GCA_034642415.1. Taxonomy (NCBI): domain Eukaryota; kingdom Metazoa; phylum Chordata; class Lepidosauria; order Squamata; family Lacertidae; genus Podarcis; species Podarcis siculus. Next base: position 6,785,139 of record JAXCMG010000038.1, on the reverse strand, counting down.
TTTTCAGTGTTCGAATTCCGAAACGTTTGTCAACGGAGACGTTCAAAAACCGAGGTACCACTGTATTATTATTATTCTTATTATTATCATCATCATCATCATCATCGGCGAGGGGCCATCACAGAGAGAGCCCCTTCTGGGGGACAGATATGGAGAGAGAGAGAAAGACAGACAGACAGACAGACAGACAGACAGGGTAGTAAGCAGAGAATGTGGGGTAGCTCCGCCCATCCTTAGTTTAGCCCCACCCACTTTTGACTCCGCCTCTGCTGTCAGTGCTGCCCTCTACAGGCCACCCTGATGGAATGCAGCCCCCAACAGAGAACTAGATGCCCGCTTCTGCTTCACTCAAAGGTTACGGGGAGAGAAAACGCCTTCTCCCTTTTCTGGCAAGTGGTCCGAAAGTGGGGAAAAATAAGAATTAGAAACTAAAACGGGCTAGTTGTGGGTTTCCCCCACTCATACTTCCTGGTCAACCAGCAATCCAAGGAGGATAGAATTTGCTGTGTCTTTTCTTTTTTTTCTTTTAGGGACTTTTCTCAGGAAACTACAAATCAAGTAGCCATCCTGTTTTGCTGGTTTCAAGATTGTGGCAGTTCCTGTTTCTGTATCTATAGGAGTCCGGCAACGACAATGAATTTGTACTGTGTGAATTGGGAAACAAGGGCTGCACTAATGGAGCGTGCTCCTCAACCAGGTCAAGTTCAGCTCATCCGAAGTTGCAAAATGAGCAGCACACGTTATGTGCTTTGCAGGGGGTTGGACTAGATGATCCCTTGGGGACCCTTCCAAGTCTATAATTTGATGAACACCTGCCTCACAAAGCCACTTCCGCCCTTCGGAGGTGGAGTTGCAGGCTTCACTGTCCCACCACGTGCGCGGCGGCTGAAGCCCAGCCACTGCATGATTGGGGGAATTCCTTGCCGCGTCACCGCCTGGCCAGCCAATCGGCTGGCTCTGGGGGTGTGGCCTGCCCTATTTAAGGCAGGACGCAGCCGGGGATCTCCCTCTTTTGCCGCCTACCAGCTGTTCCTGCTTTTCCCACCCTCCCTCCCTATAAGGTTTTCGTTCCTTGACCTTGCTATGGGCCTTGGTTAGTCGCTGTTGAGGGACCTGGTAGGAATTCTTCCACTTGGCAAACTGGCACCAGCCACTTGGTTTTCACCTAAAGAAGGTAAAGGTAAAGGGACCCCTGACAGTTAAGTCCAGTCACGAACAACTCTGGGGTTGCGGTGCTCATCTCGCTTTACTGGCCGAGGGAGCCGGCGTACAGCTTCCGAGTCATGTGGCCAGCATGAGTAAGCCCCTTCTGGCGAACCAGAGCAGCGCACGGAAATACCGTTTACCTTCCCGCCGGAGCGGTACCTATTTATCTACTTGCACTTTGATGTGCTTTCGAACTGCTAGGTGGGCAGGAGCAGGGACCGAGCAACGGGAGCTCACCCCATCGTGGGGATTCGAACTGCCGATCTACTGATTGACAAGCCCTAAGCTCTGTGGTTTAGATGACAGCGCCACCTGCATCCCATGGTTTTCGCCTACCTTGTAGCAAATCGTCACAACTTTCCTGGTATTGGCAGTTAGGCATTGGTATTGTTCTATAGATGGAAGAGGGGAGGTAGTGCCATCACCTGCCCCACATATTGAAGGGTAGTCCAGTAAAGGACTCTGGGGGGAGTGGCCCTGTCCGAAGCCTGGGGAGGTGAGGGCCTAAGGCACGCCCCCTAACGGTGACCCCGGGGGAGTTCCTAGTTGATGTGCATCAGCAGGACTCCCCCTACTGGTGGTTAACCCTTCCCGGACTTCAAGCGGATGGGCTGAAGTCGGATATAGTCGATTACAACCAATGCCTAAGCCAATAGCGCTCATCACCTGTAACCAATAAAGTTGTGGCATAATAATAATAATAATAATAATAATAATAATAATAATAATTTATTATTTATACTCTGCCTATCTGGCTGGGTTTCCCCAGCCACTCTGGGCGGCTTCTAACAGAACACTAAAATACAATAACCTATTAAACATTAAAAGCTTCCCTAAACAGGGCTGCCTTCAGACGTCTTCTAGAAGTCTGGTAGTTGTTTTTCTCTTTGACATCTGGTGGGAGGGCGTTCCACAGGGCGGGCGCCACCACCGAGAAGGCCCTCTGCCTGGTTCCCTGTAACCTCACTTCTCGCAGGGAGGGAACCGCCAGAAGGCCTCGGAGCTGCACCTTAGTGTCCGGGGTGGAGATGCTCCTTCAGGTCTACTGGGCCTTTGAGGCCGTTTAGGGCTTTCAAGGTCAGCACCACCACTTTGAATTGTGCCCAGAAACATACTGGGAGCCAATGTAGGTCTTTCAAGACCGGTGTTATGTGGTCTCGGCAGCCACTCCCAGTCACCAGTCTAGCTGCCACATTCTGGATTAGTTGTAGTTTCCCGATCACCTTCAAAGGTAGCCCCACGTACAGCGCATTGCAGTAGTCCAAGCAAGAGATAACTAGAGCATGCATCACTCTGGCATGCTAATTATTTAGCCCATTAACCTTAATAATTGTGTCATGTGTCTTTATTTCCACTGGTGTGGCGGGAACTCACCATGCAAAGTCTTGCATGGCTGTTTGTTGCAGGAGCCCTGGCTATAAGCCCTGCAGGTGAAAGGTGTCTGTGGGGCTGGCCAGGGGGTGTTTCCCAGGTCCCTGTGGGGCAGTGTGACGAGGCCTCTCTCTTTGGCACAGGGGCGGCAACTGGGGCTGCCCAGCGGACACCCAGGAGAGGGGAGAGGAGGCTGAGGGAACCCTCCACAAGGGAGGGTGTCCGAAAAGGAGTGAGGGGCTGCCAGCTCTGCAGACAAGGAGGGATATAACTGGGTTCCTGAGCCCCACAGGGGTGCCGCAGAAGGAATGTAGTTGGTCAAGGGAGCCGTGGACCCAAAAAGGTCGAAAACCTCTGGCTTAAGGAGACAAATTGCTGGGTGGTTCCCCAATTCATTTTGCAGCCAAAAACAGATTTGCAGAGATATGTCAGTAAGCAAAGGGCTCAATTTCGTGGCTCTGGGTGTGGTTTCTTTCATCCTGCCTTCAAACTTTTGTTTCCCTAATTTGGGTTTGATGCAGAAGAAAAACCCAGAGTGTGAGGTTTTTAGAGGAAGCATCTCCCAGCGGAAGGGCAAGGGGGTAGCGGAGAAAGGGGTCCCACTTCCTCTTTCCACCAGCTGCCAGGGAGAGGCGCCGGAAAGGAGAAATTGGAGGGGGAATTTCAGAGGAACGTTCCTAAGTCATGTTATTAGCAGCCTCGTGCCAACTTCCAGAAAGCTAGGCCTTCTGCAGAGTTAAATCTTTTCTCCATCTAGCTCAGTGTCATTTAGGGCTTTCAAGGTCAGCACCAACACTTCGAATTGTGCTCGGAAACGTACTGGGGACCAGTGAAGATCCTTTAGGACCAGTGTTATGTGGTCCTGGTGGACAGTCCCAGTCACCAGTCTAGCTGCTGCATTCTGGATTAGTTGTAGTTTCCGGGTCACCTTCAAAGGTAACCCCACTTAGAGCGCATTGCAGTAGTCCAAGCGGGAGATAACCAGAGCATGCACCACTCTGGCGAGACAGTCCATGGGCAGGGAGGGTTCCATCCTGCATACCAGATGGAGCTGGTAGACAGCTGCAATGGACACAGAATTGACCTGGGCCTTCATGGACAGCTGTGAGTCCAAAATGACTCCCAGGCGGCGCACCTGGTCCTTCAGGGGCACAGTCACCCTATTGGTTCAGGACCTGGGATAGTGGTAGTAGCCGCTGACAGTCTTATCCATGGGTAGGCAAACTAAGGCCCGGGGGCAGGATCCGGCCTAATCGCCTTCTAAATCTGGCCTGCGGACGGTCCAGGAATCAGCGTGTTTTTACATGAGTAGAATGTGTGCTTTTATTTAAAATGCATCTCTGGGTTATTTGTGGGGCCTGCCTGGTGTTTTTACATGAGTAGAATGTGTGCTTTTATTTAAAATGCATCTCCGGGTTATTTGTGCGGCATAGGAATTCATTCATTATTTTTTCTTATTCAAAATATAGTCCGGCCCCCCACAAGGTCTGAGGGACAGTGGACCGGCCCTCTGCTGAAAAAGTTTGCTGACCCCTGTTATCCTTCGTGAATTTGCCTTATCCTCTTAAAACCATACAGGTAGGCTGCCATCATTGCCTTAGATTACTTTGTACTTTGTGAAGAACTTCTTTCTGTCGTCCGTCCTCAATTGTCAGTTTCACTGGATGTCCCCAAGTTCTGAGAGATGGAGGAAAACTTCATGCTGTCTACATCCTTCTTGTCACTCCCCTTTACCCTACTGCTCTCTTTTTTTCTAAACCAAAGAAACCACAAACCTCAAATGTCATAACCTTTCCCTGCCCCCCATAGCGGGATTATTCCAGCCCCTTGTTTGTTTGTTTTTCTGCTTTTTCCTGCCTTCCTGGGAGAGAGAAAAATGTGAGTATGCTTACAAAACAGTAGAGGGGCCATTGGACAACAACCTTAAAATAACCATAATTGGCCCCTGCGAAATGATGCCTTTGTTTGTACTCATCCGTGACAGGCATTCATTCTAGGCATAAGTTTGTTTGTCGGCCTGTTTGCTTGTAATATGCAACAACGCCTGGAACGTCGAGGTGCAGGATTAAAGTCAGATGAGCATGGTCACGACACATTTCTCCAGGTCAGGACTGAATGCCAACACGTTCTCCACACCAGTGCTGGATTTACGTATAAGCTAAACAGGCTATAGCTTAGCCCCCCCCCCCCCGGCCCTCCCCCAAAATTATACTTCTTAATTGTATTTCACTGTTAATACACTTCTTCTTCTTCTTAATTGTATTTCAGTTCAATAATTACTTTGATAAAATACATATTTTGTTATGTGCAAATGGCTTGAGATACCTATTAAAGGTAAAGGTAAAGGGACCCCTGACCATTAGGTCCAGTCGTGGCCGACTCTGGAGTTGCGGCGCTCATCTCACTTTACTGGCTGCTCTTTTTGTTCTTTTGTTCTTTTTTTAATATATGTGTGCTTATCTGAAATATATATGTATGCATTTGCAATATTTTGCTTATATTTTGTAATAATTATGTTAAATAAATTATTATTATTTTTTTTTAAAAAAAAGTCCAGTCAAAGTCGACTATGGGGCTTTCAGGCCGAGGGAGCTGGCGTTTGTCCACAAACAACTTTCCAGGTCATGAGGCCAGCATGACTTTGCCACTCTGTGATCGTTGGTAAGGTTTCATTCTTCCAATTTCTTGCCACTATTATTCTGGATGCCATAACTGCGTACATAAACAATGGTCTTATATATATATTTATTTCCATTGGTAGTATTCCTAATAGAAAAAATTCTGGTTTTTCTAGAAATGTAAATTTAAATAGTTTTTTCAATTCACTGTAAATGTTGTTCCAAAATTCACGGATAGCAAAAATTGAGAGGTGGGTGTGGGGAAATGATTCCCTATCCCTATTTGACCTATCTTAGTAGGACGTCCCCTGGCTTAGGTGGGAAGAAGTACCATATTTTTTGCTCTATAAAACTCACTTTTTCCCTCCTGAAAAGTAAGGGGAAATGTGTGTGCGTCTTATGGAGCGAATGCAGGCTGCGCAGCTATCCCAGAATCCAGAACAGCAAGAGGGATTGCTGCTTTCACTGCACAGCGATCCCTCTTGTTGTTCTGGCTTCTGAGATTCAGAATATTTTTTTTCTTGTTTTCCTCCTCCAAAAACTAGGTGCGTCTTATGGTCTGGTGCGTCTTATAGAGCGAAAAATACAGTAATTTTAAAATCCTGCTTGTGACCCCGGAGAGCTGCTGCCTGCCAGTGCAGGCACTGTTGGACTAGACGGACAAATAGTCTGGCCTGTGACAATAGATGTTCCCATGTTCCACCGCTCTGGACGCAGAAGGCTCCTGGCTGGATGCCTAACCTCCCTCCCCAGTTAAAAGCATCACGTTGCAGGCAGGGATGAAGAAGAAATCTGATTCGTTTCACATTTAAAGGTGAATCTACCTAAGCACTTCCCGAAACAAGAGGTGAGCCGGAACACAGGAATCCTTCAATATCCTCACTTCTCTGATTTTTGCAAGGCAGCTCTCCAGGCAAGTAATGTGAGCAAAAATGCATATGCGCCAGGGTAAGTAAAAGGTAAAGGGACCCCTGACCATTAGTTCCAGTCATGGCCGACTCTGGGGTTGTGGCGCTCATCTCGCTTTACTGGCCGAGGGAGCCGGCGTACAGCTTCCAGGTCATGTGGCCAGCAGGACTAAGCCGCTTCTGGCGAACCAGAGCAGTGCACAGAAACACCGTTTACCTTCCCGCCGGAGTGGTACCTATTTATCTACTTGCACTGGTGTGCTTTCGAACTGCTAGGTTGGCAGGAGCTGGGACCGAACCACGGGAGCTCACTCCGTCGTGGGGATTCAAACCGCTGACCTTCTCATCAGCAAGCCCTGGGCTCTGTGGTTTAGACCACAGCGCCACCCACGTCCCCTTGTTATAGTACGGACATCCTAAGGAAAAGTGGGACATTCTGGGATCAGATCAGAAACTTGGACAGCTTCTGTAAATCCAGGACTATCCCTGGAAATTGGGGAGACTTGGAGGGTCTGAGATTGACCAATTTGCTCATTCCTGGTTGCAGAGAAAGGCCACCCCTGCTTGAGAACCTAGAAAGCGAATGTCAGAGGGCAGAGTATCCGGGTGAGATGGCCTGTCTGCAGCCTATTTTGCTCCTAATGCGATTGGCCTTCCCTACGGTCCAAGCGAGAGCCATTCCCATGTTTTCTGCCGGCTGGCTGCCGCTGCCTTGTCAGCAACGAAGGGGAAACAGGAAAGCTGTACTGCTTAGCAAGGGGTGCCGCTGGTGGCTTTTGCTGCTGCTGGCAGGCGCCAGCCCTGCGATGAAATCTGAGCCCCTTGCACATGGATTAAATCCACCAGGAGGCTGCAGAATGCTGTTGCGTCATCCCATTGACTGGCAGGGCCTGATGGTTCCATGCCCTGCGTTGAGGTCACTATTGTTTGTTTGCTGGAGCAGAGGGGCCGGATTGCTTCGCATTTTCACATCCTCGTTCGTTTTGTTCCCTCCGGCGTTTTGCCGTCGTCCGACATGTCTCCCCCAAAGCCACAATTAACTAAATCAGGGGTCAGCAAACTTACCATCGGTGTCTCCAGCACTGATTGCTTGGTGGGCCAGAGACATAGCTGTCAACGTTTTCTTTTTTTAAAGGGAAATTCCCTTATTCCAAATAGGATTTCCCTTAAGAAAAGGGAAACGTTGACAGTTATGGCCGGTGGGCAGAGGAGCGCGTGCCCATACATGTGCACACACACTTCCAGCGCACTTCCAGGTCGGAGGAGCACCGGAAATAGCTTGTGTGCATGTGCACAGGCCTCCTCCGACCCGGATGTGCACAGGAATAACACTTGCACATGTGCAAATAACGCTTGCACATGCTATTACCGGCGCTCCTCCGACCTGGATGTGGGCAGCCGCGCAGCGCAGTGCCAGTAAGAGCGGGCGGCAGGGGTCACAGCAGGCCGGATAAACGAGTCCCTCGGGCCTTATCCGGCCCGTGGGCCTTAGTTTGGGGACCCCTGAACTAAATGATGAACCCAAATCACAATTGGTGCAAGCTGGTTCACTTTTAAACCCATATAAGGATTGTAAAATGGGTGAAATCACACTCTGGGAAAAACTCTGGGAAAGGGACTTGAAGTTTATAGCATGTTATTCTTCGAAGGAGAACTACATGAAAATGATTCACGGATGGTATTTAACTCTGAGGCGACTTGCTAAGATGTATAAGACTGGGAAAAATATTTCACACAGAACTACGAGGGCGGAAGTTGAACAGAACAGTGGTTGTAAAAATAAATGAAAATTAAATGAAGGATTCACATCGGAATGGTTGATTGAATAATTAAGAAATGCAACGTGATATTAGACGATCAGCACTTCGCAAAATTCAGAGCATGGGAAGTCACCCAAAGATATACAATTTAGCATTTATATTTGGCTTTTCTGATTGCATTGTAATTTGGAATGTTTTAATGTGGTTTTTATTGGATTATTAAAATGGATAACTTAATAAATATTATTTCCCAAGAAAAGATGTATAAGGCTGAATCAGATAGGTGCTAGAGATGCAAAGAGGTGGAGGGAATGTTCTTTCATATGTGGCAGACTTGTAAAAGGGTAAAAGAGCATTGGGGAATGATCCATAATGAATTGAAAAAAATGTTTTAAAGTACTTTCCCCAAAAAACCAAAGTCCTTTCTGCTGGGGATAATTCAGACTTGAATTCCCAGGTGTCAAAAAAGGGTTATTTATGTATGCTGCTACTGTGGCCCGTGTTTTGTTAGCCACAAAATGGAAAACGAGCGAGGTCCCAACCAAAGAAGAATGGCAACTTAAGTTGACAGAATATGCACAACTTATGCACAGACATAACATATAGAATAAGAGAACAAGAAGGACACACATTTAAAGAAGATTGGAAAACATATGTTGAGAATATGGGAAATAATTGTGTACAACTGAAAACGCTGGCAGCATTAAGAGAAATTCAACAGTGTAAATAAGTTTTGATGGATGCAATAATGGTGTAGTTTTTGTAAACTATTCAGGGATTTATGATATGCAAAATGAACCATGGAAAGAGAAGAAGGGAAGTCATTGATATCTTAAGGATGTAAAATGAGTGTTTTAAATTGTAAAACAGAAAATTTAATAAAAATTACATACAACAAAATAAATAAAATGGCCGAAATCACAAAGTTCCAGGCTGCTTGAAAGTTGGCACACGACCGTGATGTTTTCCGGTTGGCCCAAATAAAGATCTTGTTTTGCTATTAGCAGAAGGAAGGATGATTTAGCCACCTCCAGAGATGCACTCAAGCAATTTCCTGATGTGCAACTTGGGAATCTTTCTGGGACTTGGCAAGGATTGCGATAATGGTGATGATTTCAGCAACACCTGTGGGAGGGAGATCCATAGTTTAATTACATGACCTTTCTTTTTTCTGTCCTGAATCTTTCAACCTTCAGCTTCATGGCATTTCCAGGAATTCTGGCGTTATGAGATAGGGAGGAAAAAATGCTTTCTCTGCCCATTTTCTCCATGTTGTTGTTGTTTAGTAATTTAGTCGTGTTTGCCTCTTCGTGACCCCCTGGACCAGAGCACGCCAGGCACTCCTGTCATCCACTGCCTCCCGCAGTTTGGTCAAACTCATGCTGGTAGCTTCGAGAACACTGTCCAACCATCTCATCCCCTTCTCCTTGTGCCCTCCATCTTTCCCAGCATCAGGGTCTTTTCCAGGGAGTTTTCTCTTCTCATGAGGTGGCCAAAGTCTTGGAGCCTCAGCTTCAGGATCTGTCCTTCCAGTGAGCACTCAGGGCTGATTTCCTTCAGAATGGTTTGATCTTCTTGCAGTCCATAGGACTCTCAAGAGTCTCCTCCAGCACCAGAATTCAAAAGCAAGGTACATTTGTAGATAAGAGAAGTCTGAGCTAGGCCTCAGACTTTCTACCTTGTGGCTTCCATCTTCTGTAAGGATGAGCCATGTGCTGCTGGCTAAGAGCCAGCAGAAGAGTCCAAAAGGGCAAAAAGGAGGCAATGAGGAAGATGGCTGTGTGACTGGCCCTTTTATAGGGTCTGCTAGGGTCATGCTCATCTACCTGGTCACACACAGGGGAAGGATGCTCCAGACCAGGTGTATTTACCACTGTAGGTAAATACAAGCAGTGCTTCCCCCCCTCCTTTTCTTTTTCCGAAGAGGTTCTGTCCTTCAGCTGCTACATTCCAGTCCTGGGAGTTGCCCCACTAAGTCTCTCATGGACCTATCAAGTCAGGTTTACTCAAGGTGGGGACTGCGAGGCAGGGGGTGCATGGCAACAAAAGGAGGATTTGCATTCCTCCCAAACCCCCCCCATTGGAAAAAAGAGGTCTGCAATTATCAATGGCGTATGGTTGTTTGTATATTTAGCCGCGAAGTTAATTGCAATACAGTGGTACCTTGCCAGGCTATCTGATGCTGCCTTATCGGATTGCCTTTCCTGGTAGTCTGCCCATTCCTTTGAAATGGTGATTATCCAATTCCTGTAACAAGGAAGGTTTTTTCACCTCCTCTCTCCTTGCAGAGAAACATTTGGTCAGCTTGGGAGTCAAAATGGTTTCAGGACTGTCTTCCTGTGCTGCTCCAGACATGTGGTTTATATATTTATGTACGTGTGTGCTTGGTACATTTATGAACATTTACTATACATCTAGGGACGCGGGTGGCACTGTGGGTTAAACCACAGAGCCTAGGACTTGCCGGTCAGAAGGTCGGCGGTTCGAATCCCCGTGACGGGGTGAGCTCCCGTTGCTCGGTCCCTGCTCCTGCCCACCTAGCAGTTCGAAAGCACCTCAAAGTGCAAGTAGATAAACAGGTACCACTCCTGCGGGAAGGTAAACAGCGTTTCCATGCGCTGATCTGGTTCACAAGAAGCGGCTTAGTCATACTGGCCACATGACCCGGAAGCTGTACGCCGGCTCCCTCGGCCAGTAAAGCGAGATGAGCGCTGCAACCCCAGAGTCGGTCACGACTGGACCTAATGGTCAGGGGTCCCTTTACCTTTACCTTACTATATATCTAAGACCTTAAAATTATTATAACAATATGTAAGAGCAGTAGTGGGGGCCTGCCAGCTACCCTGAGATATGCTGGAAAAGAAACTCGGCTAAGCATGGATCCTGTAACAAATTCCTGACATGCCTTGCAAAACGACTCCCTCTTTCAGCAGGTGGAGAAAGGAGAGAGGGGGTCATTCCTCGACTGGACCCAAACCAAGTAAGGAAGATTTGGGGATGACACGTCGGGCAACAGCTAGGCCGCAAAAGGTTACAAACAGGAATGCTACGCATCTAGGGCAGTTTTGGTGTGCAAATCTTCGCAGATGCTTCACGCACAATTAACTATGTGAAATATGCTTCCGGAGGCGGGGGGGGGGGGGGAATTCTCCAGGTGCTGTTCAGCTTTCGTTGCACCAGCTGTTTGAATGCGGAAAAATGGATCCTCAAAGTGGAAGATCTCCGGTTCTTGGGCAATGTGCTTAGAATCAGCACAGGAAGTTTTGCATTGCCGTAGTTACACAATAGGTTTACACCCCCACCCACAATGTGTTTGTTCTGTTTGTTGTAAGGATCCCAGCAGTCTGCTCCGTAGTAACTCAGAGCAGGATGAATCAGTCTTTTCCATGAGTGTCTATTTTATATTGTTGGTGTTCTGACCTTCATGGTCATATCAAAGTGTTGGTGCTGATCTTTAAAGCCCTAAACAGCCTCGGTCCAGTATACCTGAAGGAGCATCTCCATCTCCATCGTTTGGCCTGGACACTGAGCTCCTGCGCCGAGGGCCTTCTGGCGGTTCCCTCGCTGCGAGAAGCCAAGTTACAGGGAACCAGGCAGAGGGCCTTCTCGGTGGTGGCACCCGCCCTGTGGAACGCCCTCCCATCAGATGTCAAAGAGAACAACAACCACCAGACTTTTGGAAGACATCTGAAGGCAGTCCTATTAAACATTAAAAGCTTCATAGGTTATTGTATTTTAGTGTTCTGTTGGAAGCCGCCCAGAGTGGCTGGGGAGACCCAGCCAGATGGGTGGGGTATAAATAATAAATTATTATTATTATATCAGCCATGTCACAGTGCGGTCTACGGGAGATCAAAGTCCTGGCTGAGGACGTCGGGACTGGGGGCAAGATGGTGGGGTGTGAGCAGGAACGAGAGTCCAGAAGCCAGGGGTCCGAAGGTCAGGAAGCAGGGAGTCAAGAAGAAGAGGTCTGAGGATCAGGAAGCAAAGAGCCAAATGCAGCAAGGCAGGAAACATGTTGCTGTGCCAAAGAGCCAAAGGGAAATGCTGACCTTATATCCCTTCCCGGCTCTTGCCACCAGGTGCAGTGAGTTACTAAGCGGCCTCACCTCTGTGGCCACACCTTGCCTCTCCAGAACAAACTTAGGAAGGCCCCGATCCTGCGAAGCCCCACTGATCACAGGGCCTGGCTCCTGCACGCACTCCTGACAAGCCATAGAAAAATAACAACATATACTGGTGGAATATTGAAAAACAGCATTGACCAAAATGTCTTCACATTATTATTATTATTATTATTATTATTATTATTATTATTATTATTAACAAAAAGGTTAAAAAAGAATAAAACAAACCATATATTAAAATGAAAATGGGTTAGGAGAACTAATACATTTAAAAGCATCCAGATAAATTTTAAAATCAAACGATCCAATTAAATCAAGGCAATTTGGCACATTCGTGTCAGTAAGATTTATCCTTCGCTCTTGGGCTACCGCTGCAAATCTTGTAATGTCATCTGTCACCAGTTTGTCAGAATCAGACAACAAATACAGAATGTTTGCTTGATCATCAATATCAGGTTTCTTATTTAACAACTGCAGAATAAACTTTGCCTGAGGTTCAGAATGCAAGGGACGGTATAGTAAATAATGATAAAGATCTTCATTTGCATGGGCAGCTGTTCCACCAGATTCTTTCCATAAAGTTCTTCTAAATATCAGTTTCCCTGCTGTTTTTCGTGTTATTGGTTGCTGTTTTTTTGTACATCGCTTTGAGACAATTGTGTAGAAGGCGATTAATAAACGGATGGTGATTATCACAATAAATTCTGATCCTAGCTTATTGCCACAGAGGTCTGGCGAAATGTAGCTTGTGTAATAAGCCGAGAAGCTTACAAGACGCTCTGGCTTCTTCCAACAGCTTAGGGAGCCATACAAATCCCAAATTCTCCAGGATGAGGAAGTTCCTGGAGGAGGATAACGAAAGCTTTGCTGGTAAACATTAGGATGAGCGTGCCGAACTTCTCTGCAACTACTGGAATCATCATGTTAATTATTCTTTCCAGGCCATGTCTGAGATAGGAGTTTGCACCAGGGTCACAGTCACAGACCAAGCGGTTTAGCCATGCTGGCCACATGATCCGGAAAAGCTGTCTGCAGCCAATAAAGCGAGATGAGCATCACAACCCCAGTGTCGGTCACGACTGGACCTAATGGTCAGGGGATGGATGGAGCAATATACCTGTTACACAAGGCAGGAACCTTTCTGCGCTTGTTAACCATGGCAGGTCACTGGCGCCGCAATGCCATTTGCAGACCGAATATGCCACCTCTGTTTCTCAGTGGATTAATAAGTAACAGGGAACTTGTTGGGGCAGATTTCTCTGTTGTTAAGGAAAGATTTGGATGTCCAGGCTGCTGTTGCCCGGCCAGAGATTTTTATAATGCTAAACATCAGGCAGGGATGTCTCTAGCTCACTTGCAGTACATGTGAAAAGGATCTAGGGGTCTTGGTGGATCACAAGCTTAATATGAGTCAACAGTGTGATGCAGCAGCAAAAAAAACTAATGCTATTCTAGGCTGCATCAACAGGAGTATAGTGTCCAGTTCAAGGGAAGGTATAAAGGTAAAGGTAAAGGGACCCCTGAACATTAGGTCCAGTCGTGACCGACTCTGGGGTTGTGGCGCTCATCTCACTTTATTGGCCGAGGGAGCCGGCGTACAGCTTCCAAGTCATGTGGCCAGCATGACTAAGCCGCTTCTGGCGAACCAGAGCAGCACACGGAAACGCCGTTTACCTTCCCACCGGAGTGGTACCTATTTATCTACTTGTACTGGTGTGCTTTCAAATTGCTAAGTTGGCAGGAGAAGGGACCGAGCAACGGGAGCTCACCCCGTCGCAGGGATTCAAACCGCTGACCTTCTGATCGGCAAGCCCTAGGCTCTGTGGTTTAACCCACAGCGCCACCCGCGTCCCAAGGGAAGGTATAGTACCACTCTATTCTGCCTTGGTCAGACCACACCAGGAGTCCTGTGTCCAGTTCTGGACAACACACTTTCAGAAGGATATTGACAAGCTGGAATGTGCGCAGAGGAGGCAACCCAGATGATCAAGGGTCTGGCATTAAGCATTATGAAGAGCGGTTGAAGGAGCTGGGCATGTTTAGCCTGAAGAGACTGACAGGAGATATGATAGCCAACAAATTGAGGTTGAATCCTGACAAGACAGAAGTACTGTTTTTGGGGGACAGGAGGCGGGCTGGTGTGGAGGACTCCCTGGTCCTGAATGGGGTAACTGTGCCCCCGAAGGACCAGGTGCACAGCCTGGGAGTCATTTTGGACTCCCAGCTGTCCATGGAGGCGCAGGTCAGTTCTGTGTCCAGGGCAGCTGTCTACCAGCTCCATCTGGTACGCAGGATGAGACCCTCCCTGCCCACAGACTGTCTCGCCAGAGTGGTGCATGCTCTGGCTATCTCTTGCTTGGACTACTGCAATGCGCTCTACGTGGGGCTACCTTTGAAGGTGACCTGGAAACTACAACTAATCCAGAATGCAGCAGCTAGACTGGTGACTGGGAGCGGCCGCCAAGACCATATAACACTGGTCTTGAAAGACCTACATTGGCTCCCAGTACGTTTCCAAGCACAATTCAAAGTGTTGGTGCTGACCCTGAAAGCCCTAGACGGCCTCGGCCCAGTATATCTGAAAGAGTGTCTCCACCCTCATCGTTCTACCCAGACACTGAGGTCCAGCGCCGAGGGCCTTCTGGCAGTTCCCTCACTCAAGAAGCGAAGTTACAGGGAACCAGGCAGAGGGCCTTCTCGGTAGTGGCAACCGCCCTGTGGAACACCCTCCCACCAGATGTCAAAGAGAACAACAACTACCAGACTTTTAGAAGACATCTGAAGGCAGCCCTGTTTAGGGAAGCTTTTAAGGTTTAATGCATTACTGTATTTTAATATTTTGTTGGAAGCCCCCCGGGGTATAAATAAATTATTATTATTATTATTATTATTATTATTATTATTATTATTATTATTGCCATCTTCAGATATCTCAAGGGCTGTCCCATGAAATATTGAGCAGCTTGTTTTCTCCTGTTCTGGAAGGCAGGACTCGAACCCATGGCTTCAAGTAACAAGAAAGTAGATTCTGGCCAAACTTCAGGGGAAACTTCCTGAAAGTAAGAGCTGCTTAACAATGGAATGGTCTCTCTCTGGAGGTTCTCTACTCTCCCTCCTTGGAGGTTTTTAAGCAGAGGTTGGATGGTCATCTGTCCTGGATGCTTTGGTTGAGATTCCTGCATTGCAGGGGGTTGGAGTAGATGACCTTTGGGATCCCTTCCAACTCTGCAATTCTATTATTCTAGAATTCTAGGGTTCTCCTGATGGGAGCAAAATGATGCATTTAAACCTCGGTTTGCTCCACTTATGTAGAAGGCCAGGGGTCGGGTACCCGGTAGTGCTGTGCTAAAATATCTCCCTTGTGTTTCTTTCTAATGTTCTCCATCAATGGAAGACAAAAGAAATTGCATTTGAAAATGATCAAAGCTAATACAGGCTTAGAGTTGACAATTGCTGGAGACGTGTTTCAGTTAAAGCTGATTTTATACATATCTCTTGTCTGCAGCTCCAAATCTCTTGGAAAACAGTGCAGAATGATGGATGTCATATACCTTTGGAACCTAAAGCCTTCCTGCTTAGATATTATTTTGGAAAACGATTAAGAAATAGTAATTGATCTTCTGAAAGCTTCAAGAATAATGACCGCTAAGTCTTGGGGGAAGGCATACAAAATATGAATGGATTAAAAAAGGTCTGGTCTATTGTAACACTGATTAAGTTAAAATACTACCAAAAAAATCATGTAATAAGTTTATAGAAAAATAGGTGCTCTTTGTAATGATTAGTTTAATGACAACATTCAGTCCTGCATGATTTTAATCTATTCTAATGGTATCTTATTTGACAAATAAGGTTTCTTTTTGATCTCTTCAATGTATTAATGGTAAAAGAAAACTATCAAAGGGAAAGGCTGATGAAATTCTTTTTTAAAAAATAACTTTTATTCAAAATTAAAACAAAACATATTATCCAGAAACATATCATCCTTATTTTCCCATTTTTCCTCCCTCCCCCCACAGAACCCACCCCCCGACTTCCCTCAGTTCCAGTCTTTGATTTCTCTAAAAATGCTGTTTTCTGCATGTTACACAGTTGTATAGATCCTCAAACTATTTAGCTGATTAATATCAATAAAAAGGTTGTGAATGTTTATTCAAAACCAGCCAAGGAGTCCTGTTTGCTTTGTTGTATCTTCAAATACTTTGTAAAGGGTTCCCATTCTTCTTTAAATTCACAGTTATCCTTGTCCCGTAGCTTGTATGTCAGTTTTGCCAGTTCTGCATAGTCCATCAAATTTTCTTGCCATGACTCTTTGGTTGGGGTTTCTTCAGTCTTCCATCCTTGTGCTACCAGAACTCTCGCGGCCGTTGTCGCATACATGAAGATGTTTTTCAATTCTCAAGCGAGACATGCAGCAATCGTAACCTGCATTACCTGCATTAGGCTCAAAATGCCAATCTATGCAGCTCTGCACATTTTCAGTATGCTTTGCACTCTATCCTGAACTGGATAACCACAGAATGAGCACAAGGGGATGTTAGCTGGCAGTAGGAGTGTCTCTGTGCTGTGTGATCTGAAGGAAGCCACAGTTGTTCCTACAGACAACGAGCCTTCAGTGCTGGCTGACTCAGACAGGGGAAAACCCAGGCTTTTGTGCTGGGCGTTCAGGGAGCCCATTCATTCCACGCAGAAGCCATGCCAAAGCATTGTACATAGCAAAGCACGATGCCTCCTGGCAGGAGAAAGGATGCAATTCAATCCTACTGAAAATTGCAGGGAGGAGGAAGAAAACACGGCTTCCTTGGGGAGTATTTATTGGAGACAGAATTAAAGCCTTCCTTTTCTCTGGGTGTTTCTTGGGGGGTTGAAAAACTTCTTCTAGGACCGCATTGTTCTTCGTTGGACAGCCTTAAGAAATATCCCCCCCCCCAAATAAAGCCACACACACACACACAACAACAACAAGAACCACCAAACTTTTAGAAGTCATCTGAAGGCAGCCCTGTTTAGGGAAGCTTTTAAAGTTTGATGCATTACTGTATTTTAATATTTTGTTGGAAGCCGCCCAGAGTGGCTGGGGAAGCCCAGCCAGATGGACGGGGTATAAATAAATAAATTATTATTATTATTATTATTATTACAATAATAATAATTTATTATTTATCCCCGCCCATCTGGCTGGGTTTCCCCAGCCACTCGAGGCAGCTTCCAGCAAAATAATAAAAACACAATAATTCATCAAATATTAAAAGCTTCAGATGTCTTCTAAACATCAGATGGTTGTTTATTTCCTTGAAATCTGATGGGAGGGCATTCCACAGGGTGGGCGCCACCACTGGGTGGCTCCCAATCAAGTGTTAAAAACAATACAGCATTAAATATTAAAAACTTCCCTAAACAGGGCTGCCTTCAGATGTCTTTTAAAGATAAGGTAGCTGCTTATTTCTTTGACATCTGGTGGGAGGGCGTTCCACAGGGAGGGCGCCACTACCGAGAAGGCCCTCTGCCTGGTTCCCTGTAACCTCACTTCTCGCAATGAGGGAACCACCAGAAGGTCCTCAGAGCTGAATCTCAGTGTCCAGGCAGAACGATGGGGGTGGAAACGCTCCTTCACGTCTACTGGGCAGAGGCTGTTTAGGGCTTTCAAGGTCAGCACCAACACTTTGAATTGTGCTCGGAAACGTACTGGGAGCCAATGTAGGTCTTTCAAGACCGGTGTTATGTGGTCTCAGTGGCCACTCCCAGTCACCAGTCTAGCTGCCGCATTCTGGATTAGTTGCAGTTTCCGGGTCACCTTCAAAGGTAGTCCCACGTACAGCGCATTGCAGTAGTCTAAGCAAGAGATAACCAGAGCATGCACTAAAGGCCAGACACGGCTTCCCCCGATGAGGGAGCCTGTCGTTGGGTGCCTGGTTGCGCCCCCTAAAAAAAAATATGCACCGGTGGCTACGGCTCCCAGCCCTGCAAGCTATGCCATTGGCTCCGAGGGAGCATCCCATTTCCTCTCCATGGCTACTGCTGGCGGCCTCCTCCCTTGGGCAGCTCATAGCAGCTGCTGGAGAGCAGACAAGGAGGAGGAGAGGCTGGCGACGCCAGGGCCCAGCCCTGCGTGACGCACCAGCTCTGAGGAGCCGGCAGAGGGCACAGGGCCGCGTTTGGAGGGCCACGTTTGACTATGCCTGCTTTAAAACAAAACAGTTAAGAGGGGACTTCCGGGTTGGCGCCATCGCCGAATGGCGGACTCCCTCCGAGCTCCGGAGGGAGCCTGCTCGGCAGGGCTTGGGTTCTACCGTGCCGGCGATGCGGGGACCCTTAAAAACCACGGGCACGGAGACCGTGGACATGGGTGACTCGGCTGGCACCGTTAGCGCCCTCTCGACTCGTGAAGGAGCCTTTTTAAAGGCTACGGATCGGGTGCCGGGGAGTGGCATGGTGCTTTGAGTCCTCTGCTTCCCCTGCCGAGCGAAGCCGCATGCCATCCGGTGGAGAGCGCCGACTTCTTCCATTGAAAATTCGGACTTTTAACAACAACCCGTGAGTAATCTGGTAACCGGGTTTTAAAGGAGAAAAAAAGGAAAAAATTTTCGGATTCGGCACGAGCGGGGGGGATCTAAAAAGGAAGTCAGTCCCCCCCTCCCTATTGTAAGCATTTCAAAACAAGGACTGAGTAACCAAGGTCCAAAGAGAAGCGTATTTCGGATAAAAACCAAGAATTTCACGATGGGATATTACAAGAATTGTGCTGGAGGAGAAGAGTGGGGTGAGAAGGGAAACGTAACCCCCCCCCCGGGAACCGGGGCGACCCGCGAGAGAGCCTGGGGAAAAGAGACGCAGACTTTGACAGCTGTCAGAGTGGCTGTCAAAGTCAGAAAGTGTAAAGAGGACTTTGCTATGAGGACTTTGCTAGTTAATTTCGTTACAATTGGTTACGATTTGGATACAAAATGTTGAAAATATGGAATAACAATTGGACTTTTGGACAAGAGGAAACAAAGTTACTGCAACCCCCCTAGAGGAGTTTCGGGACATTACAAGAACTACAAGCGGAAAAATACTCTGGGAACTGTATAGGACTTGCTATCTCCTGAGAAAGCTGCAAAACTGAAAAAGTATTTTGTCTACAGGGGTGTTTACATTAAAGGAGACAATAGAATTCTCTATTGAAGAAAGGAAGGGACTGGACGTAACTTTTTGTTCCTGAATAACAAACCCCTGTAGAGGCATCAAATTTCTGAATTAGAACGTTTTAGCAGCAGAACAGGACATGAAACTTGACAACAACATGGAACAGAACAATGGGGGGAACCCCTTTGGGGTCTTTTTTAGATTGGACGCTTGAAATCAAACATCACAAAAATAATATTTAAACTAAAAAGGGAAAAAAAGGAAAAGAAACTGGCAAGGTGGAACTGATTGGTGTATGGATCAAAGATTTCCAGGCAGGCAACAGACAGACAGATTGATGGACATGGGGAATGCGAACCGGGGAATGGGGGGGGGGGAGAATCAGAATCCAAAGGCTGTGTAACTATTTTTTTTTAATCTTTTTTTTATATTCTGCTGGGGTGTTTTTAGTAAAAGAAAAAGGGAATTCGTGGAATGAAACCAAGGGGGCCTTGGGGAGAGAATTTTTGATTTATATTTTTTCTTTGTTAAGGGAAAGATGATGATTGTAAAATTTAAATTGAAATATGGGGCTAAATAATTTAAGGTTTAAATTGGGAGTGAGAGCTTGTAGAACCAACATTATGAAAGGGGAATACAGTAGGGAGGGGGAGGGGGAAGTCCCGGAAAGTGGGTAACGAAAATAAGATTCTAAAAGTATTTCATTTTTGTTTTATTTTTATTTTTATTTTATTTTTTCTGTATTCTGAAAACTTTAATAAATATGATTATTTAAAAAAATAATAAAACAAAACAGTTAAGAGTTAGACTTCTGCTAGCATCGCTGTTCCTCGGGATTCGGCTCCCTGCCCACTTTCTCTGGAAGTTCTATACAGGGCCGGATTTAGGTTTGATGAGGCCCTCAGCTACTGAAGGCAATGGGGCCCTTCATATGTCCAGCTGTCCTTTGTCAACAACAAATTGTCCCTGGTTTTTTTGCATTATAGAATATATGCTACAGTGGTGCCTCGCAAGACAAAATTAATTCGTTCTGCGAGTTTCTTCGTCTTGCGGATTTTTCATCTTGCGAAGCACGGCTATTAATGGTACTTAGCGGCTTTAAGAAAAAGGAAACAAACTCACAATTAAGAAAAAGGAAACAAACTCGCTATTAACGGTACTTAGCGGCTTTAAGAAAAAGGAAACAAACTCGCAAGAACTCCCAAGACGTTTTCGTCTTGCGCAGCAAGCCCATAGGGAAATTCGTCTTGCGAAGCGACTCAAAAAACGGAAAACTCTTTCGTTTTGCGAGGCATTCGTCTTGCGAGGTACCACTGTATATGGTAATTTATGGACCTAATAGGTATCTCAAGCCATTTGCACACAACAAAATGTTTTTTTCTCTTACGTTTTGGAAATGTGCATCCAGTTGTTTTTCCCTTTAAATTTTTTGGGGGCCCCCAAGAGAGTGGGCCCCTAAGCTATAGCTTGTTTAGCTTATACGTAAATCCGGCACTGGTTCTATATCTGAGTGCGGAATGGCAGCATCTCACCGCTGGCACGCAGCTAGATAAATGCACGCCACAGCCTGCCACTTCATGCACCGCAGCCACCCATGACATATTGTGAACTGCTGAAAGCGTATTGCATGGCAATTACGCCGTCTAGTATATTTTTAACTAGAAGCAGCAACACCCTCTCGGCTCTTAAATCAAGGCAGGGTGTTTCACACCAAACAGATGCATCATCACACAGCAAGAAAGAGCCTGTAGGAATGGGAAAGAAGAAGAACATGCCTGCAGTTGCTGATGACGCTCGGTCTCCGAGCTCACAGTATATTTTCATCCGCATGTCAGTATATTTTCATCTATGAGCTTACGCCATCTCGCGTGGGGAAAGGCAGATGCAAGACAAACAAGTTCCTTGCGATCATTGGGCCAAATCTCACAGTCCTTTGCATCCTGGCCAGGGTGCCTTATTATGCAAGCAATTATTATTATTATTTAGAATTTTTATTGCAAATACAGTGGTACCTCGGGTTAAGTACTTAATTCGTTCCGGAGGTCCGTTCTTAACCTGAAACTGTTCTTCACCTGAAGCACCACTTTAGCTGCTGCTGCCACGCCACCGGAGCACGATTTCTGTTCTTATCCTGAAGCAAAGTTCTTAACCTGAAGCACTATTTCTGGGTTAGCGGAGTGTGTAACCTGAAGTGTATGTAACCTGAAGCGTATGTAACCCGAGGTACCACTGTACATCAATAACAAGCCATACATAAAGAATAATATAAAGAAAAAGAAAAAAGAAAGCAAAAAATGCAAAGAAAAGTAGACAGTAAAAGAATAAAGAAAAGTATAATATTTCAATACAATAAACACTATTTTACAAAATAATAATAGTAATAGACTTCCATCACTCTCACAACACTTCCTTTCACATTTCATATTTTATCTGTATTTCAGTATTATTTTCATCTTAATATACAGTGGTACCTCGGGTTAAGTACTTAATTCGTTCCAGAGGTCTGTTCTTAACCTGAAACTGTTCTTAACCTGAAGCACCACTTTAGCTAATGGGGCCTCCTGCTGCCGCTGTGCCTCTGGAGCACGATTTCTGTTCTCATCCTGAAGCAAAGTTCTTAGCCCGAGGTACTATTTCTGGGTTAGCGGAGTCTGTAACCTGAAGCGTATGTAACCTGAAGCGTATGTAACCCGAGGTACCACGGGATATGTGTGTGTGTGTGTGTGTGTGTATGTATATATGTTTTCCCTTTTCCATTCACGAGGTCATTCTAGACACAGCCAAATTTTTACATTAGAACCTCATCTTTCTAAATAACCATACAAGCACTTCCATTCCTTCTTGACTGTATTAATTGGCTTTAATCTTCTTATATCTGTCAATTTGGCCCGTTCCAAATATTCACATAATTTACATAACCATTCCTCTTTGGTCGGTACCTGGTTACCCTTCCAGTACTTGGCCACCAGGATTCTCGCTGCAGATGTCGCGTACAGAAAGAATTTAGTATTTTCTCTAGAAATATCACTATTCAATATTCCCAAAAGGTATGTTTCTGGTCTTTTGCTATGTGAAGTTCTTAATAACTTTTTTTATTTCTTCATGGATCTTATCCCAGAACTTTCTGATCTCTGGACATGTCCACCACATATGGTAGAAGGTTCCAATCTGCTTTGTGCATCTCCAACATTTATTACTAAGCAATTTGTTCATTTTAGCCAATCTCTCCGGTGTTAAATACCACCTATGGTGCATTTTCAGGTAGTTTTCTCTTATTAAATAAAGCGAGATGAATGCCGCCACCCCAGAGTCGTCTGCGACTGGACTTAACTGTCAGGGGTCCTTTACCTTTACTGCACACTTTAGCATATGCATTTTTTAAGACATCACTTGTGTGGGGAACTGCATTTCTGAAAAATGCAAATTTCACAGGACAGCTGTCTGCCTGTTCACATTTCGTTTGGGAAAAGTGTTGATTTGGCAGGTTCGCCTTTTAAATGCAAACTTTCTCCTTCAACCCTCAAGAGAAGAGTAGCCGGGCAAATGCCAGGGAGTCTTTAAAGGCAGGACGTCACATTCAGAGAGGTGCATCATCATCATCATCATCATCATCATAATATTTTATTTATACCCCACTCTCCCCGGCCAGAGCCAGGCTCAGGCCGGCTAACATCATAAAACTAACACAGTATACAAAGAACATAAGAACATAAAAACAGGCAATCAATTAATTAAAATGCATCTTAAAACTAACTGAAGGTAAAAGGACCCCTGACCATTAGGTCCAGTCGTGACCGACTCTGGGGGTGCGGCACTCATCTCGCTTTATTGGCCGAAGGAGCAGGTGTACAGCTTCCGGGTCATGTGGCCAGCATGCCTAAGCCTCTTCTGGCGAACCAGAGCAGTGCATGGAAACGCCGCTTACCTTCCCACCAGAGCAATACCTATTTATCTACTTGCACTTTGACGTGCTTTCGAACTGCTAGGTTGGCAGGAGCAGGGACTGAGCAACGGGAGCTCACCCCGTCGCGGGGATTTGAACCCCCGACCTTCTGATCAGCAAGTCCTAGGCTCTGTGGTTTAACTCACAGCGCCACCCGCGTCCCAAATCTTAAAACTAGTTCAGAACAAATTAAAATCTGGACAGATGGCAGTCCACGGGTAAAATTGAGAGTGGTTAATATTCTCCAGGGCCAAATGTGAACCAGAGAGATAGTCCACCTGATCTAGGATTCCGTTTTCATTTTCCGTCTGCGGGTCTACCTCTCCCAAGCCAAACATTTAAAAACCCATGAGAGATCTACGACTGGCAGCTGGTGCTGTGTTGCAGATGTTGCCCATGGAGACTAATCCTGCTACCAACACCCAAGGAACATAAATATTATGAGTCAAAGAGTTAACAGCCAAGCTAGCAGGTCGCATGAACGGAATTGCTGCACTTAGGCAGGCTTGAAATAATAATAAAGAACAAAGAGGGGCTTTCCAGGCTGTTACTATTTTGGGGTGAGATTCCATCGCATGCCAGCAAATTTGGTTTCTGCAATTATGGTCTATAGGGTGTTAGGGTTGGGGGGCTCATCAGCCTGGGAAGGTAGCCCAGAGTGTACCTAAGAACACCTGTTGTTGTTGTTTAGTCGTGTCCGACTCTTTGTGACCCCCTGGACCAAAGCACGCCAGGCACTCCTGTCTTCCACTGCCTCCCGCAGTTTTGGTCAAACTCATGCTGGTAGCTTCGAGAACACTGTCCAACCATCTCGTCCTCTGTCGTCCCCTTCTCCTTGCGCCCTCCATCTTTCCCAACATCAGGGTCTTTTCCAGGGAGTCTTCTCTTCTCCTGAGGTGGCCAAAGTACTGGAACCTCAGCTTCACGATCTGTCCTTCCAGTGAGCACTCAGGGCTGATTTCCTTCAGAATGGATCGGTTTGATCTCCTTGCAGTCCATGGGACTCTCAAGAGTCTCCTCCAGCACCATAATTCAAAAGCATCCATTCTTCGGTGATCAGCCTTCTTTATGGTCCAGCTCTCACTTCCATACATCACTACTGGGAAAAACATAGCTTTTACTATACGGACCTTTGTTGGCAAGGTGATGTCTCTACTTTTTATGATGATGGCTAGGTTTCTCATTGCTTTTCTCCAAGAAGCAGGCGTCTTTTAATTTTGTGGCTGCTGTCACCATCTGCAGTGATCATGGAGCCCAAGAAAGTAAAAACTCTCTCTGCCTCCATTTCTTCCCCCTGAAACATACCTTTTCCAGGAACCGCAGCCAGGTTTTTTCCCCTTCTCAGCCTCAGTTTCCTCTATGTAAAATGGGAGCAACAACATAAACCACGGCACTGAGGTATGTGGCAGAATGGCTATTCGAGCACTTCATTGTTTCTGCGTCCAGCTGATATGTCAACACATTTTTAATGATGGTATCCCCCTTTATTTAAAAAAACAGCACCGGGCAGGGATCATGTGACAAGAAGCCATCCCAAAGGTCCACATTGTCTTGCCATGGATATGAAGAGGCAGCAATGGTTTCACCTGATGGATGCCTGCCTGTTGAACAGATGCCTAAGCTTGCAGTGGTGTGGAGACCACACTAGCATCAGCAGAAAGTTGAATCCGTAACGTTCATTGCTTTACCAATCCAATGCTCCTTAAATACGATCTCAGTTTGCCCTTCAGAAATATACTTTCCTGACCTTTGGTTTGTGGGAGCAGCTCTCCCTCGTGTGGCGAGAACTAAAACCACAAGGAAAGATATGGGGGAAAGGATGTGGAGTAGCTTGCACAAAACAGCAAACCATGGTTTGGGCAGAATACTTAACCTAACAGCTTTCCCAGATCACCATCATCATCACCATCCCACCATTGCTCCAAGGGGTTCAAGGTGGCATACTTTGGTGCTTCTTCTTTGGCGATCCCTCGTAGCCAAGTAAGATTGTCTTCCATAAACACAGTTTTAACAATGAGTCCGTAAGTGACTGTAGAGGCCAATTCTGGATCCACACGTCCTTCCACAGTGGGACATAGGTTTCCAGGTGGGAGTTGATCACGGTGTGGATTTGCCAAGTGTGCCTTCCTCTTAGCACGTTTCTCCCTTGCGTCCTGAGTTCGAGCGTCTTCAGAGCCCATGACACTTTTGGTAAAGACTGTTCTCCAATTGGAGAGCTCGCAGGCAAGTGTTTCCCAATTGAAAATAAGGAATTAAATAAGTGTTTCCCAAATGAAAATAACGAATAGAGTTGGGGCAATAGCACAACCCTGTTTAACACCTGATCCCACTGTGAATGGTTCACTTTGAGAGCCATTGTTATCTGCGATTGTTGCTGTCATGTTATCATGGAGGAGCCGAAGGATGTTCACAAATTTATCTGGGCAGCCAATTTTCAGGACAGTCCACAGGGCATTACAATTTAGTCTCGAAAGCCTTAGTCAGGTCAATAAACACTATATACAGGGGTTGGTTTTGCTCTCTGCATTTTTCTTGAAGCTATCGAGCACACACCTCCCCCAATGTGAGATAGTGTTTTGCCTCTCCTCTATTTAAGCCCATTCTAGGAGCACAGAAACAGGACGTGGGTGGCGCTGTGGGTTAAACCACAGAGCCTAGGACCTGCTGATCAGAAGGTCGGCGGTTCGAATCCCCGTGACGGGGTGAGCTCCTGTTGCTTGGTCCCTGCTCCTGCCAACCTAGCAGTTCGAAAACACCTCAAAGTGCAAGTAGATAAATAGGTACTGCTCCGGCAGGAAGGTAAACAGCGTTTCCGTGTGCTGCTCTGGTTCGCCAGAAGGGGATTAGTCCTGCTGGCCACATGACCCAGAAGCTGTACGTTGGCTCCCTCGGCCAGTAAAGCGAGATGAGCACTGCAACCCCAGAGTCGGTCACGACTGAACCTAATGTTCAGGGGTCCCTTTACCTAGGAGCACAGAAAGCTGCTTTAGATCAGGTCACCAATTTGAAACACTAAAATGTTTCAAAAATGATGATTTAAAGAGACTCTGGGCCCCTCCAGATACCACTTTTATTGTGCATTCATGAGGATTTGCACTCCTGATGGTCTAGGAGCCGGTTATACATGATCCCGCTTTCAAACATCTCAGGGCAGACAGGCTCCTGACCATTGCACACCCTATAGCCGTGACGTTAACATATGAGAGTGCTGGAGGTGAAATAGTTAAACAGGTTACCCAATCAGAACCCAGCGGGTGGAGTCAGAGGGACTATAAAACCAGTTCTAGGAGGGGCGAAGGGGAGAGTTCGTTGGGAGTTGGGTGGTTGGTTGGAGTGGGAGTGAATTGGGATAGAGTCTGTGGGTAGGTTGTGTTAGTGTAGAGAAATAAGCTGAGTCAGGAACAGTTAGGAGCTAGGAAGACAAGTCAATATCTGAGAGGTGGTTTAGTGAGTGAGAGCAGGTAGCGGAAGTTATAGGTCTGGATAGGCATCCCATGGTTGTAATTGACCAATACCGTTTATGAAACCACACGCTTGTTAAACTGCAATAAATAAACAAAAGTTTATGTTCCAATTTAACCCTGACTGGACTCAGTATTGTACCAGGTAGGGACTGGGTGGTGGCAGTGAGAAAGAAAGTGGTGGCACAGGGATCAATAGACAGTGAAACATCTGGGGACCCTGTGTGATGGCCACAATAACTTCCTCCTGAATCCTACAACTTCTCAAAACGCAACTGCCCTGGTTTACATTTTGTCCCGTTTCTGTTTTGCACTAGTGTAAGAGCATCCCTCGATACACAGGTGGCACAATGGGTTAAACCACAGAGCTTAGAGCTTGCCGATCAGAAGGTCGGCGGTTCAAATCCCCGCGACGGGGTGAGCTCCCGTTGCTTGGTCCCTGCTCCTGTCAACCTAGCAGTTCGAAAGCACGTCAAAGTGCAAGTAGATAAATAGGTGGGAAGGTAAATGACATTTCCATGTGCTGCTCTGGTTCGCCAGAAGCGGCTTAGTCCTGCTGGCCACAAGACCCAGAAGCTGTACACCGGCTCCCTTGGCCAGTAAAGCGAGATGAGCACCGCAACCCCAGAGTTGGTCATGACTGGACCTA
The DNA here is from genome assembly GCA_034642415.1 of Podarcis siculus. Taxonomy (NCBI): domain Eukaryota; kingdom Metazoa; phylum Chordata; class Lepidosauria; order Squamata; family Lacertidae; genus Podarcis; species Podarcis siculus. Next base: position 6,757,971 of record JAXCMG010000038.1, on the reverse strand, counting down.
ATGGTCAGGGGTCCCTTTACCTTTAAGAGCATCCCTCCAAATAGAAACAACACTGGGGACACATCGCAGAACTAATAAAGAGGAATGGTGCATGGACTGACCAGTAGAAATCCACCATTCATGCAATGGGTGACATGACGCAGACTCTCCCCCCTGCAAAAAAACCCCCACTCATCTAGAGGGGCTCATCTCTGGTGTCTTCTCAACTCCAGACAAGATCCAACCAGTCTAGCCTGTGACCTGTTCTTCTCCTACACCCAAGAAGACACAGCCTCCAGCCAGGTGAGGAGAGCAAAGTCTGCTCCTCCTTCTGGAAGCCTCACTGAGTAAGAGGTTCGCTCGTCACACTGGAAGAGACTGAAAATACTACCTTTTTGCATACACAAAACTACACCGCCAGTGTTGCTGTGTTATAGCAGCCATGTGGGTACAGCTGCAGGAGAGGGTAACGATGTAGTGGTGGGGCTGGTGGCAAGGTGCGGGTGCAACGGCAGGCACAGGAACGAGGCAGGGGCACCAGGAAGTTTTGCCTACATTGCCAAAAAGCCACAGAGTGGCCCTGGTAGAAATCCCTGCCTTTGCAGAGCTGGAATGCACAGGGAGAGTCATAGCAAACAACAATAACTACAGTGGTACCTCGGGTTAAGTACTTAATTCGTTCTGGAGGTCTGTTCTTAACCTGAAACTGTTCTTAACCTGAAGCACCACTTTAGCTAATGGGGCCTCCCGCTGCTGCCGTGCCGCCGGAGCCTGATTTCTGTTCTCATCCTGAAGCAAAGTTCTTAACCCGAGGTACTATTTCTGGGTTAGCGGAGTCTGTAACCTGAAGCGTATGTAACCTGAAGCATATGTAACCCAAGGTACCACTGTACTACTTATGAGGAGGCCTCTTAACTTTTTCCTCAAGGATTACTGTTCATTAATAATCAAAGTTGTTTTATGTATGTTTCATCAATCACAGTTGTAATTCTACTTCGTCACATTCCCATTTTGCAGATGAGAAAGCAAGGTGCTGGACCTCAGGCAGAGATGGGACCTGAAACCAGGTCCATTCCCGCCTCTGCCACTTTCTGCTGGGCTACAGCAGCTTTTTGGAGGAAACAGCCCGTTCTTTATCCATCTTCCCACTCCTAAGGAACAACTTGCCCTTTCAAGCCAGGGATTGCTTTAAGGGCTTGTGTATAAAACCATCAATTGATCTGTTGAGTCCATTATCTTATGGAGTTGCTCTTCGCAGCTTTGCCAGCAGGCAACTGAGAATTCAATGCCTCTTATTGTATTTTATCATTGGCTGGCGATCTACAAAAGATTCTTTAAAAGGCTGCCAAACAGAAGTCTGCAAGCCACTGCGGGCAATGACGGGCAGAAATACACAAATACAATCATTTTCGTTTTGCTGTTAAGAGAAGGAAAAAGACATGGTGGGAAATTCTGACAGCTAGCAATTTTGATGACGAAACCAAAGAAATAACCCTGGCAACATATGCCCCCTAGTGGCAAAGAGACCAAGATGATAAAAGATCTGCTTTTGTTAGGCAAGGTTGGAATAAAACAGGGGTCAGCAAACTTTTTCAGCAGGGGGCCGGACCACCTTATGGGGGGCCAGACTATATTTTTTGGGGGGAAATTAACAAATTCCTATGCCCTGCAAATAACCCAGAGATGCATTTTAAATAAAAGGACACATTCTACTCATGTAAAAACACACTGATTCCTGGACTGTCCGCAGGCCGGATTTAGAAGGCGATTGGGCTGGATCCGGCCCCCGGGCCTTAGTTTGCCTACCCATGGAATAAAAGGTAAAGGACCCCTGACAGTTAAGTCCAGTCATGAATGACTCTGGGTTTGCAGCACTCATCTCGCTTTACTGGCCAAGGGAGCTGATGTTTGTCCGCAGTTTTTCGGGGTCATGTGGCCAGCATGACCAAGCCGCTTCTGGTGAAACCAGAGCAGTGCACGGAAATGCTGTTTACCTTCCCACCACAGTGGTACCTATTTATCTACTTGCACTTTGATGTGCTTTCGAACTGCTAGGTTGGCAGGAGTTGGGACCAAGCAATGGGAGCTCACCCCATCTCGGGGATTCAAACTGCCGACCTTCTGATCGGCAAGCCCTAGGCTCTGTGGTTTAGACCACAGCGCCACCCGCGTCCCATTAAGGTTGGAATAGCCACTTATAATTAGTACTTTGCAAGAACTGGAATACCTATCCATTCTGAAGAGAAGACTTCCTGGAAAAGACCCTGATGCTGGGAAAGATGGAGGGCACAAGGAGAAGGGGACGACAGAGGACGAGATGGTTGGACAGTGTTCTCGAAACTACCAGCATGAGTTTGACCAAACTGTGGGAAGCAGTGGAAGACAGGAGTGCCTGGGGTGCTCTGGTCCAGGGGGTCACAAAGAGTCAGACACAACTAAACAACAAGAACTGGAATGGTCAAGTCCCACGTATAGGAGCCAGCTCCTAGGGGCCGAGATCCTTGCCCCCCCCCCCAATAAAATATTTGAGAGGGCTGCCCCCCCCAAAGTTGATGGACACAGCCATTCAAATAGGTGTCTGTGCACCGTGTCATGTGATCAATTGTGCGGGGCAGGGCTTACTTGGGCCGCCCAATCAAGTTGGCGTCCCTGATTCCATGTAACTTGAATTTTGAGTTTGCCCCATTGTTTGGACCTCTGTTAGATCCTCAGCACTATCCCTTCTCCTTACAAAACGACAAAGACTGAAATCTTATATCCCTTTTACCTGAGAGTAAGCACCAATTAATTCAATGGGACTTTTAGGTACTTTTGAGTAGATACAGTTAAGATTGCATTGCCTTGTTTATTTAAAGAGAAGGACCATGCATGCTAAATCCTTGACATCTTCATGTAGGGCTGGGGATTCCACTGCCTTAAAATCTAAAAGCCACTGTGGTGTAGTAGTTAGAGCAGTGGTTCTCAAACAAGAAGCATATTGGGAAATGAAAATTAAAAAAACAACTAGTTTGATTTATATGACACATGTACATTGGCCATACCCCATTGTTTCTCACAGTGGAGTAGCGTGGGTTGTCAGCACCCGGGGCAAGGCAAGTAATTTGCGCTCCCTAACCCGTGGATTTGCCCTAACCCCAGATGTTGCGTGCAGCCGGCCCCCCTTGCACCCCCCACGCTACGCCACTGGTTTCTACTGCATTTTTAAACTGTTAACACACACACACATCCTCAGCTCTGATCTGAATTACGAAAAATAATGACTTTTATTTTAAATTGACCCTGAGTCTACAGCCTCAGTATAAGGCAGCTTGCCATGAACGCATCGAAGCTTACTACCCCGCAACCACGCACCGGATGACCGAATTCCCAGGCAATTGCACGCAAGCTCCAGCAGTGGGACCCCAATCCGACCACACGTGCATAGAGAGGATCTGCAAATGTATCTCGCTTGCGCCTCCACGACTGGCTGCATTCGCGGCGTCTTTCCGCTAGGGGGCAGCAGCAGCTAAGCCGGCTCTCGCAATTGAAGCACGCCCGCACGCGGCAACCAATAGGGAGGCGAGGCAGCGTCGGCGACTCCTCCCCGCCCACTTAACCCGCCTGTCAGTCAAATCAGAGCGCGAACGCCCCGCTTAAGCCCCGCCCCTCAAGACTCTCCCGTGTTGCCCCGCCCCTTTCTCTCCCCGTGTCTAGGCGGTCGTCTGAATAAGCGGGATGCGGGTTGGCTTCGAAAGACGCCCCCTTTTGGGGAAGGAGAGAATGAAACGGAGACGGAAAGCATTCGCGTTCTCCTTATCTCCCCGCGCCGCCATCCGTCCCCCCTCCCCGTTGTCACGGATGTGGAGCGCGGCGGGTCCCCCTTCACACGTGCGAGGCGATGAAAAGCCGGCACCGCCTCTGTCACACCGACACGCGCGAAGAGGCCACCCCCTTAAAAAAAATAAAAATCCTAATTTTTTTTTGTCCCCTCAGTGAGGAGGGCGGGAGCGAGCGCGGGCCTCATTTTCCGCCTGTCAGGCCGCCTCCCGCCCCTCACAGTCCTCTCCTCACGACGGTGCGGGAACCCGTATCCCGCTCCTCGCCTTTTCTCCCCCGACAAATCTTTCTCCTCACGCCCCCAACCCGTTACTCGCTCCCCTCAGGGCCACACGGGAGGGAGGCGGGCGCGCCCGCGCACCCCGTTAGCTGGGCGTCAACGGCGCCTCAGTGAGAAGACCCCGGCGGCGCCGCCTTTTATAACCTCGCCTTCCCGTGCGTCTCCCGCGCAAGCCCCCGACGCGAAGTCTTTCTCTCGGGCGCCAAGCTCCTCCCCCTTCCCTCACAGGCGCTCGGCTCCTTCCCTCCGGCGGCGCGGAAAAGGGAGGGCCGAAAGCCGCGCCCCCTTTTCTTCCCCCCCCCCCCCCCCGGCGCCGTAGCCACGCCCACCGCTCGCTCTCCCTCCCTCCCTCCGCCCTGGCCACGCCCACCCGCAGCTCCCTCTCTCTCCCTCTCTCGCTTTCTGCCTCTGCCGCAGAGAGAGCGAGACGCGCCGGGGACCGAGCTGGGCCGGCTTCGCCTCCTCCTCCTCCTCCTCCTCCTCCGCCGCCTCTCCCGCCGCCGCCGCCGCCTCCTCGGAGCCGACCGTTGCCTGCTCCCCTCCCCCTCCAGCTCCCCTCAGCAGAGCCGCCGCTGCCGCCGCCGCCGTTTGGGGCGGGGAAGGGATTGATGTGGAGGCCGAGAGCGGCAGCGCCGCCGCCTCCGCCATGCAGCCCCCGCCGAGGAAGGTGAGGGGGGGGGGAGTTGGAGGGGCAGGCCGTGCGAGGGGGGGGACTGAGGTAAAAATTAAAAACGGGGGGGGAGGGAGGAGGAGAGGTGCTGCCCCCTCACAGGCGGGGGGGCAGGCTGAATTGAGGGAGGGGGCTCTGAATTGAGGAGGGGGGATGCAGAGAGAAAGACAGCCTGCAAAAAGAGGGGGGTGCGTAGTGATGTGTGGGGAGGGAAAGGGGAGCGAACGAGGGGGGCGGTCCGTGCTTTATAGAGGTTGAGCATGGGGGGGAGGGTCTTTGAAGGCCCCTGGGGGGGAGGGAGTGTGATTTGGATTTTGGGAGGGTGTGCATATGTGTGTTATAAATGCGTTGCATTTGGGGGGTGGGGGGTGGCACCCACCGCAGCAGGGGCTGCAGAGGTGTCGCCTGCGGAACTGGATTTCAGGGTGCGGGGCATGGCAGGGGGGTGAAGGGGGCAGCAGACAGGGAGGTGTGATGGTGGGGGGGGTCTGTTAGCTGTCAGGCAGGCTGCAGGAGCCTCTGAATCGGGATGCAGGTGGAAGGGATGCTTGGTGTTGCAGGCTGGAGGGCAAAGCCACATAGGCTTCCTATTTTGACGGAGGGGGGTGGCATCTTGGGGGGGACAGGAAAGGAGGGTTGCAAAGGTGCTATCTGTGTGTCTGCTTGGGCTGCAGAGCTGCTTGTGGCAAAGGTGGCATAGGGCAGGGAGGTGCAGAAGACAGGCATGTGTCTCTTTCCATGAATTGAGGCATATTTTTTTAGGGGGAGGTACAATGCAACTTGTGAATGTGAGCAAGGGTTGCTAGATATACAGTGGTACCTCAGGTTACATACGCTTCAGGTAACAGACGCTTCAGGTTACAGACTCCGCTAACCCAGAAATAGTGCTTCAGGTTAAGAACTTTGCTTCAGGATGAGAACAGAAATCGTGCTCCGGCGGCGCGGCGGCAGGCCCCATTAGCTAAAGTGGTGCTTCAGGTTAAGAACAGTTTCAGGTTAACAGACCTCCGGAACGAATTAAGTACTTAACCCGAGGTTACCACTGTATTACTGGTGGAAGGTAGGTTGCTGTCCCTGTGGGACAACATACACTAAGCGTTTTGGAGGTTGGATTCAGATTGCAGTGGGTGGAGGTTGGTAGCAGGTTGCCCAGGGGCATGGAATTAGTGGGGCCTAAGGGTGCTGTTGACATACTGAGATTTGGGGTGTGTTGAGTGTCGGATGGGCTAGTGCCATGCAGGCTACCTAAAAGTAAGGGGCCGTTGGCACAATGAAGGGGGCACGGGGCTTTGCAGCAGTGCCATATGCTTGCAGCCGAGTTGGTGGAAGGCAGTGTGTAATTGGGATGGTTGTAACGGCAAAGGAACTCAGTACAGGCAACAAGCAGTTGTGAGGTGCTGAAGAGGTGGAGAAAATAGTTGCAGTGAGAGCTGTGTAGGGATTTTGAGGGTAGGCTGCAGAGGAATGGGAATCGTGGCAGAATATGATTGTTAGGAGGGCAAGTTTGCATCAAAAGTGTCTGAAGGCTGTGGTGGTCAGCTATGGCGATTTGGTCTGTTTGGTGAATGTTTGGGGGGTCAGATTGCTTGCAAGGGGGCGGATGGCCTGCCTTGGTTAGATATGGGGCTAAGTGCAATTTCTGGTGGATGCTGGCTGTCATAGGAAGTTGGAAACAGACTGGGTTAAATAGGAATGATCTGCACTGCAGAGAGCAGGGGGGGTGGAAGGCAGGATTCTGGTATAAGAGGACTAAGGTCCTGATCAAAATAGCTATATGGATGCTTGATTTGCTGTGAGATTGGAAGGCTGGTGCTGTTTTAGGGTAGGGTCATGTGGGATCACACAGACCAGGCCACAAAAATCTGTGCGGTGGATGCTAGCAGGGGTTGTAGCTCCATTGTAAAGCACCTTCCTTGCATGTACAAGGCCTCAGAAGTTTGCTTACAGGTACCGGTAATTGGCCAGGAGGCCTGCAAAAGACCTTGGACAGCTGCTGTTCATCTATGTGCATGTGTACTGTGCCAAATACACTAGCAGGATACCGAAGCAGCTCCTTGGGGATATGGGATGCATTAGCAAAGTTTGGTGACTTTGTGGTGGCGGGGAAAAGAGGAACTGAGTGTGGATGACAGCATGATTAGAGAATAAAGAATCATTGTGGTGTCAGGTGTCCTAAAGTTGACTTTGACTACATTGGGATGTTAGGAGGTTGGTCAGCTGTTTGCATTGCAGTCATATGATTCAAGAGCTCTGGTAGGTCAGGACAGCACCATGCCTCTAAAGAAATAAGAGAGGGTTGTAGATTCCTTTCTTTTGCGGTGCTTTTGCAGCATCTCTGGTGTTGACACCCGGTGGTGGGGATAATCACTTTGAGAACTTGGGCAGTGAGTTACGGAAGGACTATTAATAGTAATTCAGTCTACAGGACACGGATGAGGGTGGGTGGAGTTAACGATTTGTGATATAAAAGGGGGGAATGAGTAAGTCTCAAGAACGTAGGAGCCTGGGTGGATCAGACCAAGACCCAATCTAGTCCATCATTCTGTTTTCACAGAACTGTGCACTGTGTGAAGAAGTACTTCGTGTTGTATGTCCTGAATCTTGATAACCAGCTTAATTGGAAAGCCCTGGGTTCTAGTATTATCAGAGAGCATGTTTAATATGATGCATGGGATTAGGGATAAAACAAAATATCAAATAATGCTTTTGGTAGTGTTAGGAGTGGGGTATATTGCTGTAAGAGTTGAGGATGTTACCCTTGAGATCTCGGGGCCTGTTTACTAGAACTCTGTAAAGAGCTGCATATATATGCGTGTTTAAAATGGACCTTGGAAGCTACCGAATATATTGGAGGGTGTGTGTGTGTGTGTTTGAACTGTGTAAAACAAAAAGCCTGAACTCCTCAGTGCATCAAGATAGCTTGTTACGTTTGGGGGAGGGAAGAAGGATGCTTTTCTCGGCCCCTCTCTGTTGTTTTGAGGGTGGACTTGGCCAGGAAGCAGAGTTTATGTTAAAGGCCATTCTAGTTTCCACTCTGTTTATATTGCATGCAAGTTTATGCATTGTGCACTGTGTTTCAATTTCACAAGGGGATTTTATCTCCATTCCATGGGTTAAGGCAGCTATGCTTGATGAATTTATTTTTCATGCTGTTTGGATAAAATTCAAACATGTTCAGCTTTTTGGTTATAAAAAAAGAATACTGGTTTCTCCATTTGTTTAAAAGTACTAAGTCTTGGCTAACTGGGCATAAAAGCTTGCCTCTTCGTGTTTTTCTAGGATTGGGGCATTCTTGTTGCTGGGGGAATATTTTCAGGGTTGGGATTGCCAGAAGAGGGGGAGGTGAGATTTCTGTTGCCTAGTGGATAAGATGGGGAAGATTGCTTTTGCTTGAGGGAAGGTCTGTTTCCCTGTTTTTGTTCTTTTTTTCTTTCAGAAGAGTTGTGTTTTTTCTCTATATAATCTGGCTCAACATGATGCTAAAAGCAAAAAGGGTTAAAAGGTTTGAGCCGGTGTCTTTTAAAAAATGTTTGTGGATTTCTGTGGTGATGCCTTTAAAGAGTCAGTCCAACCCCTGTCATGCTGCTAAGCGGCAGCTTGAAAAAAACATGATCTCAAGATGATGTATTGTTACGACACAAAGGTGTATTTGACTGCTATATTCAGAAAACATTAAGGATGTTGGACTCTCGACTGAGATAATTGCATTTAAAGGTTGATGTTACGTGGAGTCAACCAATGTGAACTTTAGTTGCATCAGTTGCTCTGTTCTACAAATCTAATTAATAATAGTAATAATGAAAATATGTCTCGGAATACCAGTTGCTGGGAATAGCAGCCGGGAGATATGTTAAACCCACATCCAGCTTGCAGGCTTCCCAGAGGCATCTTGTCAGCTATCCTGAGAACAAGATGCTGAACTAGATGGACCATTGGCCAGGTTCAGCAGACACATCCTGTGTTCTGCTGTTCTTCTTAAACATCCTGAGTTTGGGAGTGCGTTACCTCTTTCCCCTCAACATTTGCACTCTTGCTTCAAGCACTACAGAGCTGAATCTCTTGTTGCAAGTGGGTCCGTGCTTGGATGTTTAGAGAGAAGTGAACCTATTGCTCGCAGTAGCAAGAAGCAGTGAGAGGCTGTAGGTATGAAAGTTTAAATTCGATAGTGTTTAGAACAGAGAGAAATAAGGACTCATGTAATTCACATTATTTGCATTTTAAGAATAATTTTGAGAAACGTTTCAGCAAGCTTTTTTGCACCTTGGAATTCTGAGCGCCCTCTCCCTCCTTGTTTGTTTTTTGCCAACTTCATATGTGACCTGACTGCAAGGTGACATCTCAGTAGCTCAAGGCTTGAGACTCTGAGTTCTCTTGATTGTTTGACTGTTTAGCAATCTGAAAACTTTGCTTGCGATACCATCCAAAGGCAAAGTTTTTTGCATTGTGCCAGCTTGAGGTATTCAAAATAGGATATGCAAATGACTTTACTTTGGCAAATGGTATGAACTTAAAAACTCGCTGATGTTAGTTGCTACAGTTGTCAAATTATAAAATGAGAATATTGTGGATTAGAGATCCATAAATTTTAGGTTGGCTCACTAGTTGGCCGTTATTTGCCTTTGCTTCTAACTTGTTCTCAAGCTCCATAGTACATCCTGGGGTAGCTTGGCTAAGTGGGAGAAAAGATTTGGTAAAAAGAAAGAGGGGTGTTTTCTGTAATACCGGATTTGGGTAAAATTGTGAGAAACATGTGCCTTTCTGCCTACTTCAGAGGTCACAGCAATAGAGAAGTGGCTCCTACTCTTCCTTAGTGGTGGTGAGGTGCTTTCCGTGCTAACATTTGGTCTGCTTGCTTCAAATCATCATGACATGAGACCTGTTCCTCAAGTTTACTGCAGTTCAGAGAAAATTCAGAGGAAGGGTATGTTTGCTACATGGTGCCTCCCAGGAGTGTAGACCATATAAACAGATTGGTGGAGGGCATGCTGCCTATTCTACAGAGTTTGGAACTGCAGTGTTTAGAAGTAAGCAAAAACATGTCGCTGTTCATGGAGCTTGTAATATGAAATAACATGTTCCAGAATATAGCATCTTGAGAACCAACTTTACAAGAATAAAACAGATTTTAAATTACACCTTTCGCTATATGTCTTTTTTATTTTTTAAGGTGAAAATCACTCAAGAGCTAAAACTTATCCAAGCTGAACAGATGACAAAAATTCAAGCCAAACATCAGGCAGAATGTGACTTACTTGAAGATATGAGGTAAGGCTACAACAAACACTCCCAGATTCCTTTCAGAGCTCCTTTTTGGAAGAACATTTGGGTTACAAAACTCCGGGAACTGACGATGGAATTTCCTCTTGGATTTCCTGCTTTTAGACTCTTAAAGCATTGACACAGCTGGAAATTATAACTGGAACTAACACAATGCATACTTGCTCAGTTTGAAAGAGGGGTGGTTATAAATATGTGTCATGAACAATCCAGGTCCTTCTGGCAATATTCTTCTTATAGAAAGCTCTCTGATGCTTCCTAGCTTTACCTTACAAATGTTTGGGTGTGGTAATTCACCTAAATTGCATTTAACTAACTTTTCTTAATTCAGCCTTTATGCAACTGTCCTTTATGTTGATCAGTACAAAATTCGTTTATAACCTGATCTTAAAGAGGAATTTCTTGTTCTTAGTGTTTATGCATTTTATTGTCAAAGCAACTATGGGGAGTAATGTGTATCTGAGAAGCATCTGGAGAAATAATCAATGGCTCCATTTAGAGACCATTGATTTCTAGGATGGACATGTTGAGGAATATTTAAATGTCAATAAACCTGTAGCTGCCCTTTCCCTCTCTACTGCAAATTCAAAAAGATTACCTAGGCTTACATATCAGCACATAGAAAAGGTGGAAGAGAGAGATTAGAAAGTGTCGGCTTGATAAAGTCCTATAATCTGACAGTACTTCTGTATCACTGAAATTCTTCTAAAAAGCTCCATAGTCTATGAAGATCAATATCTTAACTAGTTAAACTTGCTTTTTATGGGAAAGATTGCAGCATATGGTATGTAAAAATAGCGAGTATGCATTCTTGGTGAAATAAAACTTTAGTTAACCACAGTCAGGTTGATTTGAGTCAGTTGTTTATAGGGATTACACTTTATGACTGTGGCACTTGGTTGCAAGTCCAGGAACTCTTCTCTCAATACTTTCTATAACATGACACATGTAAAGTTGTGATATCTAGGCTATGTAATCATAGGGTCATTTAGTCCAGCCCCTGCAGTGCAGGGATCTTTTGTCCAAGGTAGGGCTTGAACCCACAACCTGGGATTAAGAGTCTCTGATTGAGCCATCCCAAGCAAATATGTCTGTTGTAATATAATATATGGTAAGTGATTGTTTACAGTCTTCAGTCTTTATCAAACAAAAGACCTGTGCAGAGCAGTCTATAGTTTCATGAGGGATGTAGCTGCAGCCACCCCACCACCTGCAAACAAATTCCCAGGATTCCTTATTTAGGGGTGGGGGTCCTCCATGTTTTACATGGAATGGCTGTGTAGAATTTCTCATATGATAAATTGGGGTAACTTGCATTCAAAATTTCAAATATGCCCCTAAAACCTGGGTATTTGTAAATTCAGGCTTACGTTCTGAATAGTTCTTTTCTATGTTAGTTTCTGAAGCGTTGCAGTGCAAGATAAGGAGGAAGATAACAGGTGCAGCTACATAGAGAACATCTGTAATAGAGAATTCTTTACCAGTGCTGATCTGCAAAGTGTTTCAGTTTTAGTTTATCAAAAGGATCTGCAGCTGGCCTGCCGTTGTTGTGGTTGGAGTTTGATCTCTTCACTATAGCAATCAAAGGTTCAAGGTTCTTCGGAAATAACAAGACCGTACAGCATAGGATCTGGCCCTTTTCCAGTTTTGCTTGCTTCAAGAGGCTTTGGTAGGTTGAAGAAATCCATCCAGCATATGAGTGCTGGGGAACCTCTGACCTGCTGGATGCAGCAGCAGCTAATATTCTTCCAATACTTGTCAACCATTCTTGCCCTCTTCATGTGTTATAACTAGCACGGATCTCTTCCCAAAGACTGAGGGACAATCACAGTCAGTCAAACTTGCACAATCTCATACAAATCCAGTTGTGAAACTTCTGCGGGGAAACAAGTATCCTGCCTAATAACTGCTAGATCTTACAACAATTCATGCATTAAAATAAAACAAGCAGACACTAACCAAATGGTTCATCTGCTTTAGACTGTAGCTACCTTTTTAAAAACAACAGCAGCAACAACAACAGAGACCTGGGCAACAGCAAACCTTGTCTTTCTGGTGGGTAGAATCAGATGCCCCCTGAAATCCAGATGGGGTGGTTTAGTTATATTTCAAAGTTCTCTTAAGATTCACTAAACTTTAGAGTGCACTGTTAATTAAGTGCCAGCACGCTCTCCTCTTTTTTTCTCATCTAACTTGTTAAATATGAGCTGAAAAATCTGTTGTCTGCCGACAGCCAATTTTAAGATTCTGTTCTGTTACTGTTGAAAGATATTTGTAAATGCCTGAAACATAAGTGATCTGATTTTTCCAACTGTGCTTCAATTGTCGTGTGTTCCCATTCTGGCTGTGATAATGTCCATTCCTGATCATAAAGTTTTTGGACTGCTTTTAAAAATTATTTTGCAATTTTGGTGTCAAATATGCACTGCTAATTATTGCAGAATAATTGGCACTTCTACACTTAAATGTAACTAGCAATTCAGAGTCAGCACTGATTATTCAAAGCAAGTAGAATTAAGGGGTACTCTTAGCAGAACAGAGGTACATGGACAAAAGTGCATATCTGATTTAACATACAAAGGACTGTTCCCTTCTGCATGTGGTAGTTTTGTTTCTACAGTAAGTCTATTGCTCTTGTTATTATTGGGTTAATAAGTAGGGGTCATATTATACACAGATGGTGAATGCACAAGGGTTCAGGTTCATGCGTGGGCTCTGGTCTTTGCGGCCTGGGTTCGTGTTTGGGCTCTGGTGTGGGCAGCCTGGGGTCTGTTTCAGGCTCTGGCATGGGTGACCTGAGTTCAGGCTCTGGCTCTGCCCCAATTTCTTAATTTGGGGTTCAAAAAAATAGGGATTGTTGGTATTATTCATGGGGGCATCTTATACATGGAAAAATACGGTACTTAAAAATTCAAATTCAAATAACTCCTAATGATTGGATTTCTGCACCTATTGAGCAATGGAGGGTGATAATTTATGTTCTTCAGCAACTGAGATAGCAATAGAGGTGACAAAATGTTGCAGCGTGGATAGTATCTGTTCAGGGTTCCTGCCATTCCATCCCCCCTCCACCCAGTTTTCTGACAAACACCCCCCCCCGGTTATTCAACAGGCTTTGGCTGTTGAGCTGGAGTGGGGGCTTTTGCAAATTTTGAGGTTCCATTTGTGTGTGTGTGTGTGGTGCCATTTTTGACTACATAAGAAGTGGCACTTGGGAGAATTGGGAGCTCTGTTATCATAGATGATGTGCAACTGAACTTGATAAATGGGCTGTGTTCTTAAATCTGCTATACAAGTTACTAATTCGTGCTTTAGCAAATGTGATTAGTAAGACTGAGAACATTCTACAAATGGGCACATTTTTTTTTTTACTCCTGCAATTTGTATGGGGAAATGGAGGTCCCTCCAGAGGTTACAGATCTTTTTCTGAACTAGCTTCTTTTGCAGTTGCCTTCTATAATGTAAATACACAAGGAAAATGTTTTGTTTTAAACATGAATCTTAATTTACTGTGCACTGTAGTTTGCAGGAATTTTTAGTAACTAGCCACATGGCATATTGTTGTGGAATAGATGACTTCTTTTGACTCTTACTGTGCTGTCCCAGATTTGACTTGGTGTTCAGAACTGTGTTTGTAAAAGAGTGATGTTTATTTTTAACCACCTTGCTTGTACAAAAAGTGAAAGTAATCTGATGCTGGAACTTGAAGTGATACAAACACGGAGGTGTGGATTTGGCATGGTGGCTCATCTTCACAGAGGGACAGAAGGTTGCTTGTCTCAGGAGTATGTGTCATGGCTTGTTTAAAGATGAGCCAACACTCTCTATTATGCACCAGAGCTTGCATTTAATAATGTGCTCCAAAATGAATTCAGTTCTTTTTAGCATTTCTCAGCGGCCACTTTGCTGTAAACCACACCCAAATTAAAAACACAAAAAGCCCACAGATTAAAATATTAAGTCCCCAGCAGCTTCAGATCACAGTTAAAATGTATAAATTAGAATGGGTTACCCATGCCATCCACCGGAAGAAAATGTCTACTAAAACTGCCATGTCTTCAACAGCCGGTGAAAGAGCCAGGCAGACCTTTCTCAAAATGCATCCTAAAAAGTGGGGGCTGTTTGGGAGAAGACCTGGCCTGAGCTTACCTGTTTGAAGGAAAGGCTGGAAAGTGAGGCCTTCCAAATTTAAATAAGGCGGTGCATTCAATAGGTGATATTCCTTTAGGATACACAGGCCCCAGAGCTTAGTCCTCACGTTTGCTCTCTTTGCAGGGCTTGGACCTTTAATAATTCACTACAGTACAGTCACATCTTAAGCACTTTTAACTTGGGTGATTTCAACCATATGTGGTTGAAGGCTGGTGACTGAAAATCCCACAAGTTAAATGCAAGCAAGGCAGAGAGCTTAAAAGCTTTTTGTGCTGGTAAAACCTGCTGCAGAAAGAGATTTTTAGCTCTCTGCCTTGCTTTGAGGAACAAGGAGGGCAAGGCCTTCTTGGAGCACTGCCTGCAGCGGCCCTAGGATGCTCACTGGGGAGTTTCCCCCCCAAGGGTTTAGATATACATTATGTAATTTTATTTGTATGCTGCTTTTCCATGGTTCAAACCATGCTCAAGGCAGCTTACAACATGAAGAAACACATAATTACAACATAAACTATCCAAAAATACACAACCAAATTGAACAATTTCCACATAAATCATAATATCTAAAAAAACAAACAAACATCAGAAACAGCAACAAACTCCCCTAAGCAATACCTGAGTCCAAGAGTCTGTTTATCGGCCTATGTTTTGTAGCTGGAGTCAGTCTGGGTCCTGCCCTCCTAGGTCTTCCAGAACTCACAGCCATATGCATTTTTGCATATAAGTGCAACCCTTGGAACCAAACACCTGCATAAGATACTGTACAGTATTCTGTCCTTGAACACTGAGATAAAACTAGTGGTGTAGGCTATAGGCACACAATTAAGAACTTGCCCAGCGTTCTGTTTCCAGCAGAGGCAAGCCAGAGGCTTCTGGAAGTTCATCAGATGGTATGAAACTGATAACTGTCTCCAGCATCTGGCAATCATAAATTAAGCATGTCACCTTCAGAACATTAGGGTTCTTTTCAGCTATCCTGGCCAGAGCTATTGATAAAAAGACACATCTTCCATTGATTTCTCTATTTCTTTTCAAAACAAACTGGCTGACTTAATGCCAGCCACTGAAATCCACCCACCACTTCCTGAAGCTCTCCCAGCTTCACCATGTCTTCAGAGGAAGGGAGTTGGTAAACACGAAATAGCCACATGAAAGACAGAACACACCCACTGCAAATAAGATTCACTTCTGTACTGATTCTTCATGAGGCATTGCCTGAACAGAGGTGTTATTATTGAAGCTTTCTCACTGATAATGTGCTTTTTTTGACCACTGACTTACTGTCTATCCTTTTCACTCTGTGAATTTAGCTAGTGGGTTTTTCCGGTTGCATGTATGTGTTTTGCCAGTGCTGGAATTGAATAATAGTAAAATTGAAAGGAACCAAGGCACAATTTGGCCATCCAGTTCAACTCTTGGAACTTGTGACCCATCACACCAAATGGAAGGTAGGGGGCGTGGTGGGTCAGTAAACATTTTGTTCTTGCTGCCCATCTGGAACTAAAATGCCAGGCATCTGACACACACCCCAATATATGGCTGGCTTGCAGCTTGGTAGGTCACAAATTCTGTAAGACCCACCTACCGTATCCTCTGCCCAAAAGCAGGGCCATCCATCCACCAACTGAATAAAGCTCAGCTCCCTTACCATCTTTCCACTAATTTTGTTGGCATCCATCTGTCTCCAGAGAGAATGGAGTGTACTTTGGGGGGTGAAGTCAGATCCCACTGCATTAGTAGTACTGAAGTGACCTCCCCGAGGCACAAGCCTGGGCAGTGTGTCTGGAGGTCCTGAGAGGCCCAGACAACAAAATCTCCCTCTCAGCCTCGCTGTGTAGTCCAAAGAAAAGCAGAACAATACATTTGGTACCAGCTTAGCTGCAGGAGTTGCTGGAACGAGGTGTACAAGGCACCATCCAACCATCTTAGGGACTCCACTCTAGATTTGTGTAGGGTTTACTCCTTAGCCTTTTCTTCTCATGAAGATATCCCACAAGGCAGCAGAGGTTTAGGATCCGTTTTCCTTTCCCTAGACGGGCTACCTTCCCAGGTTGATGAGCCCCATCTGCCCCCCACTTCCCTCTACAGCTCATGCAGAAACCACCTTCTTGACATTGGACCCACTATTGGTCTTGTCTACGCAATCCGCAAGAGCCTGTCTTTGAATGCAGGGATAGTCCTTAACTCATTGGCTACACTCACCTGGTTCAGCTGGCCAGTCAAAGCTATAATTTACTATGTACTAAGTAGGTAAAGGAGGGACGCGGGTGGCGCTGTGGGTAAAACCACAGTGCCTAGGACTTGCAGATCGCATGGTCGGCGGTTCGAATCCCCGTGGCGGGGTGAGCTCCCATCTTTTGGTCCCAGCTCCTGCCCACCTAGCAGTTCGAAAGCACCCCTAAGTGCAAGTAGATAAATGGGTACCGCTTTATAATGGAAAGGTACACGGCGTTTCCATGTGCTGCGCTGGTGCTGGCTCGCCAGAGCAGCTTTGTCACGCTGGCCACATGACCCGGAAGTGTCTCCGGACAGCGCTGGCCCCCGGCCTCTTAAGTGAGAAGGGCGCACAACCCTAGAGTCGGACACGACTGGCCCGTACGGGCAGGGGTACCTTTACCTTTAAGTAGGTAAAGGTAAAGGACCCCTGGACAGTTAAGTCCAGTCAAAGGCGACTATGGGGTGCAGCGCTCATCTTGCTTCAAGTCGAGGGAGCCAGCGTTTGTCCGCAAACAGCTTTCTGGCTCATGTGGCCAGCATGACTAAACCACTGCCGATCATTCTCAAAAGACATAAAAGCTTGGTGAGTTATCCTTCCATCTTTTATGTCACTGCAAAAAAAAAAAATACAGTGTTTCAAAAGTGTAGATAAAGAATACTTGGTTATGTGGTTTCTATCCAACAAGTATCTCAGTAGGAGGCAGGAATAGATTAAAGTACTGTATCTAAATTTCGGAAGAGCCTAGTCCTACCGAAGTTTGAAATTATGGGGTGAAATCAGAAGATGCTACATACTGCTAACTCAGGTATCGTAAGCAAATCATGTTTTGATTGTTGGGTATATGTCTTAAATGGAATAACTGAGTATAGCCTGTCATTGATGATGTACCTAACAAAACATAAAAGCATCAAAGCAGAAACATTATTTCATTACATTGTTGTAACAATGTGTTAGTTAACAAGTGACACAGATTCCAAGCACTAATTAGAGACATATGTTCAAGAAATAGACTTCAAAATCAAGATGCCTATTTGACATAGACTGTGGCATTATAGAGACTCAACATGGGAATAAAAGCAGTTATTGAATTCAATTTTCTCTTAATGTATAGAAATTGAAGAACAGGGTGAGAGAAGAACAGGGTACTTGGAGAAAAACTCCTACAAATAAAATGTGCTTTGAATAACTGTAATTCACATCTTCTTTAACACATATCTTAGCAGCTACAACTTGGTTTACCATGTGAAAAGGATCAGAGGTGAACATATTAAGGTCTTCTGCTCTTTGAGTAAGGTAAAGGGACCTGTGACCATTAGGTCCAGTCGTGGCTGACTCTGGGGTTGTGGCGCTCTTCTCGCTTTATTGGCCAAGAGATCCGGCGTACAGCTTCTGGGTCATGTGGCCAGCAGGACTAAGCCGCTTCTGGCGAACCAGAGCAGCGCACGGAAATGCCGTTTACCTTCCCACTGAAGCGGTACCTATTTATCTACTTGCACTTTTGATGTGCTTTCGAACTGCTAGGTTGGCAGGAGCTCTTTGAGTAGATGTTAGTAAAAAAGCAATTCTTTCCACTAATCAAAGTCATGGCTCTAGAAAGAATTATTAAGACTGATCAGATTTCTAGGCTCTCTTTGCACTGAAGGTTTTTCGAATACTATTGATGTTTACCTTGTCCTGTTTCCAGACACCAGCAATCTAAATTTCCTTTCCTTTTAAACTTTCCAGTTACAAGAAAAGCTTCTGAGTCTGCCTTCCAGCTTCAGCATTTTTTGTTTACTGTAGAAGAGACTGCCTTGTGTTCAGGAATGCACCTGAGCATGTAGTGGAAATCTTAAAAGCAAATACGTTCAGCTAGCAGGCACAACTTAATGCGTTGCGTGAGCCATAGAATACAACATGTACAGCAAATATGATAAACAGGGATCTGTGATCAGGAATCTGATTAGAGGAAAGAGGGAGGAAATTGAGAAATGCAATACTTAGTGGCTGAGTTGTGAGACTGTAGCTTGCTGTTTGATTTGCATCTCTTTCAGAGCAAATGCTTTAACAATATTGAGCAGGGGAAATGTTATATTGAAAGGACATTAATGCATAGCATGGACAAAGCTCTGGATTTTGCTCCTTTTTGAAGGAATTAAATTAAAAGTGTTGGTGCCTTTCAGTCGTACTCTTATTGCAACTGACAGGTAATTTTTGAAAAACAGATAATATTTCCTAGGTTTCTTTCCTTGGGGGCACCTAATACAGTTTCTGCCACTCCTTCATTCTCCACCATAATTATTTTCTTACTAATGCCAGGTCTTTTTTAAAAAAAAACACACACACCAAAACACTCTTGAAAGAAAATCAGCTACATCTAGCAATTATTCTTCATTAGAGTTACCAGACTATTTTATATTCTAAACCACTCTGTGATCTTAGGATGAAGAGCAGTATAGAAATGTAATAAACAAACAAAGAAACAAACATTTTACTTATTTGCTGGTAGCCTCTAGACTGTTCTTTGTGCCAGAGTTTGTGAGACCAACCGTTTTCCCTACTAGCCTTAGGATATCTGGAACAGTAGTAGTTTCAGGGGTGAGATCATCCAGCATTTCTTTCTATTATTACTAGAACTTTCTAGCTAAGGTCTTATAGACAAATGCTAGTCAAAACCCTCCGTGTAACTTCAGCACCATTGGCATTCTGCTAGTTTGCTTTTCATGAAGCTCTTTTGTTTTGAAATGGAGCAATATTTAGATCACACACGTTGCCATTTATTTGTCTTATTTATTGATTAAATTTGTATATCACCCTTCATCGGCAGATTCTCGGGGCTGTTCACAGCGTAATGCAATATAAAAGCACAAAATACACAATAAAAGGAGGAACAGAAAAACACAAACCAATAACCCCTCTCCCCTCCACCCATACAGTATGCATACTGGATCCGTTTCAATCGGGACTTAGGCCTGGGTTTGGCACAGAAACTGCTTTGGTCATCCTGTATGATGACTTCTGTTGGGGGAAAGACAGAGGAAATGTGTCCCTGTTAATTCTCCAACATCTCAGTGGCTTTTCATACCACCAACCATGCTATCCTTCTGGAGTAGCTGTCCTACTTTGCAGGATTGTGGGATGACACTGTGTTGTGGTGGTTCCAGCCCTACTTGGATGGCCATTTCCAGAGGGCGATGCTTGCCGAATGCTATGTGGCCCCATGGAGCCTTCAATATGGGGTTGCTCAGGGTTCAGTTTTGTCCCCCATATTGCTTAACATCGACATGAAACGGCTAAGTGGGGTCATCCAGAGTTTTCAAGCCTTTTGTCAGCAATATGCTGATGACACACAGCTCTGCTTCTCATTTACATCTGAAGGTGGGGCAGTGGATGTGCTGGACCATTGTCTTGTCTCAGTAATGGCCTGGATGAGAGCCAACAAACTGAAGCTCACTCCAGAAAAGTCTGAGGTACTATTAGTGGGTAGTTCCCTAGACTATGGATGGATGGGAGGTTGCCTGCTCTTGATGGAGGAGCAGATATGTAGTTTAGGGTACTTTGGGATCCATTACTGTTGTTTGAGCCACAGGTGGCCTTGGTGACATGAAGAGCCTTCCATCAGCTTTGGCTGGTGGCCCAGTTGTGCCCCTATCTGGGCAGGGATAGCCTAGCCTCTGTCATCCATGCTCTGGTGACCTCTAGGTTAGATTACTGCAATGTGTTGTATGTGGGGCTGCCTCTAAATACACTCCAGAAACTTAGGCTGGTGAAGATTTACATTAACCTTGTCTCTGGAAAATTCTGTATCCCATAATATAGCCTTGGGAGATTTGGGAGATTAACTTTGATTGCAGTGACATTTTAGCCAATATTTGGAACTATGGGTTGGATCCCAAGAACCATGAGTGGAGTTCCATTTGTGAATGAGGCATTCCTGCTCCTTCCCTCCTGGCTGTACAAATATGGGGCAGCATTTTTCTAGTACAAGGGTTAATGCTCACGTAAGAGGATTTCCTGTTCCCCCTTAATTTCTCTGGAGGGTTTGGGGGAACCACAGAATTACTTTAAAGGGGTATCGGGGGATGAAAGGGGGATATAATTCCATTGTCGCACCAGCACAAGATTTTCCCTTCACAATCTGCTGAGCGCTATATTGAATACAACCCATGGTTTCAACTAGCATGTTAGATTTTCTGAGTTGAGTCCAAACCGTTGCCCTGGGGATTAGTGAATAAAATAGGTGGCCTTGGCAGTTATAAACCCTCCAACCTGGCACACAACACCCTTTTAAAGAAAAAATATACATTTACTTCATCGTGTATAACTAATATGTCATATGCATCGTTAACAATGATGGGGTCCAACCCTTCTTTCTGGCAAGTTTAAATGTTGGTTGCGAATTTCCATAGTGGATATTACAGTGTTTCTTGCTATAATTCCTATAGATTTTTATCTTGCTTTGACTACAGAATACCAAAGAGCCAGACTTTTGTTTATCTGTGACATAAATTGGCACCATGTGGTGTAGTATATCCATAAAATGGGTGATGTATAGGTGACATGTTCAAAGATTATGATAACACGAGGGGACAGATATCATGTGGTTCTGCTTTTTCATTGAAGTGTTTGTGAAGCTTGCAGCTGCTTCAGATAGAATTGTGTGTCAAGTTAAAACTGCACCATACCGGTATGCTTTTGGTATGTGCCATGGAATGCTTTGACTTCATGAAACAGTACCTTCTTTTATCATCTGCAGATCCAAACATCAGTGAGCACTGTGACCTTGACTGCGTGTCTTAGCTGTAACACCTTTGCAAATATCAAAATTCAGTTCTATGTCCATACAACTGTTCTTTCTTTTCTAATGTCATGTGACTCCACCAGAGTACACAAGCATTGGATCATGAGGGTAAGCTACTGCAGCTTAAAATTTCCATTCCTTCCAAGACCTGAACAGATACTGCTTGGTTATCACTTTGCGGGCTCATACTTCTGCTGTATTGTAGATCTGTGAGATATAATGACCAGAAGGGGTGAGCAATGAGGTGGCCAAGTTGTGGAAGACTCCAGATTGTTTGTGTGGGCAATGAACACAAAGGGATTTCATAGAGCTCCAAAATGATCTCTTGAAATGCTGTGAGCAGGCAAGACAATGGCAAATGTCATTCAGTGAAAGCTTAATGCGATGCACACTGGGACAAAAATTCTTCTTTCAACTATACACAGATATAGACTTGAGTTGATGGTGGCTAAGCAGGAAAGAGGTCTTGGGGTAATGGGGATTTGTTCAAGGGAACGTCAACCCAGTACACAGCAGCTGTGAGAGGCAGATTCCACACTGAGCATCATTAGCAAGAAGATCAAAAATAAACCCACATTGCAATGCCTTTATATAAATGTATATCATGTTCACGCTTAGAATATTGTTTACAGTTTTGGTTGCTACACCTTGAAAAGCTTGAGAAGGGCTATCATGCTCATGTCCTGTTTTTGGTTGGGTGCTGAGCAGAAGATGCTAGACTGCATACTATATTATTTTTCCAATATTCTTCCCACCTATGCTTTCTGGGATGGCAGTGGATATGTTGTGCATTCAGAATCCTCCAAGTTCACAGAGTGCGTCAGACCATTGCTCCATGTCATCCAGGTTCAGTATAAGAAGCTGGGTTTTGCTTTATGAGCTGTCAACACTTTGGGTCCTTCCTATATTTGGAAGCTGCCCTCCTCTATGTGTTCCGTTCTGATCTTGACCTCTCAACTTTGCATCAAGCTTGTATGATGGGGTATCCTGCAGTTCTGGCACTCCTTCTGGAGATTTGCCAATAAACTCAAGCACTTCCCAGAAGTGCTGCAATACATTTTTATTTGCACTGGCATTTATAATTGGAAGGTCATTCTAATTCTGATGCTATCTTAGTACATTAATGGGTGTATCTGATGGTTCGCTGTGGACACAGGAGGTTCCTGAATCACAATGAGTGATGACATTTCTTCCTTGGAGGAAAGAGCTGCTTTTATGCTCGACTCAGAAAGGGATACAGGATCACATGTGCAGTTTGCATGCAACTCTATTCCAGGGTTGCAGGTCTTTGCCACCAGAGGAGGCAATTTATAGTTTGACCAAGTGGTCAGGCAGCTGTTGAATTCTCTGCTGGAACTGGTGAGATAGTAGTTGCAAAACTCACATGCTTGCTCAAATAAACTTTATATGTTCTTAAGGATGCTCAGACTTTTTGTTAACTCTCGGGATTGAGGGGAGCTTTAACAGAAAATATCTCTTCAATGGTTTTGCCAGTTAATAAAGGATACCCAGAGGCTGTTTTCCACTGTTAAATATGTTGGTGGTACATGAGTGTCCAAGGCTTGTAGGGTACAGGTAGCATACTTTGGAGTCCAGGCATTGAGCCAGCCCTTGAGTTCATCTGGTGATATATATAAACAATAAGTGAAGAGATCATAGAATCATAGAGTTGGAATAGACCACAAGGGCCATCGAGTCCAACCCCCTGCCAAGCAGGAAACGAACCCATTGGATTGTTGTATCCTTATTCGTGTTAGAGGGGCAGCACTAGCTATTGCCTGCTAATTCTTGGAAATATGAGAGAGGATTGATTTTGTAGAAATTACTTGTATTACTTTTGTTCTTTGTTCAATAAAAAAAATTAATTAAAGGGTAGCTTAATACTGTCTAGACCAGTGATGGCCAAACTTGGTCCTCCAGCTGTTTGGGACTACAATTCCCATCATCCCTGACCACTGGTCCTGTTAGCTAGGGATGATAGGAGTTGTAGTCCCAAAACAGCTGAAGGGCCAAGTTTGGCCATCACTGGTCTAGATAAAGTAATTATCAACAGCAAAAGCCAGTCAGGGCTTTTATGATGTATTTCTAGCATATTTCTCGTTCCTTGTATATAAAATTGAGCACATCTGTTACTAGCAGCTTTCATTTTAATGTAAGCAATTCTATGGTTACCTTCTTCCATAGCTCCCCCGCCCTGCCCCTCCCCCCGGGAAAAACCACCAGTCTTGGTACTCCATTGTGTCTAGGATGAAATGTTCTTCTAAGCATTTGATGTACTCCAGTGTCTTTCTGATGAAAGCAGAATTGCTGCCTAGGATTTACTACTTCTATTGCTAAGGGAATTCTAGATGCCCCAATCTGATTTTATTTTTTTTAAGCTTTGTTGCCAATAGCAACGCATTGTAATCCTTTACAGTATGTGGCTTATCCATTTTTAAAACAGTTACGCAGACTAGAATATTTTTCCTCTTGGTGTTTACATATATATATTCATGCTGCCGGGGTTAAAAGGTTTTATATAGAACTTACAAGTCCTAAATAGATATGGTGTCAGGACAATAGAATCTGACTTCTGCATGCAAAATCTTGGGTGACACAGTTTCTGTGCTAAAACGAGATGTCGTTTAATTGCTTCTAGTAAAGCTATAAAGCCAAGTTTACAATTTCACAGTGTTGTAACTGACTGCCACCTGTCCTGTATTGTTGCATATGGCTTCTGGTCAGTAATAAATGACAGCCAGGTAGGGAGAATAGATGTTTCATACTGGTTGAACCTTTGTGTTAAACCACAGTGTAAAGACAATAGTTAGTGAAGGAGCTGTCAGTCCCCATGTTAATTGACCATCTTTAGTTTTATTTTCCAAGAAACTAAACGGGAAACCCTCCGTGGCAGAAAGATTTACATAATAGCCTTTATAGATGTAGTTGCTTTTTAGAATTTGGGGCAGTAGAGTGAACACAGTGTGTCAAAGACAGAACTTCATTTCCCAACTTAAGATGTAAGTGGCTGGACCTCTTGAAACTAGATGGTTTTATTATGTGTAATGGTCTAATATTAAATATCTATAGGTAATCAAAAGAAAGCAACATATCTTCCGCTTGGCAGCAGAGAAAGCAGCTGCGTGCACTATTAAGAGTGTTTTATTCTTTGGAACCTGAGGCAGTCTAGGTTATATAATAGTCCTTGCATAACAGAACATGAACCAACAGGAAGGAAATATTATTTCTCAATGTAGACTTTTTGTTTGCATTTACAACCTGGCGAAACTTTACATATGAAAAGTCAACATGACCTTTGAAACATAGGAACAGAAGGAAAATAATTTTCTGCATTACGTTTAAAACTTGTCCTGTGCCTCTGAAGAATCTTGGAAGCATTTTCAAATGTTAATGGTGTAAAAGAATTAAACAAGCAGAATCTGCGCGTTCAAAAGCGCAGAGGGTGACATCCAGAAATGAAGCCGCAGCCAAGTGGTAAAACAGCAGGCTGGAGGAACAGCTTCTTGTCAGCAGTGAGCTTCACTTGTTCCAGTTCCAGGCATCCGGAAATATTTTGCCAAAATGTTGCAAAACAACAAATAATCCCAAAGTTTGTTTATTTGTTTTAAAACTGCCTTTTGCTTTTGGAGCCTTGAGGTTCATGTGTTCTCTGCACTACTAACCTTTTCATAAGCATAAGCTGAAGTTCCCAGGCATTTTGCTCAAGCTGAGAGCCAAGGGCTTAACATTGGAGAAGTTTCTTGTCAAATACTGCAACATTCACGATCAAATAATACAAACTGACAAAAAAAAACCCAACACTGTTTAATGTGGGGGTGTAGCAAAGCGCAATAGTGTGCAAAGGCTTTCCTGCAGAAATGGTTTGTGGGTGCCTGTTGAAACTTGCACAGTCAATTGCATATACATTCGTTGAGGGATACAGGTGAGCTATACTGGTAGAAACAGCACTTTTGAGATTTAAGGACCAGTTCATGCATGTATACCATGTCTTACAGTGAGAGCTTGAAGGCTTTCAAGCCAGCGTGTAAACTCACTCCATCAAAATACCACGTGTGATGGTTCTGTCTCTGCTGTGTGTTTTGTAATGGCTCGTAAGCAGTGCTTTTTTCTGGGGGGACGCAGGGGTACACATACCCCTAAACATTTTGTGAATCTAAGTTTGGCCTCATTGAGGGGCAGTATTTCAGTATCAGGACACGGGTGGCGCTGTGGGTTAAAGCCTCAGCGCCTAGGGCTTGCCGATCGAAAGGTCGGCGGTTCGAATCCCCGCGGCGGGGTGCGCTCCCGTTGCTCGGTCCCAGCGCCTGCCAACCTAGCAGTTCGAAAGCACCCCCGGGTGCAAGTAGATAAATAGGGACCGCTTACTAGCGGGAAGGTAAACGGCGTTTCCGTGTGCGGCTCTGGCTCGCCAGAGCAGCGATGTCACGCTGGCCACATGACCCGGAAGTGTCTCCGGACAGCGCTGGCCCCCGGCCTATAGAGTGAGATGGGCGCACCAACCCCAGAGTCTGTCAAGACTGGCCCATACGGGCAGGGGTACCTTTACCTTTTACCTATTTCAGTATGAGTAGGAAAATGAGAGTGCCCCTAAACATTTTTTTTAAAGAAAAAAAGCACTGCTCATAAGCAAACTCAAGTCTTCAAATGACGTGTAAAGTAATCGTAATAAAGCTAGAATAGCCCTTGGTGGTTGTATTCAGGGGTCCACAATTTGCGGTCACCTAGATTTTACTCCTCCCTAGCTCAGTTTGAACCGTTGTGCCTTCTCTACACAGTGTGTCGCATTATTTTCATCACATCAGTTTGGTATTGGAGAATGGCTTGGGATCCCAAGAATGTTTCAAAAAGTGGAGGCATCGTCAACTATAAGGGACAATGTGCCTCTTTATTAGGCCATTTATTTATGGATTGAGCATATATCTCTTCCATGCGTTTTCTTGAAAATCTGTCATGTGGGAGAGATTGCAGGGAGTGGGAGGCAGACTGAAAAAGACCATGCCAGGGCCTGCCTCAGTTGTACTGTCGTCGTCACCCCCCAGCAACACAGGGTGATCCACCATCTACTATCATGTGGGGCAGATCCTGCTATGTCCCCCCCCCCCCCACTTTAATATGCTACTGTTGTGTATATAATTGAATGTTATTTGAAAGCTGTCTTGATTGGATTTAGATTCAGAAAGGTGGGAGATAATGTTCATAAATAAGGTTTTAAAAGAAAACTTGGATAAGTAGCTTTAAAAGCGCATGTTGAGAGTGAGGGCAGAATGGCAACTAGTGTTGGAAAAATTAGACCTGGAGACTTTGAGTCACTGGAAAAGCTTCATCCTTTTGAAAACAAGTGCAGCACAGACATAGAGAAGCTTCCCTTTGGTAGCAAGTCATATATTTACCCAGGTTTTATTGCCTTACAATTGTAAATGAAACAAAGGTTTTTTCCTTCAGTTTCCTTCATTGGATGTTATGGTAAAGCCGGGTGGAAAAGTCCACATGTCTTAAAAGAATAAATTCCTTTTTATATTTGCTGGACAGGTGTAGTACTTACTTTTCCTGAACTCTGACTCAGAGCATTATGTACATGTGAGATAAACTTTTAAAAAGACTGCCTGCACTCAGCCTGGTATAAAAGTCTTGGGGGACCATGGAGAAAAACTAAAGGGGAAAAGATAGCATTGGACAACTCTGGCGAAAACTGTGAGCAGACTCTGGCAGCCCCAGCAGGTATTTGACACTGGACTGTACAGATGGGTGTCTTGCATTCACCAGTTGAATACAAAACTAGAATCAGATTGTGTACCAGAGCACTTGAAAGATTCTCCTTGTCAAATGAGGTTCTTCCACACTGTTAGTATACCTGAGAAGATCACCACAATCACAATCTTGTTCATTTTGAAGTCTGGGAACTCTGCTTTCATGAACATCGTCCTTTCTATTACCGTTCAATGCCTTTATTAGCTTTTGGCCCCTGCTCCAACGTAACTTTCTAAACCTTTATGATCCCAGCCTGCTTCCTGCATTGAATTTCAGTTTCGCTTCAGTTTGAAAGCTACAAGGGTGATAGAAAGAGGATGTGCTGGCAGGTGTGCCAAATTTAGTTTGAGTCTACATGATCTTCTGAGAATCATTAGAAGAAGTCTGTTTCTCTGAGTTAAAATGCACCAGCTTCCTAAGATAATGAGAGGGCTTAATCTGACTCCATGCATTGACATAGGAAAAGGAAACAAAGAAAAGAATGCAGTTGGTAGGCACTTAAATACTTTTTAAACAAAAAAGGTAGTATTTACATATCACAATCTACTTTCACAATGAGTGGCAGCGAGCCGTGTAAGGAACTGGAGTGGTACAGTCTTAGCTTGGGCTTTTTTCCCTGTGCCACACATGCCAAAAAATAGTTGGCCAATTGTGTTATGCGGTAAATGGTAAATTTAAATAGTAATTAGTAATTATTTTAAGCAAAACAAAATCATACTGCCTTTCCCTCCTGCAGTGTGAACTTCCTAAAAGAGCCTTTATAACTGTAAATTTTATAAATTATAACTTGTGACAGTTCTTGGTACAAGGCAGAAAGCTGATTTATAAACACTGTATTAAAACAGACTCAAAGCCACAAAGCTGTCATCTAGCTCTAGCTCTCTGAAGCTAGTCTTTTCCATTCATTTAAGCAACACTTTGCTGCATCTTGACTTAAGATCTTGTAGTGGCATTGCTTTATAAAGGCATCCATTTCAAGATGGTGTGGAGAATATTATTTGTTAATCAGGGCATTAAACTAGCTCGCCAGTTGCAGCAAACAATATATAAGGAGGCTACATTCTGTGTGCAGTGGTACGTTTGTTGCAAATCTTCTGAAACTGGAGCTGTTCATGAACCTGCCAAGTTCTGTCAAGTGTGTGTGTGTACGTACACACACACACACACATACACACACTGCCTGCTTGTTTTGGTATAAGGAGGAAGAACTCTTTTAAAAGCCAGACCACATAATACTAGTTTCCTCCACAGTTATGTATAGAGGAGGAACTAATGTATCCCCCTCTCACCAGTTTTCGGTGATTCCCATGGGTACTGTTGCTAGCTAGCCTTTCTGTTCCCCTGGAAAGTCCAAAATGTATCTTTGAACGTATAAACTACATTTATATGAAGCATAGTGCAGCTAGCTAGCAGCCCTTAAAAGGAAAAAAGAGAGAGAGAGAATTGTTGGCTTCCATCATTCCATTCCCATTGGATTGAAAAAGCTTCCCCTAACTCTTGTGTATGCTTTTTCTCAATGCTTCCTTTGTCCTTCCCTAGTATTTTATTTGTAGGAAGAGGCAGGGGGATCCAGCACAATGAATGGTGGGGACAGCAAGAAACTTTGGGTCAACCATCTTACGCAACAGATTTTTAACCAATGTTAGAAACTCAGATATATAAGCTAGGCGCCAAATAGCTCCTTAAAACCAGTGTTATAGTTGCCAAAATGGAACACCTAGTTGCCATTTTTGGGCCAGAAGGCCCGAAAACCGCGTTTTCCAATACAACTTTTGGGTTCCTGAAATTCATTCTGATCGTGCAGATAAAATATGATGGATGGAATTCTACGGGATGTGTTGCTAGTGTGTGAAAATAGTCAAAATCCGAGGATCCCCAGGCATGCATCTCCAGATGGTGGAGACTTCAGGTGACATCCTGGCGCCTGGGCGTCTTCACTTGGTCGCAAGTGACGGATAGCTGGGTGCAAAATGCACCTGGCGAATTTCAAACGCTGCTTTTAACTGCACATTAGGAAGTCATCCGGTGTGAATTGGTCTGTTGTTAATTGTCTGTCTGGACACATGGATGGATATCTCCCTTTCCCAATGTAATAGCAGGGATTGGTTAGAAGTGCACCAGAAATGCCCTCACTATTGTGCTCTCTAACCTTGGCTCATGCCTTCTTGCTATCCCCTATGTCCGTTCTACACCAGTCTCCTGACATGGCTAATACCTCTACTGTGTTTCTATCCCCACCCCTTCCCTTTTATTGATTCTAGGAGTTCCCCTGGTTTTGAAGTCTTTGCTTCTTTGAGAAGAGGCCCTCCCTTCTCAGAGAGCAGCATGGTGGAATCTCCCTTTTAGGGCAGAACTGTCAAACTCATGGCTGCCTGTTTTCTATTAGCAACCAACAGAGCGCACAAGACAGAGACTCAAGCTCTTCTTTTGAAGTTTACCTGGGGCTACATAAATTATATTTCCCAAGCGCTTGGCAGGCTGCAGTACAAGACCGGCGTGTTACAACTGAGGCCCCGCGGGGTTGCTGGCTTGGCAGGTCTGCCCCAGGAGCCATCCTTTGTCTAGCAAATCTTAATGGGGCAGTAACAAGAAGGCCAGAACATGACAATCTCACTTAATTTCAAATAAATGAGTTGTATATAACATGCCCATCTGAATAATTTGCAGAGGAAACCAATTTTGTACCAAAAAAGACATCTCTCCCCATCCCCTGGTTGACATAAGTTAACTGTTACACATATTCTATTTCCAAAGTTGTTGTTGTTTAGTCGTGCCCGATTCTTCGTGACCCCATGGACCAGAGCACGCCAGGCACTCCTGTCTTCCATTGCCTCCCGCAGTTTGGTCAGACTCATGTTTGTAGCTTTGAGAACACTGTCCAACCATCTCGTCCTCTGTCGTCCCCTTCTCCTTGTGCCCTCTATCTTTCCCAACATCAGGGTCTTTTCCAGGGAGTCTTCTCTTCTCATGAGGTGGCCAAAGTCTTGGAGCCTCAGCTTCAGGATCTGTCCTTCCAGTGAGCACTCAGGGCTAATTTCCTTAAGAATGGATGCGTTTGATCTTCTTGCAGCCCATGGGATTCTCAAGAGTCTCCTCCAGACCATAATTCAAAAGCATCAATTCTTCGGTGATCAGCCTTCTTTATGGTCCAGCTCTCACTTCCATACATCACTACTGGGAAAACCATGGCTTGAACTATACGGACCTTTGTTGGCAAGGTGATGTCTCTGCTTTTTAAGATGCTGTCTAGGTTTGCCATCGCCTTTCTCCCAAGGAGCAGGTGTCTTTTAATTTCGTGACTGCTGTCACCATCTGCAATTATCCCCTTCATGGATCACTGCCTTGCCATGGCGGAGGGGCTTGAATAACTCAGAGAAGCTATGAGCTCTGCCGTGCAGGGCCACCCAAGATGGACAGGTCATAGTGGAGAGTTTTGACCAAACATGATCCACCTGGAACAGGAACCGGCAAGCCACTCCAGTATCCCTGCCAAGAAAACTCCATGGACAAAGGCAACAGGCATTTCCAAAGTAAAGCCCTTTAAACCATTTACATGTTTGTTTTCTATCTTGGTGAGCACTTGAGAGGCAGGTGGATTGTTGGGGGCAAGAAAAGATGCATTGCAGAGTCATGAGACCTGATGTAACTGTGGGAGAATATATGGCTGCACATCACCCTACCCAAAGGCCATTGCTAATTTCTCCCCAGCCCTGATTCCTATGTGAGCAGCTTCTTCTGATGTCTGCATATTGTCACATTTTACTCTGCACCCAAGAAGCCTGGGAGGTTGCTTTTTAAAGGAGGCATAAGACAGGTACATGATTTTTATGCTTGTGCAAAGGTGCTTCCTGGCCCTGGGTAGTTTAGGAGGATAAATGTGAACTTAAATCAGCATTTTAAAAAAAATAGGCAAAGCATTTTCCCCACCTTGGTCATGTAAAACAAAACCTTTTGCTTTTTCTATGTGCTCTTATAGAAAAAATGAAGGTAAACATTGGGCGCATGCTGCATAAATACCTCTGATAGGACAAGGTTTCTTTACTTGACAGATTTCTTGAAAACACCAGCTTCTGCCTCAGAGACAAGGTCGGAGGGAATGCAGTTTACCATCTTTAGCCTTCTTTTGTAGCAATTATTAATGTCGAAGTCATGCATATAAAACAGCAGTTATGAATACATGTGCGTAATGCATAACAGATGGGGGAGGGGGTTGTGCAAGCAAATAAGGTCTTTCCAGGATTTTAATGAGTGCTACAGAAGGCTTTTGTTAATATATAATGCCAAACATTCACTACTAGAATGCTGGTGAACGAACAAGCCCCCTCCCCTCTCTTGAATTAAACTGTTAAATCTGAAATTCTTGACATTGTACAAATGTGGAATGTCAGATTACTCAAGATAAGACAGTAAATGTTTTAGATCAGTGACTTTTCCCCCTGCTGCTAGCAGAGGTTCTTTACTCTTGGGAAATCTGACTCTTTAAATCTTGTTTCTCTTGATGTCTTGTAATAAACGTCTAGATGTCATAAGAGGGTTCCTGTATAAACTGTCCTGAGGTGGGGGGAAAAAAAAAGCTTTGTATATGTCTGTTTAGGGATGTCAGTAACACAGCTGGAGAGAACACAAAACATAAAAGGCTGGTACTGTCAATCTCCAGTATTGCTTCTTCCTAAGTCAATTCTTTGCAGAGAGAGAATAAAATGCAATAGCTAGTTCATGCCGCAATTAAATATTGGGGGCGAGAGAGGCTTTTCCTGTACGTTAAAATAGCATTGCTACAAAGCAAGATTTCTAACATACTGCTTGATAATGATCACAGGCGACAAAAAGAAAGTTTTTAATCATTGTAGTGCATTCTGTGCAACTTAGTGTATCTGCTGTCGCAAGTGACAGGAGCATTTTATTTGAGTTGGGTGCAAAGCAAACTAATTTGAGGTTGTTTGAGGGGTAGGGAGCCTATTACTATAAAATGGATTAAGATGACAAAAAAAATCAGTTTCTGCTTCAGCTGTTGACTAATTTGGAATGCAGAAAAAAATTAGTCTATTTGTACAACATGACTTAGTTTTGTTTTTTACTTTGTTCTGTAATTTTCGAAAGGTAAAATGCTGCCTTTATTGGCATTTCTATTGGCTATTCTGTATCTTAAAAGCTGCTTGACTCTTTCACAAAGTAGCATGAGCAACTCATACAGTATTCGTTCCTGCAATAGAGCTTCAAGTTATCTTGAAGGGAGTATCATACAAAGCAGACTTCTATGAGAGGAAGCAAGTATGAATTGAACTTATGTTTCAAGTCAGCTTCTTAGGGGGAAATCCTCAAGGCTTTATCACTACTGTTAGTTTATGCTTGGGGGGGGGGAGACACACAAAAGTTTTAAGCTAAACTGTGAGCCATAGCTTAATGCAATTACACAAATTTGCATATTTTTGCAACTCCTGCTCTCGCATAATTTATCATGGTTTTGCAAATCAGAGGAGGGGCAAAGACTTTGAAAAATTTCACAGATTTTAGCAGTCAGAAACGTGCTTTTAAAAAAAAGCAAGCAGAGATTATGAATAATAACTCCATGCTAAACACTATATTCTGTACTCTTGCAGAATTGCAGGAAACACACGGCCCTGACTAAAGCATGAATGTGTACACCTAAATCTTTTTTAAAAATGAATAAAGGGGAAAATATTTCTTTAAAGATAATAAAAATATTGGAAAGAAAGAATTGGCTTGAATATTTTCATTTGAAGTATATAAAAAGGTAGGTCAGTAACTAACTTGGTTTGAAAAATTGTTAGTATAATTACAGGTGACTTAGAAGGTGTTATCTAAATTTTATGTGGTTTAATGGAGAATGTAAAGAATGAAAATGCATTATTTGAAAGCCAAATGATCAAATTATTGTCAGGTAGTGATTAATGAAAATATAGAAAGAGCATTTTCATCATCATCATATAGTATTTTTATTATTATTATTACCCGCCCATCTGGCTGGGTTTCCCCAGCCACTCTGAGCAGCTCCCAACAGAATATTAAAAACACGATAAAATTTAATACATTAAAATTTTCCCTAAACAGGGCTGCCTTCAGATGTCTTCTAAAAGTCAGATAGCTGTTTATTTCCTTGACATCTGATGGAAGGGTGCCACTACCGAGAAGGCCCTCTGCCTGGTTCCCTGTAACCTCACTTCTTGCGGGAGGGAACCGCCAGAAGGCCCTCGGAGATGGACCTCAGTGTCCGGGCTGAACGATGGGGGTGGAGACGCTCCTTCAGATATACTTGGCCAAGGCCGTTTAGGGCTTTGAAGGTCAGCACCAACACTTTGAATTTTGCTCAGAAATGTACTGGGAGCCAATGCAGGTCTTTCAGAACCAGTGTTATGTGATCTCAGTTAAAAATCTCAATCTCAACATGACCAAGTAAAATAAATAAGGATGCACTTGTGTTAGAGATGTGCTGAACCAATACCATATGGCTTTCCAGGTGGGCATGTAGAAATATTCAACAGCTCTGAAAGAAATCTGTCAAAATTATTAAGAATTGCTATGTGTGAATTTATTAATACCATTAAGGCTATTATATGGTTATAATGAGGACCTGGTACCTAAAAAATAACAAGAATTGATGTAAATTCCTACAGCTTGAAGAAAGCTTGTGTTGAGCTGAAACTCATCTGTTAAAATTGGAATATATTTTCATGGAAATATAGCTCTGTTGGTAGAGCATGAGGCTCTTAATCTCAGGATTGTGGATTCAAGCCCCATTGGACGGGGTTGGACTAGATGATCTTTGGTGCCTTTCAAGTCTGCAATTCTATGCTTCTAAGTTTTTGGTATAATCTAATATTAATGGGTTATTTTATATAGAACATACGATTTATAACCATTACTGACTGACTAAAACAATAAGAAAATACTGGGGGGGTTTTAATCACAGTTTTCAGTTACATCGTCTTTATGTTATTTCTCCTGTTATTGAGAGTTTCCTTTTAAGTAGATTATATATATTTCATTCTGGTGTTGCTTTTATGACCAATAATTTTAAAATATATCTTGGAATGTTCAGGTTATTACTTGACAAAACCTTTACTGAATTTGCTGAAAAGTAGAAAACTGATAAAATAGACACCAATAAAGAATGAATGTCTTTTCACCTCTCAGCTAGGATTGTTCATTACAAGGAATAGAATTGTAAATTGGCATGCAGATTTTCAGTCTGCATTTAAAGAAAGCCGTCCGGATGCCCTAGAGAGTGATTTAATTTATTTTAACTTAAAAACCTTTGAAATTGCTAGGCTTGCTTAATATTTATTTGTAGTTTGCTACTAATGAACTTGGGAAATGGAAAAAAATCCTCAGAAAAATGAAGCACTGGGAAATTTTCCATTTCACTTCACTGACAGTAAAGGGATCTATGCCAATGTGACTGAAGCAGGGCATTTCTTTGAGAGGGGTTGAGAGTCTTGCACTTGGAAAAACTGGCCAAACATGCTAAGGATAGAACTGGAACAGTTCTTTTCAAAAAGCCTAGGTGTGGCTCAGCTGAGCTGGTTGAAATACCTTGTGGCATCCCCAAGAACTGTCCTCCACTTGAGGCGGAAGTGCTTCTGAACCCATAAGCTACAGGTGCCCGTTAATGTTTTAATCATTGAACAGTTCGTCGTCCGCGTGTTTTCTTGCCAGGGCAAACCTACAAAGTGAGCTGAGCTTATGCAGAACTTATTTTTAAAGTGCATCAGTTGCATTTGCACTGTAATACACTCTGTTTTGATGACATTTCCTTCATGTTTCTTGTAGGATATTCAGTCAGAAGAAGGCTGCAATTGAGAGAGAATATGCACAGGTAAGTCGCAGAATAACTCTGTGCTGATTGTCTGAGGACTGGCAAAGTGTCTCTTTTCCTCTGCTCCAAGTCTTCTCCCCTCCCATCTAACCAAAAAAAGCCCATCCTGGTGACATGGCCACTGCCAACAAGGCAGACCCAGAAAAGGTAGCAGCGGTCCCACAAAAATTAGGTACAGAGAAACTTAACTAACCTCCACAATCCTGGCAGTAGGAATGTTTTTGTTGTATACAGGGTCTTGCTGATGATCTGTTCCCTTGCCTCAGGTGTAAGACATTTGGGGTTCCTTCTTCCAGTGCACTTAAGACAGGGATCGGCAACCCAAGGCCCATGGGCCGGTAGCGGCCCACGAGGCTTGTCTAACCGGCCCATGGCGACCCCTGCTGCCCGCTCTCACCAGCGCGGCACTGGGACCAACTTCCGGGTTGATGGCGCCTGTGCACATGAATGCTCCTCCGCCCCGGATGTGCACTGGAAATAGCGTGTGCACACACGTGTGGGACGGAGAAGTGCCCAGCACTTGTGTGCATGCGCACACGCTATTTCTGGTGCTCTTCTGAGTCAGAGGAGCGCAGGAAATAGTGTGTGTGCATGCGCACGGGCGCTCCTCTGACCCGGAAGAGCACGCGTGCACACACGCTCCGGCCTATCCTCCGATTAAGGTTGCCGGCCTCTGACTTAAGAGCTGGGAAAGAGATTTTGGAGACTTTGTGCTACAAGGCTGGGGTTGCATAACACGGCCCTGCCTTCAGTGTTCTGCACATTGTACTCTATTCTTAGTACACTTATTGCTTGATCCAGTGTGGTGCTGTCCAGTGGCTTTGGACCTCTGAAACCTAGGGATAAATCTCCTTCACCATGAAGTCCCTAAATAGCTTTGAGAAATACAGTGTCTGCCTCATTAAAACCGAAATAGGGGCACTCTTCTCAGGCCCTCTTAAGAGGATGAATTTTGCGAGGAATTGGATATCCTTTGCACATTATATCCCACGTGAACAATAAATAATACCAGCAGCACTACTAAAAACGCCTCAGGGATGCACACATTTAACTGTTCTGGTTTAATTTGGGGCAACTGAACTATTCGTGTGCCTGGAAGTGTCTGTGCTTTGCTGGCATGCTGACCATCAGCTCGTTAGGCGAATTCGGACACTGAATAAAAACATTTTCTGTTCTGTCTGTCTGCAACATGTCTGAAATTCATTTTCATTAATTCTGACAAGGAATACATGTATAATGCCTGCTGGTCGCAGTTCTGTCAGACTTGTCACAATTTTCCCCCTTTGTGTCTCCCCTTCTGCTATCTTACGGTCTGTCAATTACCAAACATTTATCTTCAGTTGTTTGTTGTTTGAAGGCAGGGGAAGAGTTATTGAGGGGAAATGTAGCTTGCCAATAAATTTTGAGTGGCATGTTGAAGACCACAAGCAGTGAAGAACAGACCTCATCGTGAAAC
Organism: Podarcis siculus; assembly: GCA_034642415.1. Taxonomy (NCBI): domain Eukaryota; kingdom Metazoa; phylum Chordata; class Lepidosauria; order Squamata; family Lacertidae; genus Podarcis; species Podarcis siculus. Next base: position 6,721,761 of record JAXCMG010000038.1, on the reverse strand, counting down.
ATTTGGCTTCAGCGAGTCCCTCTTATTGCCCCTTCCGTCGGACAGAAATAGTAACCTTTTTTCTCGCTCTTCAGAAAACGAAATGGTACAGATGAAATAAACTGCTTTGTGTGAGTTCTTTGGTGCTGTGCCAGCCGTGTCTTGTTGGAAACAAAGAAATGGCAGTGTTTTGTCATTTAAGTCCTATAATAAAACATACTGAATTGCAAAGGCTGTACTCTTTCATGGTCAAAAATGTGTCGATTGAAGGAACATGCGCCAGCAGTAGGAGACCTTGAAGCGGATTGAAACATGAATTGGATGGAATAGGTCCATCCTTCAGGCGTAGGTGTTTGTGTATAGTCCTGCTGGGGCCCTTTTCTGTAGCAGTAGTTAAACTATAAAGTTGGCCATGGTTACCATACATTTAGTACAAATTAAGCCAGACTTTTATTGACCATCCTAAGGACGCCCCTGATTTAGTGAGCAGGACTTTACAGGAGACCCCACCAGATGCATTAGATGGCTGTAAGCACAGCTGAGCAAGATGGTTTGAACAGTGCTTTTTTTCTTAGTCTAGGGAATAGAAGGGGCACAGTGAACTCCTTAAAGCCTGTTTCCCCTCACTGCAGTGCTAGAAGCAGTGCTTTCAGTCCCAGAGAAATCCAGAAAGTGTTGACAGCTAAAGAAAACAGAGAGAATGTTTAAGTTAAATCTGTTGTAAATGATTATTCAGTATATAAGGCCCTAAGTGTACAGTAGCTGACTTGTTTGGCTCCGAGCAGATAAAAAGCCTTCTATCAGCCCAGCTCTCCAGCCTTACCCTCCCAAGGAAAGAGAAGGGGGGAGAGCGGAAATGTAAGGGTGGCCAAGTCGACTCAGGAAAGTGGCCTGTGCCAGCTGCCAAGTAATAAAAAGGCAGGCTCCTAATCTGACAAATATTTGCTACCTGCAGAGAGAAGTTCCTGTAGGGCCAAAGGTAGTGGGTTATAGTTGGCTGACCATCGTGAAGGCTGCAGTGCTGCATCTGCCATTGTCATAATTGTCTTAAGCAATTCAGGATCAAATTCCCATTCCTCACCTGAAGTGTAAACATTCACTTGGATAGCCTTATTTCATTAACGAAGCTAGAAACCCCCTTTTTTTTGCAATTAATGCTGGAGGGAGCATGCAATATCATTGAGATCTGAATCCACTAATGTGACTTAAGGCTTCAAATTCTACGTAGTTCCTAGGAGTTTGTCTTATTGAACTTCGTGGGAATTTCCTCTCAGTCCATGTGCGTGAGATTGTAGTGCAAGGCAAGTTAAGGTCTAGGTTGCTGTCCAGACAAGAAAAATACTTAATGAATGAAAGTATTGGATTTAAGTTAAAACCCACCTTCTGCATCTTTTAGTTACAGCACGTTGCCGAACTTGTTGGCATAATGGTAGTGCAACCCATCATGTCATCTCTGTCTAGTAGAACTTGCATTCTACAGCTTGTCATGGATCCTTTAAGAGTGCTTTTACAGGAAAGGCACACGCATCCATTGCCCAGTGATCTGAGGACCACTCCGCCCTGGCTTTGTTTGAACATATTGCATAGAGTGGCATCAATTTCATGTGGATACCCATTTGGACATCTAGAAAACTTTAAAAACTCATATATTTAACTTAAGATGCATGCCCTGGTGGTTACTGTATCTTTAATGTGAAGTGATCATAGTGGTTTTTTATTACTATTAGTTTTATTTATATCTTACATTTTTTTTCTTTCTTAAATTTCCAAATAATAAAGGGGTGTGTGTGCCTGGTGCTTAATATTTTAAAATTAAAAGTCCACATTCTGTGCAGTGGGGTGGTACATTTTTGCAACCTGAACTATTGCGTCTTGCCTATTAGATACAAGTTTGTCTTCTGCTGATGTCACAAGGAACAACACAGAGCATTGCAGACATCCACTAGGACCTGTTTGGCGTGTCCTTCCCCAGGGTGTTCTGAGATTTCACTAAGTGCTTTGAATATTGTCATAACTTTCTCTGTAGCCCTAAGGTCCTTTTTTTTACTTTTAAAAAAGGTTATAGCCTAATTTGAAGGTGTGCTGCATTTAGTGATAAGGTTCAAACTCCAGTTCAAATGGCCAGAAGACAGACTGCCGTGAGCAGTGCGATCTTATTTAGCCACTACAATGGGGTAAAGGAAATATGCTTAGATTTCCCCCCCCCTTTCATAATTTCTGTGCTATGAAGTCATCTGTTAAGGGTTTTAAACTGTGTGTGAAAGATCATGGTTCAGATCCCAGGGACTGGTGAACTTCCTGTGCAAATGTTATTTTGTTTAGTGTGAGAGAGATAACATAGATTAATGTCTCCCGCACTGAACAAAATATTTCATACAAAATTTAAAACCCTTAACAGCTGATTTCATTATAACTCTGCTGGTTAATTGCAAACTACAGTGGTACCTCGGGTTACATACGCTTCAGGTTACATATGCTTCAGGTTACAGACTCCGCTAACCCAGAAATAGTACCTCGGGTTAAGAACTTTGCTTCAGGATGAGAACAGAAATCGCACGGCAGCGGGAGGCCCCATTAGCTAAAGTGGTGCTTCAGGTTAAGAACAGACCTCCGGAACGAATTAAGTACTTAACCCACTGTACCACTGTATAGAGAAAGAAAGCATGCATACACTGACCTTAGGAATGACTGGCTGAAAGTCACACATTCATTTCACAGAATGATCAGCCCTCTCAGTGGGTTATTATTTGGATAAAAGCTGCCTGAAGTTGGACTCTAGCGATGTCCAGAGGGCCAGAGGTTCCTCATTCCTGACATAGTAGGTTGCGAGCTTAATGTATATGTAATGACCAAAACAGTTCTTCGATTTTAGCTTCAGCGTGTTTTTTGCTCACGAGGAATGAAACACATATTTTAAAGAGTCGCTTTATATCTTATATGTCACCCTTTTACAGAAGTCAGAATGGCGCATGTAAGACTTCCTGTTCCCTTCAGTTAGTGCCCAGCCTCTTCCCACATGGAGAAACGTTTGTGGACTAATGCGAGATCTGAACTTCCAATTGTGAGCAAACTACTCTCGCTTCAAGTAGTTTGGTTTTGGCTCATTGCTTTGACAGAGCTGTAGGGAGTCTGAAATATTTTTAGTCTCTCGGTAACAGGACACCAGTTTAATTACGCAGGTTTCCTTATCCACAATGGCTAGGTAACAGTCTTCCTTGGCGATGAGATATGGAAGGTAGCCTCAGTTCCAAGGTTTATCTTGTAAGGTCACACTCAGCTTTGTACAGGAAGAAGGGTTCAATTTCCCTGTCTCTAAAATGTAAGGCCCTTAGTACAATCACAGGAACACCCTTGCCTAATAGCATATTGTTGTTGTTGTTGTTGTTGTTGTTGTTGTTGTTGTTTAGTCATGTCCGACTCTTCATGACCTCATGGACCAGAGCACGCCAGGCACTCCTGTCTTCCACTGCCTCCCGCAGTTTGGTCAAACTCATGCTGGTAGCTTCGAGAACACTGTCCAACCATCTCGTCCTCTGTCGTCCCCTTCTCCTTGTGCCCTCCATCTTTCCCAACATCAGGGTCTTTTCCAGGGAGTCTTCTCTTCTCATGAGGTGGCCAAAGTATTGGAGCCTCAGCTTCAGGATCTGTCCTTCCAGTGAGCACTCAGGGCTGATTTCCTTCAGAATGGAGAGGTTTGATCTTCTTGCAGTCCATGGGACTCTCAAGAGTCTCCTCCAGCACCATAATTCAAAAGCATCAAATCTTCGGCGATTGGCCTTTCTTTATGGTCCAGCTCTCACTTCCATACATACAGCATATTATAGGACAGGGCAAATCTGGGATGAAGAAGCAGGGAGTGCGGGCAAAGTCCCCTCCTGAAGATCTGTCTGTTATCGAAGCCTGTGTGTTGTCCTAGGCCGGGAGAGTACAATTTCAAATTCACACCATCCTTCAGCGGAGGAGACGGATAACTATGACATCTCACTGATTTTAAAAGTCTATCTGTGGCCTTCTGTTGGCATCCAAGCTGCCACTTCTTTCAAAATCACACCATTGCAACATCTGGAAATTCAACAGAAGCTCAGTTTGTGTAATGAGATTCCTTTAATGGCCGTTGAAGATGGTAAGCAAGTTATTGAGAGAGAATCAAGAGTGAGTAGACTTTAATTAAATATCACATTGGCCACAAGCCCAGAAGCAGCGCTTGGATAAAAAGAGGTGTGTTTGTGAGATACAGGCTGAGTGAATACTTATTTTTTTTGCTTTATTTATTGCCATTGGCTTCAAGATACTCATGCAGTGCAGATGTTCAGTCTGTATACAGGTACAGGAGGAGTATTATTGCCAATTATTGGTATCAGTTCTTTCTTCTTTTTAAAAGAAGTTTGCCCTGAAGTTACTTACTTTTTATATGGAGGAGACAAAAATCTCCAAACAAGCCTAGCTGCGTAGACAAAAAGCTGTCTATCCCCATGTGTGCATGTTGTGTGGACTCTGCACAGGAAAATTCCTGACACCCCCCCCCCCCCCGACAATTCCTTAAGGGCATAAGAGGTAAGGAGAAAACGTAACAGTTCCCTCCGTTGCCACCTGCTCACTTCATGAAAAAATGGAGTGATGCAACACTGGAGTCATATGGGATTGCAGATCCTTCTTTATGAAGTGGAAAATTGAGTTTTCTATTACATTATCATCCATTAAATTTCTATATTGCCCCTTCATCTGAGGATCACAGGACCATTTGCAATATAAAAAAACAGAAATACATAACATAGTAACAAACAGAAACACACGCACACACAAAGTTTAAAAGGCCACAGATTGTTTAATTAGCCAAAGGCCTGGGAGAAGATATGTAATGAAGGTGCCAGGAGGGTCTCCCTAGGGAGAGCATTCCACAAACAGGGGAGCCCTTGCAGAAAAGGCCCCGTTCTCATGTTGCCGCCCTTCAGGCCTCTTGTGGTGGAGGCACATGAAGAAGGACCTCCGATGATGATCACAGGATCTGGGTCAGTTTTCTAGCTCGTGTAAGAAGAGCTGTGTATCTGTGTTTTCCTGCATTCTTGAGGTTACTATGTTCCAATCATGGGATGAGTTTCCTCAGAGTGTGTCCCAGCAAACTGTAAGGAATTGGCCCTAAGATTAGCTTTTGTAGCTTCCTTTACTTTCTCCATTCTATTGACAAATCTCTGCAGCACCCTCTTCTCCCTTTAGTGTTTTCCCATTCACAGTTTCCTGTTATTGATGGGACTTCTATATCACACTGGAGTGCTGAGCTAGTGGCTCAGGGAAGGAAGTAGATAGTGTTGTCCTGAGATGATCAGTGTAAGCATATACAGTGGTACCTCAGGTTAATTACTTAATTCATTCTGGAGGTCCGTTCTTAACCTGAAACTGTTCTTAACCTGAAGCACCACTTTAGCTAATGGGGCCTCCTGCTGCTGCCGCGCCGCGGGAGCACGATTTCTGTTCTCATCCTGAAGCAAAGTTCTTAACCTGAAGCACTATTTCTGGGTTAGCGGAGTCTGTAACCTGAAGCGTATGTAACCTGAGGTACCACTGTTTTTAGGAAAACCACTAAGTGTGATATTGGCATCAGCAGTTTGGGAATTTCTGTTCTGATTTATTTTAAGGCAAATTTCTACATCTTACAGTTGTGGTGATCTATTTGAAAATCTTTGGGCAATATCAGATGAAATCTCTGAAGCCAGAAAAGTGATTCTAGGACATGCCAATTGAGTTGCAATATGTTCCAGTAAAGGAGGGTAGCTGAATGCAAAATTTCCTTAGGGATTCATGTCCACATGACCTAGTGACAGTCAGTGGCTTAGACCTACCCTCCATGAGTCAGTTCTGTCAATCATGGAGGTTTACTTGATGCTTATAATGATAGGGGCTAGTCTGAACTTTGTACATGCTTTATGTCTATGGATCATGGCATTCGTGCACCTGGCATGAGTTTAATATAAAATATATAGTTCATGAACTATCTGTGACTTGACCTGGGAAGAACAATTAACATCCTGATCCACAATAGTTGCAAAAAAAGGAAAATAAAAAAAGATCAGCATACTAATCCTTGTATGTTCCAGAAAGGTTTAGTTATCACTCTCCTGCAAGCAGAAACCGGACTTCATACAGATAATGAAAACGTTTTAAGGTGACTTAGTGATTCAGGAACTGTACAGGTGAAGTTGTGGTCTTCACAAAATTAAGGCCATGTCCTCTTCACTTCAAACTCACCTTACTGAAGACAATGGTGAGCTAGAATGAATAAACAACAGTTCCATAGACTTATGTGTTACGTTATTCTCTCACTAAGAAACCCCCTCCCCTCTCCATAGAAGTTAGAGTCAAAGTAAACTTAATATCCCCCACTCCATTTAATAATTGCTAGTCAGCACACAGACAGAAGCTACCTTTGAAGGTGACCCGGAAACAACAACTAATCCAGAATGCGGCAGCTAGACTGGTGACTGGGAGTGGCCACCCAAGACCACATAACACCAGTTTTGAAAGACCTACATTGGCTCCCAGTATGTTTCCGAGCACAATTCAAAGTGTTGGTGCTGACCTTTAAAGCCCTAAACGGCCTCGGTCCAGTATATCTGAAGGAGCGTCTCCACCCCATTGTTCAGCCTGGACACTGAGGTCCAGCGCCGAGGGCCTTCTGGTGGTTCCCTCACTGCAAGAAGCCAAGTTACAGGGAACCAGGCAGAGGGCCTCCTTGGTGGTGGCACCCGCCCTGTGGAACGCCCTCCCACCAGATGTCAAAGAGAAAAATAACTACCAAACTTTTAGAAGACATCTGAAATCAGCCCTGTTTAGGGAAGCTTTTAATGTGTAATCGGTTGTTGTATTTTAGTGTTTTGTTGGAAGCCGCCCAGAGTGGCTGGGGAAACCCAGCCAGATGGGCGGGGTATAAATAATAATAATAATAATAATAATAATAATAATAATAATAATAATAATAATAATAATAATATCTCTTGGCCACCTCCACTCATACAGCAGAAGGCAGCGATAGCCTAGCAGGCTTTCAAAGAAGATTAGACAAATTCATTGAGGTGAGTGCTACTTGCCATGATGGCTGCATGCTTCTGAAAACCAATTTCTGGAAACGGCAGGAGAGGAGTGGGCCCTTGTTCTCAGATCTAGCCTGCCAGATTCCCACAGGCATCTGGCTGGCCACTGTGAGAACAGGATGCCGGACAAGATGGGCCATTGGCCTGATCCAGCAAACCCTTCTTATGTTAAGATGTGACGAAAGCTCTAAATGAAATCTATAAGGACTCTGACAATTAACTTGGCTTTTTTAAAAGAAAAAAACAAATCTGAACTTAAACCTGCCTTGGGGTTTATTTCCCCCATTTCCTGCCAGCCATTCTAAGAAATGTGTTTTCAGTGTAATCCTGGAAATACTTTTGTTTCCTCCTGCTTTGTAACTTTGAATAAAGGAGCGTGAGGCTGTTAGAACTGCGGACCGAAAAAGAAAAGTCCGGTTTTCGTGAAATAGCCTTTGTGGAGGGAAGAGATTTTCCTCCTCTTGGCACATCTTTCCGGGAGACGAGACACTGTCTGGCTTAGCAACTGCTGCTGGCTGTTTTTGTTAAGATGCAGAGCTAGTGTAGTAACTCATGAGCGGAAAAACAAAACCCAAGTGAGAGCTGTCCTTCACTTGCTGTGTGGTAAGAGCTAGGTTGCATGCCATCAAATTAAACTGGTAATTTGCTATTTCCCAAGTACCGTTTGCCCGTGAAGGAAATTGTCTGGGGAAACCTTTCCTTTCAATTCCTTCTCGCGGCTTCTCTGCGCAACTAGGCATTCCCCTGTTATCTTCCCATATTAGTTATGGAAGCCCCAATTCCAAAGACTTAACCGTACAAAGAGAATGAAGCCCCGTCCAGAGCAGCCCATCTTCCCACCTCGCAGATTCATAAACGCCTCTGTATTTTCAGGATTCAGCTGCAGTTTATTGGTCCACATCCAGCCCATCACAACATCCATTAATATTATTATTATTAATAATAATAATTTTTAAAAACCTTATTTATACCCCGCCCTCCCCAGCCAAGGCCGGGCTCAGGCGGCTAACAACCAATAATAAAAACAAGTTGCAATTTAAGAATGCAACTTAAAAACAAGATTAAAATACAACATCAAAACATTAAAACATTAAAATGCAGCCTCATTACAGAAGGAGAAAGGGAAAAAGAAAGAGGGGGAGGGAATCAAATTGACTCCAAGCCAAAGGCCAGGTGGAACAACTCTGTCTTACAGGCCCTGCAGAAAGAAATCAGATCCCGCAGGGCCCTGGTCTCATGAGGCAGAGCGTTCCACCAGGCCGGAGCCAGTGTTGAAAAGGCCCTGGCTCTGGTTGAAGCTAATCTAACTTCCTTAGGGCCCGGAACCTCTAGGGTGTTGCTAATTATGGACCTTAAGGTCCTCCGTGGGGCAGACTGGGAGAGGTGGTCCCGTAGGTACGAGAGTCCTAGGCCGTGAAAGGCTTTAAAGGTCAAAACCAGCACCTTAAATCTGACCCTGTACTCCACCGGGAGCCAGTGCAGCTGGAAAAGCACTGGGTGAATATGCTCCCATGGCAGAGACCCCGTGAGGAGCCTCGCTGTGGCATTCTGCAACCGCTGGCGTTTCTGGGACAGCTTCAAGGGCAGCCCCGCGTAGAGCAAATTACAGTAGTCAAGCCTGGATGTGACCGTCGCATGGATCACTGTGGCCAGGTCGGGGTGGGAAAGGTAAGGGACCAACTGCTTGATGCGCCGAAGGTGGGAAAAGGTCGCCTTCAACCTCATCTCTTGATTCATATGGAGTAGAGAGAGAAATCTGGTGTCATCTGCATGTTGGTGATACCAGATCTCCTGATGACAGCTTCCAATGGTTTCAGGTAGATGTAGAATAGCATAGGGGGCAAGACCAAAGCCTTCAGGATCCAACAGACCAGCTTCCATGGCACTCAACAGTCCCAGACACACCCCGTCCCCCTTGGGTGACCAAGGCTTTTCCTGTGCAGTGACTGGGCATGAAGTCAGACTGAAACAGTTTCAGATAATCTGTTTCCTTCATACATGCCTGAAGCTGGGCTACCACCACCTGTGCCCTCCAAAGAGGATATTTGGCATTTCTGGGTTCAGAGAAATCATCTTAAGGAGGGGACGTGCCACCACCTCCTTCAAGGCAGATGACACAGTACCTCTGTCTCCTCTAGTGAAGCATCACTCACTCCCAGGACCAACCAGTCAGTCCCCTTTGGCTAGCTCTAAGAAGTTGCCATGGGTCAGGAAGGCAGGTGTTCAGCTGCACTTCCCAACATGTTGTTGTTGTCGTTTAGTCGTTTAGTCGTGTCCGACTCTTCGTGACCCTATGGACTAGAGCACGCCAGACACTCCTGTCTTCCACTGCCTCCTGCAGTTTGGTCAAACTCATGCTGGTAGCTTCGTGAACACTGTCCAACCATCTCGTCCTCTGCCGTCCCCTTCTCCTTGCGCCCTCCACCTTTCCCAGCATCAGGGTCTTTTCCAGGGAGTCTTCTCTTCTCATGAGGTGGCCAAAGTGTTGGAGCCTCAGCTTCAGGATCTGTCCTTCCAGTGAGCACTCGGGGCTGATTTCCTTAAGAATGGATAGGTTTGATCTTCTTGCAATCCATGGGACTCTCAAGAGTCTCCTCCAGCACCATAATTCAAAAGCCTCCATTCTTCGGCGATCAGCCTTCTTTATGGTCCAGCTCTCACTTCCACTTCCCAACATACCTCCGCCATATCCAAATATCTTGGGGGAGTTGAGTTTTCAGAGATCTCGGTTTTTTAACAAATCCTGCTCTCCACCTTCAGAAAGATTTTGAGTTGAAATTCCATTTAATGTCAGTGCTGTGGAATTCTGTTTGCGTCGGAATTTTGAAAATGAACAGTTTTGCTATTTTCCAGTATGATCTATATTAAATCTTGTCTGCTAAGCTTGGTGTTTAGAATTTGTGGGTGATAGTCATTTGTATCTACCCATGAGTGGGAAGAGTTCTCTGAGTGGGAAGAGTTCCCAAGAGTTATGGAACTCTCCGGAGCAGAGGCAGGAAAGTCTCATAACTTCGGATACAGGTGTCAGAAAAGTTTTTTTTCCTTCTTTATTCAGGGAGGCTTTTTTGTTTAATTTATTTAATATTGGCTGGGATCCAAATAATGGAGCAACTAATTCTGTACTAGGGAGGGGCAGTTGGACCTGCGTGTGGAATGTTTGGTCTGGTGTGTGGGGCTGTTGTGGTATTGAAATCTAAAAGTCCTACATTTCTGCACCGGATGATGTAGTCTGTTCTTAGTGAGAGGGCTGCATATATATCAGCCAAAGGTACTTAAGTTTTTACTCTGTCCTTGAGTGAGATCCTTCAGAATTGGCTCTCAGCCACTGATTATCATAGCTTCAGTTTTGTCATCATTTACGGGAAATTCAGGAAATTAAAGAGCACTTTGCTGCTTGTTACTGCTGACCAGTAATTCATCATCTTAAAAATCAACATGCCAGTAAGCAGCAAAAGATTTCATTCAACCTCTTTATTTTACTTTTATTGACCAATGTGTTCTCTCTCTAGGCACTTCAGTTTGTCATTTTGAACATGGGTTTATTGGTTCCTTTTATTTATTTTTTTGCCAAATTATTTTGTGCTTGTGTGCTCAAATAATACCCCAGGGTATCTGGTTTCCTGTACAGCACTACAGTGGTACCTCTGGTTACAGACGCTTCAGGTTCCAGACTCCGCTAACCCAGAAGGAGTACCTCAGGTTAAGAACTTTGCTTCAGGATGAGAACAGAAATTGTGCTCCGGCGGAGCGGCAGCAGCAGGAAGCCCCATTAGCTAAAGTGGTGCTTCAGGTTAAGAACAGTTTCAGGTTAAGAACGGACCTCCGGAACAAATTAAGTACTTAACCCGAGGTACCACTGTATATACTTCTTGTTGAGAACGCAAGTCCAGAGACTCCTCAAGAACACTGGAAGTTTTACATTTCAGTGTACACCTTTTATCGGTGATGACTGAGTTGGGTTCCCCGAATTAATGCGGAATACATTACAGTTGAAATTGGTAGGCTTGAGGATAGGTTGAATCTGCAGAACTATTATGTGTCTAGGTCCTTGGGCCTTTTTCAGCCTAAGGGTCATATTCCGTCACAGGAAACTTTTCAGGGGGCTGAAGGCCTTTGGTGGGTTGGGCCACAGGTAAAACTGGAGAAAGCAATGGATGTGACTTCTGCCTTTGTACATTAGGCAACACTCCTGCCCCTCCAAAATGTCAGAGGGCTGTGTCATTTAGCTATGCCGTGTGCATGCACACATATATCCAAGCAAGGAGGAAACATCACTGTTCAATGGCATATAAAGGTAAAGGTCCAGTCGTGGCTGACTCAGGGGTTGCGGTGCTCATCTCGCTTTATTGGCCGAGGGAGCTGGCATACAGCTTCCAGGTCATGTGGCCAGCATGATTAAGCCGCTTCTGGTGAACCAGAGCAGCGGACAGAAACACCATTTACCTTCCCGCCGGAGCAGTACCTATTTACCTACTTGCACTTTGACATGCTTTCAAACTGCTAGGTTGGCAGGAGCAGGGACAGAGCAACTGGAGCTCACCCCGTCACGGGGATTCAATAACATATACCAGCCAGGCAAAAGGTCCTCCTCCTCCTCCTTCATACCCCACCCCCACATGACTGGGTTGCCCCAGCTACTCTGGGCAGCTTCCAACATATATAAAAACATAATAAGACATGCCCTTATACAGGGCTGCCTTCAGATGTCTTCTAAAGGTCATATAGTTATTCATCTCCTTGACATCTGATGGGACGATGTTCCACAGGGTGGGCACGACTACCGAGAAGGCCCTCTGCCTGCTTCCCTGTAGCTTCACTTCTCACAGAGAGGGAGATCCTTTCTGGATTTCATTGTCTGGGCTGAACAATGGGGGTAGAGATGCTCCTTCAGGTTTACTGGGCCAAGGCCATTTAGGGCTTTAAAAGTCAGCACCAACACATGGAACTATGCTCGAAAATGTACTGGGAGCCAATGTAGGTCTTTCAGGACCAATGTTATATTGTCCTGGCGGCTGCTCCCAGTCACCAGTGACAGCGCAGAGCAGGACTTGTGAGGCTCGTGGCCTGGGGAGCCCCCCCCCCCCCGAACTGGATGGAGGGGCCTGGATGGGCCACATCTAGGTCTGAGGTTCCCCACCTCTGTTCTAGGATATATATGCCTGTTGAAAATGTGATCAGTGATAGTGATATCTGCAGCCTGCCAGTTCTTGTTGCTCCTCACATGTGGCTTGACAGACACTGGTATACAATACACATAGAGGCTTGGCAAAATTGTAGTTCTGGAAGGAAGGCAAGTAAGGGAGGAGTTGAAATGAACCAAGGGAAAATTGTCCAACCCCCTGCCCAGCCAGCCTCCACAAATAAACCTACACACTGCTGTAATTACCAGATAGCAGGTAACGTTGCATGAATTTATATTTTTGCATCACTAAGCATATGCTATAAATATTTACATCTTGTTGTTTAGTCCTTTAGTTGTGTCGGACTCTTTGTGACCCCATGGACCAGAGCACGCCAGGCACTCCTGTCTTCCACTGCCTCCCGCAGTTTGGTCAAACTCATGTTCGTAGCTTCGAGAACACTGTCCAACCATCTCGTCCTCTGTTGTCCCCTTCTCCTGATCTTTCCCAACATCAGGGTCTTTTCCAGGGAGTCTTCTCTTCTTGCAGTCCGTGGGACTCTCAAGAGTCTCCTCCAGCACCAGAATTCAAAAGCATCCATTCTTTGGCAATCGGCCTTCTTTATGGTCCAGCTCTCACTTCCATACATCACTACTTGGAAAACCATAGCTTTAACTATAGGGGTTCCTAAATCATATAAAATCTTTGGAAATGCTCTTGATAATCATGAAACAGAGCTTTCGAGATCTGTAGCAGAATTTGTTTCCTGCAGCTTCAGCACCGCTTTTGAACTGTATTAACATGTCTTCTAGAGGTAGCACATCTTCTGTTTTGATCTCCCTCCCTCTCTCTCTCTCTTGCCCACGTCTCTTTCCAATTGTGCTGCGCTGCTGTGGAACAGCAGGAGACAGGGGGACTTGGGGAGTGAGTTGCGAGTAAGTTAATTTTGCCCTCTTACACTTCGGCACACACGTCCGCAGGCAGGCCTGCACGCTCTCGTCCCCTCTCTCGCTCCTTTCCTCCCCTTTGGGGAACAGGCAGAGAGGGAAATCCTGGTTTGTTTTTCCACATGACTGGGAAACAATCACTCTTTCCACATGGACCCCTTCTCCCATTCCTGGGAAAATAGCAGGGAATAGTGGCTATTTGCATAATCGTCTTTAGTACTATTGTGGGCGGGCTCTGGGTGCCAGTGTGGAGGAGCAGACTGGCCACCTGTCCAGAACAAATGAACTTAGCCTTTGTGCAACGTTTATCTCTGTTTCCACAGTGTTATTTCTGCGCAATGAATAACTCGATTAAAATATTATAAAACTAATCACTCAGTAAATGCTTGTGTTGGGTTTTTAATCCCCCCTTTCAAGGGAGCGAAGGAATTTCTTACTTCTGTGCTAACACGATGATATTTTGAAGGTCCTCTCTGACATAGTTTTATAACTGCCTTTGTGAAATTATCCTCATGAATATTAATTAGCGGTGTGGGAATTGGGGGGGGGAGAAACCCCTCCAAACTTCAAAATGTTTTCTATAAATTAAATGTTGTCCAGCATTCGCTAATGGTCCAGTTCACCTATGCAGAGCAATTAAATGATGATGATGATGACTGAGAATAATAATAATAATAATAATAATAATAATAATAATAATAATAATAATAATAATAGAAAATGGGAAAAGAGAAAGTTGCTGGTAACCAATTATGGAAGATAATAAACTTCACTGATACTTCATTGTAGGAAGTTACATGAACCTCAGAAAATCCTGGATATGAATATAATTTCTATTTAGCAAATAGAAATAAAAATACCCACTAAATGCATCCATTTATTTGTTTTTTTAACCTCCTTGTAAGAAGCATGTGTAATGTTCCCCAGGTGCTTATTTAGCTAAGAAAGTGGGCTTACAAAGCTAGATCCGTTTGTACCTCTTTATAAAATGTAATGTATTTGTTGTTAGTTGCTTTGTGCACGGTTTTGTTGTTGTTTACTGTGGGGGGCACATTAAAATAGAAACACCACCATTTGGCTGCATGGATTTTCACCGCATCATTCTGACCTTTCTATGTAAGCCCCTGTTTGGTTTAGTCATTAACCCTCTTAAGAACGATAAAATGCTGCTGATTTTCAAAGCTGAATAACTGCATTACTTCTTGCCAAACTATATTAAGACATCAAGTTGAAATCCAAATACAAGGACTGTTTATATTTAAAGAGGTATACTATAATATATCTAACCAGCCCTTTCTCTCACATCAATATACTTTTATCTATGTGTACATGTATATGCACATGTCACACCCAGTATGTATGGGTTAATTCATGTCACTAGATTACACTCGATAGCTGACTTCCTATGAACTGACTTCATTAGAAAGTATGTTTGAGAAGCTCTTGAAAGGACACAAAAGTTCTGTCTAATGCATGATGTTTTTTGCCACCACTTCCTGATGTAATTGTGGAATTTTTATGCATTGATGTGTCTCAGGTTAATACACTTTTATGATAAGGCAGCTTTTTAAGAGCTGCCTTTTGTACTTGGATAATGAAGGGTTTGCAGTAGCGTAAGCAATTGTTTGACATGGTTCCTACAAATGGTACAGTGTCTCCCACTTAATGCCACTTTTTTCTGATAAGGTTGCTTCATAAATGTTTAAATATAACATCTCTTTCTGGGATATAGATTTTTGTCCTTTTTTCTGGCCTGGAATAACAGAGCATCCAAGCTGAGATCATTAGAGATGCAGCAGATAAAAATATAGGGGTCTTTGTAGTATACCAGGATTCAGGCCAGAGAGTTGTATACGGGACCTGACAACGATCAGGATGACAGACGGGGGAAAATATTATTGAGAGAGAAGCTCTGTGGATCCTGGTTAGTGACAAATGGTGTTTCATTGCTTTAGAGCCAGAATAACTCACTCAATGCCTTCCAGATGTTAGACCACAGCTCCCATTAACCTTGACCTCTGGCTGTGGTGGCTGGTGCTGCTGGGACAAACTTGGAGGGTGCCATGTTGACTACCCTTGTTTTAGAATCAAGTGATTCCATCCAGCTGCAGTGGTTAAAATTCTGGCAGCTAATTTGAAGCTTCTGAGTCTTCTCCAAGAGCTCCAAAGAAGAATAATAATATAATAGTAATACAGTTGTACCTCTGGTTAAGTACTTAATCCGTTCCGGAGGTCCGTTCTTAAGCTGAAACTGTTCTTAACCTGAAGCACCACTTTAGCTAATGGGGCCTCCCGCTGCTGCCACGCCGCTGGAGCACAATTTCTGTTCTCATCCTGAAGCAAAGTTCTTAATCCAAGGTAATATTTCTGGGTTAGCAGAGTCTGTAACCTGAAGCGTATGTAACCTGAGGTACCACTGTAATAATAATAATAATAAATTTATTATTTTAACCCCGCCCATCTGGCTGAGTTTCCCCAGCCACTCTGGGCAGCTTCCAATCAAGTGTTAAAAACAGTACAGCATTAAATATTAAAAACTTCCCTAAACAGGACCGCCTTCAGATGTCTTTTAAAGATAGGATAGCTGCTTATTTCCTTCACATCTGAAGGGAGGGCATTCCACAGGGTGGGTGCCACTACTGAGAAGGCCCTCTGTCTGGTTCCCTGTAACCTCACTTCTCGCAATGAGGGAACTGACAGAAGGCCCTCAGAGTTGGACCTCAGTGTCCGGGCTGAACGATGGGGGTGGAGATGCTCCTTCAGGTATACAGGACCGAGGCCGTTTAGGGCTTTAAAGGTCAGCACCAACACTTTGAATTGTGCTCGGAAAAGTACTGAGAGCCAATGCAGATCTCTCAGAACCAGTGTTATGTGGTCCCGGCGGCCACTCCCAGTCACCAGTCTAGCTGCCGCATTCTGGATTAATTGTTTCCGGGTCACCTTCAAAGGTAGCCCCATGTAGAGCGCATTGCAGTAATCCATGCAGGAGATAACCAGAGCATGCACCACTCTGGCAAGACAGTCCGCAGGCAGGGAGGGTCTCAGCTTGCGTACCAGGTGGAGCTGGTAGACAGCTGCCCTGGACACAGAATTGACCTGCCCCTCCATGGACAGCTGTGAGTCCAGACTGACTCCCAGGCTGTGCACCTGGTCCTTCAGGGGCACAGTTACCCCATTCAGGACCAGGGAGTCCTGAATGTAAAACATATTGCTGCAGAGGTAGCCAACATGGTCTCTCCAGCCTCTGGAAGACTGGGAGCTCTCATCCATCCCTGTCTATTGAGCATGAAGGCTGAGTAATTCAGTGGAAAGGTTACCAGATGATAGGTCACTGTGGCTGAATGGTACTTTCCTAGGAATGGCTGTAGCTAATGAACCAACTGAAGCCGGGAAAAGGTATCTAATGCAGCAGAGACGTCCTGAGCCTCTAGTGACCATGCTTGGATCCAGGAATAACCCCAGTCTGCTTATCTGTTCCTACATACAGGGGTACCTTGTTTCTCAAACTTAACCCGTTCCGGAAGTCTGTTCCAAAACCAAAGCATTCCAAAACCAAGGCACGCTTTCCCATAGAAAGTAATGCAAAACGGATTAATCCGTTCCAGTCTTTTAAAAACAACCCCTAAAGCAGCAATTTAACATGCATTTTACTATCTCAACGAGACCATTGATCCATAAAATGAAAGCAATAATCAAAGTACTGTACAGTGGTACCTCCGGCTATGAACAGGATCCGTTCCGGAGGCCCGGCCGTATCCCGAAGATTTTGTAACCAGAGGACCGCTTCTGCGCATGCATGCGCTGCCGCAGAGCGCTTCTGCGCACGTGCGAGCAGCACATCCACTTCCGGGTTTGCTGTGGTCGCAACCCAAAAATTATGTTACCCGAGGGTCTACTGTACTACAAAATAAATACCAGTAAGCAGTATTGTAGGTGATAAAAATAAAAATTATTATTTTTTCTTACCTGCACTGATAGTCATTGTTTGGATGGGAGCTTTTATCAATTTCCCCAGTCACACAATCAATCAGTAGCTGAACTGGGTTCTGTGCAGTCACAAAAACAAATTAACCGAAAAAACCTCAAAAACAAAAACGCAAAATAAGTAGCAAAAACAAAAGCGCCATATACAGTAGTACCTTGGTTCTCGAACTTAATCCATTCCAGAAGTCCATTTGACTTCTGAAATGTTCGCAAACCAAGGCGCGGCTTCTGATTGGAGCAGGCGCCCCGGAAACAATAGCCGACAGCCGCATCGGATGTGCGGCTTCCGAAAAACGTTCTAAAACTGGAACACTTACTTCCAGGTTTTTGGGAACCAAGACGTTTGAGAACCAAGGTACCACTGTACTTTTTTCCACTCCACAGGCTGCAGAAACTAACTCCTAGGCATAGAAACATCTAGCTATAGTACTGTATTTCTGTCTTGTTGAGATTTAGCTTCTGCTTTTTGTTCCTCACCCACCCAGTCCATTGCTGAATACAAGCATGTTATTTAGGAAGGTCTTCAGCAAAAGAACTTCTCTTCTCATGGTGCATATGTTTTGGTTGTTTCCATTTTTTGAGATTTGAGAGTTGCTCTGTGTTGCTTTCGGAATGCTTCTGCTTTTATGAAGCGGTATTTTCTGGTGTGGTTTAATAATTTTTGTGAATTTATTTTGTCTTGTATTGTTGCAAGGCGCTTTTGAGTTTTTTTTGGGGGGGATGGGAAGTAAGATGCAAGTTTTAAAAATAGATATAGTTAAGTAAACAAGTGACAACTGGGGACCGGCTGACGCATAAGTGAGTCCATAATATCTATGTTTGTCTTTAAGGTGGCACAGGACTCCTAGTTTATTTGCCACAGTGGAATAACCTCGATATCATCTTCTAGAAACGGTTACAAATTGTTAGATTACTTCCCCAATAACTAAAAACCCGTCTACCTGGTGGGTGCACATTCAGGGACTAGAAAAATCTGAAAGCGGTCATCTGAGTATTTCTCCCTTGAGTACCCTGAAGACATAAGAGATTTCATGATATCTAAAAATCTGACATTTCCTAATGTTTTGCATGAGGAATGACTAATTTTCTGAGCCTCGATGGCTGAATTTCTCCCACCTCTATCATGATGATATTACCCTCTCTTCCCAGCATTCATCATCATCATAGACTTTTGTTGCGCTAGCCATAGGCCATGGCATCATTCAGAAAAATAACAAAAGGAAAAACAGCAATAACCATCAAAATCATCAGGCACCACACATACAAATATAAACCACGGTCACAACTACTGTTTGTTGCATAAAATAGAATAGCAGAAGATTCTCTAGTAAAATGTGCCAAATTAAATATCCAAATCCCCTTTGCAGTTGACCGCTATTTTATCTCTCCCCAGCAGCTTTTCCAGGAAGATCCTGTTCTCCCAGACTCAGTACACTTACAGTTTATATAATCATAAAACTGTAGAGTTGGAAGGGACTCCAAGGGTCATCTAGTCCAACCCCCAGCAGTGCAGGAATCTTTTGCCTAACGTGGGGCTTGAACCCATGACCCTGTGATTAAGAGCCTCAGGTCTACCAGTTGAGCTATCACAGTTTGTTTAGCCAAGGACCATCAGATTAAAAACTATGCCAGGATTCTAAAATTAGAAGCCATGTACTGTACATGTATGCATGCTGGTTTCAATCCAGTAGGCACTCTTTTCTTTGCAAAATGAAATTTACCCCAGAGGCCTTGGGATAATCTCTCATTTTTAAACGGGAGAAGTGCCCTTTAAGGTAAATGAGCACATGACTCTTCTTTTACTCTGCCACCTCAGATTAGACTTTAGCCCTCTTGGTTCCTGATGGGAGGGAGCCATGTCAGGTAAGAAGCTTGCTCTCCTATTCTGGGCTACAGAGGGATGGCAGGGGCCAAGGTAACCCAGAAAGATTCATAATGTGGCCCCTGGGTCTAAAGGTTACCCACCTTGGGACCTTAAGGTGAAGGATGGGTACAAAATATAAACATATTCATAATCCCAGAGACATCACCTTGCCAACAAAGGTCCGTATAGTTAAAGCTACGGTTCTCCCAGTACTGATGTATGGAAGTGAGAGCTGGACCATAAAGAAGGCTGATCACCAAAGAATGGATGCTTTTGAATTCTGGTGCTGGAGGAGACTTTTGAGAGTCCCATGGACTGCAAGAAGATCAAACCTCTCCATTCTGGACGAAATCAGCCCTGAGTGCTCACTGGAAGGACAGATCCTGAAGCTGAGACTCCAATACTTTGGCCACCTCATGGGAAGAGAAGACTCCCTGGAAAAGACCCTGATGTTGGGAAAGATGGAGGGCCCAAGGAGAAGGGGACGACAGAGGACGAGATGGTTGGACAGTGTTCTTGAAGCTACCAGCATGAATTTGACCAAACTGTGGGAGGCAGTGGAAGACAGGAGTGCCTGGCGTGCTCTGGTCCATGGGGTCACGAAGAGTCGGACACGACTAAACAACAGCAGCAGCAACAACAACAATTCATAATTCCTACTTTAGTTGTCTTTTAGGCTTGCCTCTGTTACTAAACCAAACGCCAAGCAAGAGCAAGCCAGTATTTCCAATAGCATCCATGAATGCAAACTTAAGCTGTGGAAGTGTGTTCTGCTGTAAAACTAGATTTCATAAAAGGTGAAAGATTTATACGATCTGAAGAGAATGAAAATGATATATAGGTGGTATTTAACTCCGAGCAGATTAGCAAAGAAGTATCTGAATCTGATGTGTGTTGGAAATGCAAAGAAATAGATGGAACATTTTGTCATATGTGGTGGGCATGCAGAATAGTCAAAGAATATTGGGAAATGATATGCAATGAGATGAAAACAATGTTTTAAAGAACATTCCACCCAAAACCAGAGGCATGGTGCAGACAGAGGTACCCAGGAGTCAGAAGAACTTATTTATGTATGCAACTACAGCAGCTCAGATTTTGTTAGCCTGAAAATGGAGGGTGAGAGAGGTCCCTAAGAAGGAGGAATGGCAACTTAAAATGATATGATATGCAGAGTTAGCAGGCCTAACCAGCAGATTAAGAGAGCAGATTAAGAGGTCACGTATATGAAGAGGAGTGGAATATCTTTGTGGAATATTTGGAAAATAATTGTAAAGAAGTGAAAATGCTAGCAAGATTAAGGTAAATTTGACAGTATAATGTATAATAAAGAAATAGGATTGGGGAAAATTAGATGGGTTGGGTTTTTTCCGAATATGCAGAAACTATGGGGAAATTAAAAGAACCATGGAAAGGGAAGAAGGGAAGTCGATTAATGTGGATATTTAATGGTGGAAATGTATATTCGAAAACTTTATTTATTTATTTATTTTTAAACTATAGTTTGGAAGCATTGTTTTCTAGACAGCTTAAACAAAAACTACCTTGTTGTTGTTTAGTCGTTTAGTCGTGTCCGACTCTTTGTGACCCCATGGACCAGAGCACGCCAGGCACTCCTGTCTTCCACTGCCTTAGTACTTTCAAAAATAATGCAAACTTTGTTAGGTGATGAAACATATAGCCCAACACTGATGGGTTAAATTTGACACCCATATGGAAAAAATAAAGGCAGGAAATCTACAGTTAGAGCAGGGTGTTGCACTTTCCTCAGCCACCAGCTGTGGAAAGCATGGTGGTATCACCCTTTCAGCTGTTGCTTTTTATGCCATTTAATTGTAAGGTCAGCTTTCTTAAAAAGCACCTTATGGTCAGTTCAGTATGTGAATAAAATGTAAGTTATTTTGATTTGTCTTTGCAGTTAGCACAGAGCGCAGCTGACTTTGCAACTTGAAATGATAAATATTTTCAGACACACTTTGCCAGTATTTTGACACCTAACAATTCTGTATCCTGGGGTGTTAAAGCTCGTTACCTTTGGAACTTGAATGCAAACACATCTGCAGTGATTACAAGTCTATCAGGTATTCAGTAATGTGGGGAAAACAAAGAAGGCATTTTCTATTTTAAGAGAACCTCAGGGTTGCATTGGCCACAGCTCTTTTAAAAGGAATCTTTTTAAAGTTGCTCGACTCTCGCTTTGGACTAACATAGCTCAAATACTTGAGCTGTTACAGTGTATTTTTATAAGCACGTCCTCTAATCGTGTATGAGATGAAGGGAGCTTTTAAGGGAGCCTTTAAATATATTTTAAATTTGTTTCAGTGGAATTGGGGGAAAAACACTTGGGTTTCAGGGGGTGTATGAGATGCCTTCACACCGTTGCTTAGACATATTTGTCTAGAAAGAACACAGATTAGCAAAAGCACAAATAAAAAGAAGTCAGTATGTTAAATATCAGAGTCAAGAAATAAGTGAAAATCTGACGCAAATGGTTAAGCACAAACTTCATCTAATCCAGTGTAAAGCTCCAATTGGGTATACCCAAAACAAGCATATAAACATCTGGCAAATGACAAGGTGTCAGCCTTTACTATCTGAATACCACCGTCTTTTTGGTAATATGTTGGCTTGGTTAAATCTCTCTCTCTCTCTCTCTCTCTCTCTCTCTCTCTCTCTCTCACACACACACACACACACACACACACAAAATGAGCAGCTTTCCACATAGTATTGATTTGTGATATGACCACTTTAAGGTATGGCATGAGAGGCTGGGTGTTAGGATTAGCAGTTGTCCCCCAGTATGAGGAGGAACTATCCTTTCCCTGGCAATGGTTCTAGGATGATTTGATGGGCATCCACGTCAAAGATGTTTCTGATGCTTTCTAGTGTCCTGAATCCCCACACTGAGCAGCTACCAAACTATAAGGCATGGAGTACCAAAAGGAGAAAGCTGCTTTTTGTAGCATTAGGCTGACGTTCTTCTTCAGGCTCCTATGAAGTTGCTCAACAATACCTGTGTCTGCAGTTGGACTTCAAATCAATATACTTCCCTTTTTTACTCGCTCCTTAAAAAGGAGGGAGCAATGTATGTCACAGCAAATGATTCATCTAAAGGGGTTGTTTTTGGAGGATTTGAGAGACTTTCCATGATTTGCAAGAATGAACTGGAGGACATTGACAGGATGATGCCTCCTTCTGGATCTGACAGGTATGGTCTTCAGAGACTTCTGCATCCTCTTCTAAGGGAAGGAGCTGTCCCACCTTCTAGATCTGATCTGCCTCTGTCTAATAATAAAATAATAAATAATAAATTTTATTTCTACCCTGCCCTCCCCAGCCAAGACCGGGTTCAGGGCTGCTAACACCGGGTATAAAAACAATTGATTAAAATACAACTTAAAAACAAGATTAAAACACAACATTAAAATGCAGCCTCATTTCAGTAGAAGCTCAAATCAAAAACTTTTTGGGGGATGAAAACGTCAAATCTTCACCAAGGCCAACTATCCAGACTGGTCCTACGTGGGCCAGAAAAAAGCCAGGGAAGTCCCCAGATAGGAGTTCCATCACAGAAGGAGAAAGGAAAGAGAGGAAGGGGATCAAGTTGATTCCAAGCCAAAGGCCAGGTGGAACAACTCTGTCTTACAGGTCCTGCAGAAAGAAATCAGATCCTGCAGGGCCCTAGCCAGTGTTGAAAAGGCCCTGGCTCTGGTTGAGGGTAATCTGACTTGCTTGGGGCCCGGGACCTCTAGGGTGTTGCTATTTATGGATCTTAAGGTCCTCCGCGGGGCATCCCGGGAGAGGCGGTCTCGTAAGTACAATAGACTGGGTATTTTCTTGCTGTGGCTTAGTTTGGCCACTGTGAGCAGGACTTAGGTTAGTGTGGACTCTTTTAGAATTTGGATATTCTGAAGCAAGAATATTACTATTCCTTATTAAATTTACTGTACGTATCGTCCTTCATCCGAAGATCATGTCTGGTACTAGAAGCAAGAACAGAAGTACATTCGGAACATAAGAACACAGAGACGGGGGTGAAAGGATGACCAGCAGACATCAGCCAAGCAAGAGGACAGGCAGAAAAGAAAGCTAGGAAAGTCGGTGTTAAAAAGAAATGTAAAATACCATGCTGATGAAAAACAGAAGCTAAGGGTTCCTTTCACAGGCTAGCAGCAAGTCTTCTCTGAAGGCAGAAGTGGTTGAGCCATCTAAGGGGTGGGAGCTCAGCTGAATAGGATGGAAGAAGGAATGATTCAATATTCTCAACAAAGTCTCACTCACCACAGCTCAGTCCCCTGATCCTGACACATCCTTCTGGGAAACTGCACTTAATCTTTCCCCCTTTTTTGGTGGTAAAGTAATTTAAACTAGAATTTAATTTGAGACAGAATAGACTTCCATTCCCATCTGGGTGGGGATTCTGAGGTGCCTGGAGGAAGGGTTAATTCTGAGGCAGTTGAAATGTGTGGAAAAGTAAAGGCACTGATGACTTGATTAGGAATTAATACTCAATGTGTGTCATGTTCTGTGTATGGCCTCAGTTTCCCATCTGGCCAGAAGATGTGGCTTTACCAGAGTCCTTAGATGTGGAGGGTGCCCCCTGACGTGTTCATTGCCCTTACACACTAAGAGCCAGTGACTGCAAAACTGGGCAATGGCCCTAGCTGGAGTGGGATTAACTGCAGGTCCAGACTAGCCAGCTTTCAGAAGACAACAGCTCTCTTTGGGGAGTTCTAGCCAACAGCTGCCACAGTTACCTTTGTATCTATTACCTTGCCTGTTGTGATCTGGCATATTTTCACTTTGCACCATGTCACTCTTATCAATGAAAGGACACTAGACAATGCTGATCGGATTGCCTCCATTTGTATGCTTGCTGACACTCTCAAAGAAACCCTAAAAGATTACAGAGGCCAGAATTACCCTCGCTGTTTCTGCCTTGGCAAGGCACATTCTTCCATTTGCTTCCTGCGTCTATCCTTAATCGTGCTTTCCACCCATTTTCCTGGAGCAGACATTAAGATAACCAGCTGGTAGTTTCTTGGCTCCCCTCTGGGTCCCTTTTTCAGAAGGGTATCACAATGCTCACTTCCCAGTCCTCTGGTCCAGAGGCTGATCTTAAAGGCAAGTTACTTTCCCCTTGTTTCTTTATTTTTTAAAAAAATCCATTTTCACATTTTAGGACTTTGGGAACTGTCCCTCAGACCTTGTGGGGAGCCAGACTATTTTTTTGGGGGGGGAGAAGAAGAACGAATTCCTGTGCCCCATAAATAACCCAGAGATGCATTTTAAATAAAAGCACACATTCTACTCATGTAAAAACACCAGGCAGGCCCCACAAATAACCCAGAGATGCATTTTAAATAAAAGGACACATTCTACTCATGTAAAAACACGCTGATTCCCGGACTGTCCACGGGCCGGATTTAGAAGGCGATAGGGCCGGATCCGGCCCCCGGGCCTTAGTTGGTCTACCCATGTGCTAGATGAACCAGCGACTTAGTAGCATGTGTCTCAGTCGCTACACTAAACCTGTTCTGGGAGAATGTGGCCCCACATGCATGCGGCACATAGAGATCAGAGCTCCCCTGAACCAGTCAAGGATACTGTTAACCAAACCAAGAAATAACCATTAATTTGGCTAGCTTGTATGTACTGTGTGATACGACAAAGTGTTCAGCATTTAATGATAGGTATTTATCACTGGACTTTGGAACAGCACACAGAGTTACAGCAATGCCCTCATTTAATACAATGCAAAGAGAAGGCAAAGCAAAAAATATTCCACCCACTTTTATATTTGTTTAGGGCTATTATAGAAGCAGTGTGTTACAGAAAAGGATATCCGGAAAAGAAGTATGGAGGAAAAAATCTTCTTTATTTTGCAGTGTAGATGTTATGTGAGAGATCTGGAGCACTTTATAATAAAACTTTAAAAGGTTTCCCTGTGGAAAGGCGCACGGCCAAATGTATCAGATTTATAATAGTTGACAGCATGGCTATTTTCCAAGTCTTGTTCAATGACCTTCCCACTGCCCCCCCCCCCCCCGGAGAGGGGCTTGTTTTCCTCACACTACCATCAAAGCTAACTCTCCCCCTTTCATATGCTTTAATAAAAGAAATAATTGCATTTGGAACCACAGCATGGTTCACCTGTTCCATTTTCATAACCCATATTTGGACTTGTTTTCATTTTTAAAAGAACTGCCCATAATGTGATCAACTGATTAAGACAATCAACATGGCTGGGTTGGGTAGAGCAACAGTACAACTCACTGATTCTGCCCCCGGCATTCACAAACTAAGAGTGGCTCCATGTGGTACCATCCCATTTGAACCCTGGTGCAACTATGAATGGACTTCTTTGGAAGGTGGTGGACTCGCCTTCCCTGGAGGTTTTCAAACAGAGCTTGAGTGGCCATTTCCCAGGGATTCTTTAGCTGTGATTCTTGCATCTGCAAGGGGTTGGACTAAATGGCCTCTGGGCTTCATTCCAACTCTACCTTTCTCTATGTGCGCATAAAACAAAAGGCCCAGCCCGTGAACTTCTTAAGTGAGACCATTGGAGCTCCAGTCCGTTTCCGTGCAGCTTCCACCACCATCTCGTAAACCTTTCCTTTTATTACCTACCTTGGTCCTGTTGTTGTTTAGTCGTTTGGTCGTGTCCGACTCTTCGTGACCCCCTGGACCAGAGCACACCAGGCACTCCTGTCTTCCACTGCCTCCCGCAGTTTAGTCAAACTCATGCTGGTAGCTTCGAGAACACTGTCCAACCATCTCGTCCTCTGTTGTCCCCTTCTCCTTGTACCCTCCATCTTTCCCAACATCAGGGTCTTTTCCAGGGAGTCTTCTCTTCTCAGGAGGTGGCCAAAGTCTTGGAGCCTCAGCTTCAGGATCTGTCCTTCCAGTGAGCACTCAGGGCTAATTTCCTTAAGAATGGACGCGTTTGATCTTCTTGCAGTCCATGGGACTCTCAAGAGTCTCCTCCAGCACCATAATTCAAAATTCAATTATGGTGCTGGAGGGAGACTCTTGAGAGTCCCACCTTGGTCCTACTTGCAGAGAAATGGTGCGGAGCCTGGGAAGATAAGCTTGAAATCATAATAGGCTGTGACAGGAGTGCTTCCCTTTGCAACAGCAGGTATGGCTGGGACCTCTGTAGGAGAACTCCAGGGTCCAGACTTGAGAGGCTATCTCGCGTAAGAGTTTGGCTGTACAGTAAGCCTGTTCTTGGCAGTAGCAGTGCATTGAGTGGAGCAAAGCCACCAGTCTGGTGATCCTACTGGTTCAAGCACACAGCCACGACCCCATCTAATTAAACAGCTGTGTCAGTGTCAGCGGCGGTGGCCTCAGCACACAAGACACCTCTAGTCCCTGCACTGCCCCACTTCACTGAGGATTGCATGATGGAGTTCGCCTGTGTGCAAATTTAATTTTTGCAGAAAGCTAAGAGTCCTGGCATAACCTTTGCCTTCAGTCCTTGTTAGTGATGCATTCTCACAGTCGTGCAGCTACATGCAAAGGAATACGCAGTTAAACACCAGTGCTTTCCTTTTTGTGGATGCGGGTGGCACTGTGGGTTCAACCACAGAGCCTAGGACTTGCCAATCAGAAGGTCGGCGGTTCAAATCCCCGCGACGGGGTGAGCTCCCGTTGCTTGGTCCCTGCTCCTGCCCACCCAGCAGTTTGAAAGCACATCAAAGTGCAAGTAGATAAATAGGTACCGCTCTGGCAGGAAGGTAAACGGTGTTTCCGTGTGCTGCTCTGGTTCGCCAGAAGCGGCTTAGTCATGCTGGCCACATGACCCGGAAGCTGTACGCCGGCTCCCTCAGCCAATAAAGCGAGATGAGTGCCGCAACCCCAGAGTCAGCCACAACTGGACCTAATGGTCAGTGGTCCCTTTACCTTTACCTAAAGTTTGTTGTTATTATTTCATTTTATAATGTATATAAATCAGAGAGAACACTTATGAAGCAGCAGTGCTTTACTGTTCCTTTAAAACAATGAAACCTCTAACCACTTGTACAGAGAATTGTATGGGTTTTTTGTGGTGCAGGATTTCATACTGTTTCATTTCATGTTATATTTGTTACTCTATTGCAATAGCATCTGCAGTTATTTGTGAGGTTTTTTAAATATCCATTAGTACGTCGTAATGGAGGAAACAGTATTGCAGTGTTTGGAGAGAGAGAAAACATTTCTTGAAGTTTTATCTTGGAATGTAGAATATTGTTACTTTTGTAGAAAGAAGGCATTGAAAGAAGCATCTCTACAGATTTTTGTAGGGGCATAGCATTTGCAAAGTGTTGGTGGATTTGAAATTCACATTTCTCTAATGGACATCAGCCCATAATTTTGTGATAGGCAGCTTTATAAAATAGCCCCTTAAAAGAAAAATTAGTTAAGGCTTCGATGAATAACTACAAAATTATGTAGTGGCTATACATATACATGTAAATTCACTCAGCTAGAACTAGAACATTTTTACAAAATGCATTAAACTGGATTTGGAAGGGGAACTGCTAACCAGCAATTTGGTTGTGCTTATTACATCAGAATTGTTAGCTGTAAATTGGATAATATTCAGTAAGCATCTCTTTCTCTTCATGATCTGTTTGCAGTTCTCGTATTTTGGGATGATGTGCACCCAGAGCACATACTGGAGCTTTCTATGGAATGTTGACATTTAAAAGTTGTTTTATGGTAATCTGTAGAATAAATGAATTGTATGTTTTTAATCGGTTGTGAGTTGCCTTGGAAGGATTTAGTCCTAGAACGGAAAAGACAATAAATTAAAGATCTACTTTTTATTTTTAAAACTTGCCTAGAGAGTTTTGGGGAATGCTTAGGGCAGAATATTACCAGTGCCCCCATTTGCCCTTGAGAGTGTTCACTATAGCTCTGACCTGATGCTCACTTCTTTGCACAATTTGACCACCATATAATTCAAGATTGTCAGTTGACTGGAGCAGGCAGCCTGGTCTATTTCTGTGCCTTTTAACAGCTGCCTGTTCTGTGAAAAGCACCAGGTGAATCTTTTAATGGCTTTATTATCAACTAATAGCTTCAGCTAAAGGCACAAGAGCAGACGCTTGTCCAAAAGTTGGCAAACCTTGCTTTTACATATTCTCCCTCTCGTATTGTATCAGGTTTTCTTCATTTCTGGGAAATGGGAAATTTTCGTGGATAAGGTTTAACTATATTAAATAGTTTGGAACTGTTACCCATTTTTGCCAGAGCATGCAAATGCAAGGAGGAAAACCAGAAAAAATATGGGTTTTGGTGCTACAGGAGAACAACAGTAAAAACCTATATGGCCGTGCTCTTTTGTATTCTGCAGGGGGGTTAAGTGACCCCTGAATATACTTTAAAGATGACCTTTTAATATCCTGGGTATGGAGTCCTTAACTGATGCAGCAGTTACTTCTGCCTGTGATAAAATTGCTAAGTGCACTGAAGCAGCTCAGCTAGGCTGGGGCAGAGCATTCTGCAATTTAAATTTCAGTCAGAGGATGGCTTGGTTGCATCGAACAAAATGCATTATCTGGACCAGATAATTTTTTCCTTTACAGTGGGGAAAGTTCATCACTACTTTCTCATCTTCTCTCAGATTAGCCTTATTAGGCTGTAAAGGTGGAATATAAAAGCACGGGCTAGAAAGGGGAGAGCTCACTAATTGCATAGGAGGATATTTTCAGAGGCGCTGGCCTTTGGTACTCGTAACTTTCCGCTTGACGGATCCATTGATCTTCAGCTTCCTCTCCCCCTTCCCTTTGTAATAGTATCTTATGTGAAATTTTAAGAATAATATCAGAGTACTATGCGTGGAGAGGAACAAATATACCTTATGAGGAACGGCTAAGGGAGCTGGGCATGTTTAGCCTGGAGAAGAGGAGGTTAAGGGGTGATATGATAGCCATGTTCAAATATATAAAAGGATGTCATATAGAGGAGGGAGAAAGATTGTTTTCTGCTGCTCCAGAGAAGCGGACACGGAGCAATGGATCCAAACTACAAGAAAGAAGATTCCACCTAAACATTAGGAAGAATTTCCTGACAGTAAGAGCTGTTCGACAGTGGAATTTGCTGCCAAGGAGTGTGGTGGAGTCTCCGTCTTTGGAGGTCTTTAAGCAGAGGCTTGACAACCATATGTCAGGAGTGCTCTGATGGTGTTTCCTGCTTGGCAGGGGGTTGGACTCGATGGCCCTTGTGGTCTCTTCCAACTCTATGATTCTATGATTCTATGAAATATATTTTCTTATGACTAGTGTAGAAGAGACCATGATTTCTTCTGCTGTGAGTTTATAAAACCTTTACCTGCTCATTGAAAAGAAAAAAAGGTGGGGCAAGATAAGAAATAAAAAGCTGAGTTAAAACACATGCGCATGATTTGTGCGCGCACAATCCATTTGGCTGTGTGGGCATCGCTCCCTGCTCCCAAGCCTGGCAACAGAGTGGAGAGGGTGAGAGAGGGAAGGGAGCTGGGGAGCATGTGAGTTCAGTGAAGGGGCAGTGGTAATGCCCATCAACTGGGTGAGGGGCGGCTGGTACCCTAAAATATTTTATTGGGGGGCCCAAGCACCCTAGGCCCCTAGGAGTTGGTTTCCTTGCCCACAATGGCTTCCAAAGAGCTGGGGAAGAGCCCTAGCCCAAGCAGAGAGGCTGCAACTGCAGAAATTATCCCTGGATTCAGGTCTAAAGAGAAAGTATGGTGGGGGGAACCAAAGAGTTAAAGGATGGGGAAAAAATCCTCTTTATCCTTCCTGTCTTCTTTCCATTTTTCAAAGGCTTTTCGCAG
The DNA here is from genome assembly GCA_034642415.1 of Podarcis siculus. Classification (NCBI taxonomy): domain Eukaryota; kingdom Metazoa; phylum Chordata; class Lepidosauria; order Squamata; family Lacertidae; genus Podarcis; species Podarcis siculus. Next base: position 6,691,981 of record JAXCMG010000038.1, on the reverse strand, counting down.
GTCTCATCTTGTTAATTATATATTCATGCGAGTATCTAAATGCAAACGATGTGGTTGCTTGCTGCTCTGCCAATACAATTTCTCCATTTTGTTCAGCAATCTAGGAATTGCCTTGCAGGCAAGCAAGCAAGCAAGCCATGGACTTGTTTCTCCAAAGCTTGTTTAGTTTTGCCAACATCTGCAGTGAGGTGGCCAAGCACACAGTGGTTAAGCGAGGCTGCTAGGTTCACATTAATGCCAAACCATGGTTGGAACATGCCATGGTTCCAAAGCCAACGGTAAACAGTGGCTTCACATCATGAGCCACTGTGGTGGTGTAGTGGTTAAGAGCGGTAGTCTCGTAATCTGGGGAACCGGGTTCGCGTCTCCGCTCCTCCACCTGCAGCTGCTGGGTGACCTTGGGCTAGTCACGCTTCTCTGAAGTCTCTCAGCCCCACTCACCTCACAGAGTGTTTGTTGTGGGGGAGGAAGGGAAAGGAGATTGTTAGCCGCTTTGAGACTCCTTAAAGGGAGTGAAAGGCGGGATATCAAATCCAAACTCTCTCTCATGGTTTATTTCCAGAAGAGAAACCAGGATTAGTTTGTAGGGCTTGATTTGGACATTCAAACAAACCACACCACATTTGGGCTAAATAAACCGGTAGCTTAGTGTTACGTGTGAACCACGCCTGTGTGAAATGCTGATCATAACTTAGGCTGGTGCGGCTGAAGAATGTGATACAGTACATATTCTCCATGCTGTTCACAGCATTTTTGCGGATGGAGGGTATTTTTGTCAGGACCGTGATGAGGAGGAAAGGGTTAAATCTGCATTTTGGATTCGAAATGCAGGGCAGTGTCCGGCACAAAGTATTTAAGATTCTAAAAACGACCAATTAACATGCTCAGGCATATATCATGGATGTCATATATCTATGAAAATTACCTTTCATTGTGTACTATGAGAGCAAACCCTCAGATTGAAATATTAGGAGGTCCAAAGGTTAGGCAACAGTAACTTTTAATTTCTACGTAGGAATTTAAAAAAACCCACCCCAGATTTTTTAGCCCCAATCTTTACAGTTGGACTAATTGTCATATGTACAATAATGGGATTTTGCCTTCATTTAAATATTGCAACCACGACTGTTTGAATTAAAAGGTTGCCAAGTGACCCACAAGCAAGTATTGAGCGCACTCCTAAGCCTCATGCTCTATGTAACTGTGCCAAAGGTTAAACTATTGGTAGATTTCCCAGTTGGAGCCAAACAGTGATGGTCTTTGTCTTGGGGACCTTTTGAGAGGAGAAGCAGCAAGTGTCCTTGAGAACAGAACAAGGAGGACCTTATATTATACGCTTTCTGCAAATACAAACCCACTGTACTAGTCTTCGCTGGAAAAGAGATGCTTTTGCTGCCATTTATGGCTACGTATGTGAAATCCCACCCACCAACCCAAAAAATGTGCAGGCCTTTTGACAATTTGGGTGAATGACAGAATTTTTATCTAAGTTCAGTAGTTCAGAGTATTAGCTGGGTATTGGTAAAATCACAATATGTTCTATTGCAAGAGATCATGATTGGTCTCGCAATACTTCAGTTGCGTTCGTGTCCGCAGTAGTTGTGATAGTAATTTTCTGGGGTCTCCCACATCTAAGCCCCATGGTCTTTCTACTGTACCATATTGGCTTAATGTCATCTCCCCAATTCCTTGGCACTGTGCTCCGGCAGTGGGAGGCCCCATTAGCTAAAGTGGTGCTTCAGGTTAAGAACAGTTTCAGGTTAGGTACAGACCTCAGGAACGAATTAAGTACTTAACCCGAGGTACCACTGTAGAGGGAATTCAACACCTCCTGAAAAACCACATTTAATATTTTGGAGAAATGCCAAGAGTCCAAATTCATTTGTAAATAATTCTCTCTCTCTCTCTCTCTCTCTCTTAAACAGGGCATTCAGAAATTGGCTAGTCAGTACTTAAAGAAAGAGTGGCCTGGAATAAAAGCTGATGATCGACATGACTTCAGGTAATTTCAGCAAGTTCACTTGCATTGCTGGCGGCATTCCGTGCATAAGATCAAATGCTCTTTATTTTCTTACAGATATTCTATATGGACTTGGATCCCAACTTGGTTTCTGTGGGTAGGAGCAGAATTCTGGAGCAAAGGATGCCCCTGCTGGTGGAAGCAGGGGCATCTTTCACTAATTCCCCCTACCTCCTACTTGCATCCTCTGAAAACCTGCTCCAGATTTTGGTGACCCTCCAGAATAGTGGGAGGAGCTGTGGCGTGGGGCAGGAATTGAATAACTTCTCTCCCACCCCATCCTCACTCTGTCAGCAAAGTCTCTGCTGGATCAAAACCTTTTGTGCATTCAATGAGCCCTTTGTCGGAGGCTAAATTTGAATTGAAGCTACTGAAATTATGAATTTCTGTGGCTCATAAAGTTCTGGGCCTAATTCAAAGTGCTGGTTTTGGCCCAGAAAGCCTTAAATGGCTCAGGGCTGCAATACCTCAAAGGCTGCCTCTCCTCATATGAACCAACCTGGACTCTGCAATCATCATCTGAGGCTCTTTCGAGGGCTCTCGGAGAGGTCCAGAGGGCAGCAAAATGAGAATGGGCCTTTTCTGTGTTGGCTCCCTGCTTGTGGAATGCTCCCCACCCCCCCGGGAGGCTCACTTGGCACCTTTGTTATATATCTTTAGGTGCCAGGCAAAAACATTCTTTTTCTCCTAGCCTTTGGCTAATTTAACAGTCCGTGGCCTTTTAAATTAGGAGGGTATTGTTTTGTTGGTCCATATGTTATGTGCAGGACGCGGGTAGCGCTGTGGGTTAAACCACAGAGCCAAGGACTTGCTGATCAGAAGGTCGGCGGTTCGAATCCCCACGACGGGGTGAGCTCCTGTTGCTCGGTCCCTGCTCCTGCCTACCTAGCAGATCGAAAGCACGTCAAAGTGCAAGTAGATAAATAGGTACCGCTCCGCCGGGAAAGTAAACGGCGTTTCCATGCGCTGCTCTGGTTCGCCAGAAGCGGCTTAGTCATGCTGGCCACATGACCCGGAAGCTGTACACCGGCTCCCTCGGCCAATAAAGCGAGAGGAGCGCTGCAACCCCAGAGTCGGCCACGACTGGACCTAATGGTCAGGGGTCCCTTTACCTTTATGTTATGTGCAGTAGTGCCTCGGGTTACAGACGCTTCAGGTTACAGACTCCGCTAACCCAGAAATAGTACCTCGGGCTAAGAACTTTGCTTCAGGATGAGAACAGAAATAGTGCTCCGGCAGCACGGCAGCAGCAGGAGGCCCCATTACCTAAAGTGGTGCTTCAGGTTAAGAACAGTTTCAGGTTAAGAATGGACCTCCAGAACGATTTAAGTTCTTAACCCGAGGTACCACAGTATTTTTGTGTTTTTATATTATAAACTGTCCTGTGATATGCTGTTGCGCTAAATGTGTCTGATTTCCAAATAAACAGTGCCACTTCAAGGAAAAAAAATAAAAGAAATAGATGTGGACCAGTAAAGTTTTTGTGATGGTGGATGTGAAAGGGCAGCTTGAATGAAATGCTCCATTATTCTTTTTCACCTTTCTATCCTTATCAGTCCATCTCTCATGAACTTCCTCCATGGAAGCGACTTGCAGAAAAGTGGATGTTCTCCTAAGTGGATCAAGAGTTTTTCACATAATGCTATATTACCTGGCCCAGGTGTGCAATGGTTACTTAAGGAACTAGGACAGTCATACAATGGTTTGAATATTACTGTAAAACTTGGAAGTCTCCAATATAATGTTCAAATATAATATCCCTCTAACTTGCTCATACTTAAATGAATCTGCTATGTTAGGTTCTGGCTGCCAAATGTTAAAAACTATATTGCAGAGCTGAGAGAGGTTCAGAAAAGAGCAATCAGAATTATCAATCAATCAATCAATCAATCAATCAATCAATCCTTTATTAGGCATAGCAAACCACACATTGTAAAACAAACACTGTATACAAATTGTGGAAAATACGAATTCAGCATAACAATTTGCATAAATAATACAGTATAACACTACCACATCACCGACCAATCAAGAACCACTAAATCTCTCTATAATGGCACAGTCTTTCCACATGGACAGTACTCAAAAATTTAGCCACTATTAAAGTAATTTGATCATTCCTGTCCGAGAGCAGGTCCTGAACCGTTGGCGGCATAGATCCGAACCTGTTAAGTTGTAAGGCCTCTAACAATTATCTTCTGGCATAAATGCCAAAATCACAAGAAAAGAAAATATGCTCCAACGTATCAGGTTCCTGCCTACCACATTTGCAGAGACGCTCTGCTTCTGGGAGAGCTAAATATCTTCCTCTTACTATCATCGAGGGAAACATATTAAATCTGGCTAGCATAAACAGCCTGCACAGTTCAGGATTCTTCAGATTTGTCATGTAACCCTTTTGAAAATCTCTACACAAAGGGAGATTTCAATAGAGAGGAGAGCAAGTTCTGTGCTTTGCAACCTCAAGTGGAGAACACTTTTTCCTGTAAAATATCAAAATTATCGTGGGGTTGAAACAACTTCCCTGTAAGGAAAGGTGGCAGCTTTTTAGTACAGGAAAAAGGCAAATAAGATGTAGATACAGTAGAGGGCATGTAAAAATAGACATATTTGTCTCTCTCATATTTGTCCAGGAAAAGGCACAGTTGATGCTGCAGCTGCAGCTGGTGATGGGCACTCTTTACCATGAAGGCTCCTGGATCTCATGGGCAGAGATGGTTCCAAGGGCACTGTCTCCTTCAAAGTGCTGCACACCACACCCTCATGCAAGAATATGCCAACTACCCCCTGGATCCACCTGCTCATTCCTCCCCCACCCTTTCACGGATAAGCCTGGAGGGGCAAGGGTCAAGAGGGCAAGAGTGGGATGGACAGCCAGAATCGCTTTATCCCCATAGTCAGGCCTCTATAACTGAAACTGATTCCACAGACTCGAGTAAGACACCTCACCAAAGACAGGATTGCAGCAGCATGAAGATGAGCGATTTGCCCTCAAATTGCCTAGCAAGCTTATCACAGCAGGCCTTTGATGGTTCCAACAGCCCATTAACTGGCGCAAGTGATACCAACCTTTTTTCTCTCTCTCTTTCCTTTTTGTATTTTAGGAGCATGTATCCAGTGTGGAAATCATTTCTTGAAGGCACAGTGCAGGTGGCTCAATCCAGACTCAATATCTGTGAAAATTACAAGAACCTAATTTCTGAACCTGCCAGGGCAGTCAAGTGTTTTAAAGAACAGCAGCTGAAGAAGGTATTGTCCTAACAGTTCGTCAGATGTTTCAAACGTTTGTGTCCCAGGGTGCAGATTTGGAGAGAGAGGAGTGAGGGGGAGATGTACCCCCCACTAAGGTTATTTTGTTAAGTGTGTTTCATCTGAGGCAAAGGGGCTTAGCGATTGAGCCAGATGACCTTGAGGCTTGTCTCAACTCTACCGCTCTTGAGATGATGTACACAGATGCTTTCTGCTGAAGTTAAAACTGAGTTTCTTCTTTCCGAAGCAACAAAGTACCATCATGTGCCTTGAATTTTAGCTGAAATAGCTGGGGGAGAACAGGCTTCACAGCTTGCTTTCTCACTGAAATCAAATACATCCCATGCCACTGCAAAAAATCTATGAAAAATAAGCATCTTTGGAGGTAGCTTTGAACTTTTCCCAGTTAGACTGGGGTAGGCTTTGAATTTAAGGTGTGGTACCTTTTTAAAATGTTTGAGGAATTATTGAAGGATCTAAGGGTGTAGCGGAAATCGAGATGATTCAGCCACATCCTGTAAAGGCATCCCAGGCAGCTGGCCAGAAAAATCAGTACAGAGGCAACCTTGTGCCTTAATACACAAAGGGGGCTATTCTGTTTAAAGGAGGCAAATGTTACTTTTCCTTTTTTTTCCCTCCTTTTCCTCTTTTTTTTGAGAAATGATGCAGTAGCTGAAGGGTCAATTTCCTAGCTTTGTAGCAATATATTTCATGTATGGGTACCTGAAACATGTCCAGTGTGAAAGGTACCAATTCATCAGTTTAGATGCTAATCTTCAGCTGGTTTTAAAGTGGCATCGTGGCAATTAATTTTGCATTGAGTAAATGGGTTGCAGGTCAGTGTTAGGATAGAACTTACTGTATTTTCTGGCGTATAAGACTACTTTTTAACCCAGGAAAATCTTCTCAAAAGTCGGGGGTCGTCTTATACGCCGGCTACAGCAGCAGCTCCTGCAGCAACTCCCCACCAAAGGACAAAACGAGAGCAAATTAAATCAGAGGACACCAAGCTCTTTAGATGAAGCAGAAATATGCTTGAAATTTGGCCCCAGATGCCCCCCCCAATCACCAGCAACAGAATGACCCTAACCGCTCCCGGTAGTAGACCACATGGTCCAAAATGGCAGCCTCACATTGCCCCAGCAGCTAGACACGTGGCCCAAGCAGCCCCCGAGTAAAAGAAAAGGAAAGGCTCACAACAAAGGCAAGGAACCAGCAACAGCATTAAGCGCACACCTGGCCACTGGAAAGTGGAGCAGATTTCCGAGCCAGACTGGAGATTGTTTTTTTTATAATTATTATTATTATTTGCTGTGTGTTGGAAGAGGGGTAGTCTTATACGGCAAGTATATCCCAAACTCTATATTTTAACTGGAAAAGTTGGAGGTCGTCTTATACGCCCAGTCGTCTTATACTCCAGAAAATATGGTAGTTCAAAACCGTGTGTCGCTAATTTAACTGCATCTCACAGGGTAAAACAGTTTTGGGGAAAGGGCAGTGGAGAGGTGACAGGAGAAAACTATTTAATTCTTCCCCCCAATCCCTGCTTTTCTCCTTCAAATCGCCCCTGAAGCTGCTTCTTGCCTCCGCTCGGTTCTAGATGCATGTGTGGAAGAATAATCGTCCTGAACTTGTGTACGTGTGTGTAAATGCAGTTGAAAAGCAGCAACTGGGAGAAGCTTATCATCCCTCTTTGTTTCACTTCAAGACACATCCTCCCAAATAGGCAGCTACCTTGGTTTTGTCCAAAAGCATTTGTGTGTATTGTGTGTTTTAGTCCTTTTTTTAAAGTTTTATTTATTTATTAACGTTCTTATGTTACATCGGTAAACATTATCATATTACAAGGCTTATTATAATATAATTTTCAGCATGTAAACGAAGTTTATATACAAAGTTTATATACCTAAAGAAAAAAAAACAAGGACAAAAAACTATTCCAAAATCATATATGCACCAACACTTTGGACTTCCTGTCTATCCCGTTGCATATTCCTTTTTTACAAATGACTGTACTCTTATTACTGTACATTTCTTTACATTTTATCTAATACATTCCTATATCAATATGTACCCTTGGTCTTATTTCTCAACTCAGTCTCTCTCCACCGTCAATCGAATGCTAGCATAGATAGTGAACCTTTACTGTATTTTTGAACCTATATCTTATATCTATCCCACTTTTCCATAATTTTTTGTTTTGAATTGCCTCTCAGGCTATTTGTCAACTGCGCCATTTCAGCAAATTCTTGTAGCTTGTTATGCCATTCCGTTATTGTCGAGACTTTTTAGTCCTAAATCTTGGGTGTACTTGTGCAACAGTGCAGCAGCTTCTTAAAGAATGCACCACTTAATTTACATGTGTTGGACAGGTCCGTTTTAAGCCCTGTGCGCATCAGTATAGAAGTATGAGTTGCCTTAACCAAAGGTTTTTGTATCCCGGCTCACCTTACCCACTCCTTTCTTTATGTTGGTTGGTTTAAAATATTTACATGCTGCCCTTAATTATCAAACTCCAGGATGGTTTACGGAAGGTATTAAAACAGTGTATATTAAAACAACAACAGGGAACATCACAGTAGAGAAACGAGCACAGTAGAGAAATATAACAACAGTAGCAAATGACCACAGTAGAGAAATCTAAAAACAGGAAGATAGGTCTGTAACAGATGTCAGAACACAGTTGAGATGGGCGCTTGTCATGCTTCAGGGGGGAAGGAATGCCAAAGGCTGAGTGTCACAGCAAAGAGGCCACAGGATGTTCAGATGCAGGTGACAGAACAACCAGGAGGGCCTGATGTGTAGATCTCAAGGGTACAGGACAAGGTGCTCCATTAGATAAGCAGGCCTCTAGCTATTTAGCACCTTGTGCTTCAACCTGGCCTGGTAATAGACTGGCAGCCAGTGTGGTTGTATGAGGACAGACTTCTGGTAGGCTGCACCATGTAGTAACCTATCCGCTGAGTTCTGCATTCCCTGCAGTTTCTGGACTACCCTGAAGCAAAACTCCCCCGAGAGCACATTGCAGTAGTCAATCTCAAGGTTAATATTGCCATCCTTGTCTGGCAAAGACTATAACTGGCACATCAGCCGAAGCTGGTAGATAGCTCTCCTAGGCCCTCCTCCTCTTCCGATTTATCAAAAGACATTCTCATATAAATAGCAGATCCGAAATTAATGATTGTACTTGTTCCCTGTATCCGCAACGGTGAGGTCACAAGAAATGGCATCTATTTGTTGCTTCGCTTGCATTCTGCAAATGGATGTTGTAATTTTTCCAAGAAAGATCAATGAAAATTTGGAGACCATTGTCATAGATCTGGAGAGACTGCAAATGGTAGCTGAATGCCTCTCTTGGAGTTCCAAACGTGACTTGAGCGCACATTTCTTGTGTGTGTGTGTGTTATGCAGGGAGAGTTGCTCTCTGTAACACACACATTGCATGCCATGTAGCATCTTTAACACTCAAAAATCAGCACGTCACAAACTCTTATATGAGAACTTGCCTTGGGAAGATTTATGTTCTGGAGTAAGAGCCATTCTTTGAGGTGAACTTACTGAGAAGCAAGGTAACCTAGTCACACCTACGCAGGAATCCAAGGTAAACCAATGGTCCATCCCCACAGATGGTGCCCTATCTTGTGCTCCAGGGATGATCTCAAATAATGTTTGATGGAGAAACTCATCCCCCAGTGTGTGCGGTCCCTGAAAATGGAGTCGTATTTCTGGCTATTATAGCTGGTGGTGATCAGTAGACCACCTTCTCTTCAGTGCTCTTTAAAAACCATTTATCCCAGTGGCCATTACAGCATCCTATGGCCACGCTCACATGGAGTAATACTTTGGCAGCACAATCACTTGCTCTTTGCTGAGCATCTGTTAAACCTTTTTGCCTGCGTCATCTTCCCAAGTATAACAGTTTGCACTGGCTGCGGTTACAGTCTGCAATGTTCCCATAGCAGACAATGTCAGCTTGCAGCAGCATGTACAGAATACGAATACTCTGTGTCAATATGTTTAGAATGGAAGGTTGTTGGTTTTTTTGAATTAGGGATACAGTAGTAGCTACTGTTCTACTTTGATGATGATAGCAATAATAGTTTTTTGTGTGTTTTTTTGTTCAGTGTGTGGACCAGCTGACCAGAATCCAGGCCGAATTGCAAGAGACGGTCAAAGATTTAGCTAAGGGCAAGAAGAAGTACTTCGAAACAGAGCAGATGGCTCATGCTGTCCGTGAAAAGGCCGATATTGAGGCCAAGTATGTAACGACGTGTCTACAGTTCCTGCGTCTAAATGTGTTTAAAATAGCTTTATGTAATGCATCCTGCTTGAATATTAGTGATGTAATTCAAGCCTGTAAACAGGCACTCTGCTGGTCACCTTTAGAATCGAATCCAGTCGCTAGGAAAGAGTTGTCTCCATTTTCTCCAGTGCTGTGTCTATGTTACATCCATATTGGATCCATATCATCTCCAGATGAGCTGCTTTCTAAATGTAATGCCTGTTCTAGACATCTGCTGATCGATTGTCTTACTTTCGTTCACAGGTCTAAACTTAGTCTTTTTCAGTCAAGGATAAGCTTACAGAAAGCAAGTGTAAAGGTGAGTGTTGCACAATATAATTCTAGGTATATAAAGCATAAATCCATAAAGCAGAGCCTCATTAAACTGGCCAAACTGTGACCAGAGCGGGCTTGTTTTCTAGTCGCAGGTGTAACAGTGCATTAGAATCCATTCAGAACAACCCAGGGATTTGAAGTTCTTAAGCATTTCCCATCGGCATCAAGCTATAGCTGTCTATAATCTGTGAGCACTTTTTCCATCTCTGCCACAAGTGCAACTCTGACCTCTTCCCAGAGGAGGAAATATTGCCCAGTGCCAAAGCCTTCCCACCTGCTGGGTTTAGCAAGCAGGGTTTTAGCAGATCTCTTGGCTTTGGCCAGTTAGCCTGTTTACCTGATTATATTTAATATGGTCTTGTTTTGCTTACCTCATTGTGTACGGCAAAGTGTCTCCTGTAGCTACTTTGCCAGCCCAGTTAGTCTGCTTATGGCAGGACAATGTTTTTTTGCACTGAGAACATTCTGTAATACACAATTTGCAGAAGGCAAAAGGGCAAAGACTCAGATTCCATCTCAGATTATAGGAGTGGCAGGCAATTCTTCTTGTTGTTATGCAGTACTTATGCAACCTTCATAAAATATATTATTTATGCTCCTTACCAGAGCCATTTAGGGGTAGTGTGATGCTTTGTTGTCCCCAATGAAGTTAAAATCTCTACCGGTGACATTGAATAACCCACTATGTCACAAGTTTCGCCTTTCATTTATATTGTGGGGATAACGATCTGCTCTGTGGGGTTGTTAGTAAAAGAACATACACGAAGTGTTTCGAGCCCTCAATACTTAGCGCATAAATGACAAGTTGTATTATATATTTGTACCCTGCTTATTTTATTTCAAAATTGTGTATCTAATTAGATACCTATTCTAGTCCATAAAGAATTGCAGCAGGTATCATTGGAAAGATATACTGGGCTGTTAAACTTCATCCTCTTACTGCTTCACAATGTTAAACTTTCATGTCTTAATCATTGCTCATCATTTGCTTACCGACTAATTTTGTTTTATTGATATAGTTAAAAGCACGACGGTCTGAGTGTAATTCCAAAGCTACTCATGCGAGGAATGACTACCTTCTCACTTTAGCAGCCGCGAATGCACACCAAGATCGCTACTATCAGACAGACTTAGTAAATATTATGAAGGTAATGGCAGATAAAATTTAGTCAAATAATTTATATTCCCCCCTCTGCATTATAGATTCTGTTATATGATACAGTGCTGGAATAATATAAGAGCGTTATTGCTTTGCACTTAAGTTCATGCTGTGTTTTAAGATTTTGGAAGATTCAGAAATATTTCTATGCTTCCTTACTGTGTAATACCAGCCAAATAAAGCTATAACTATGTTTAAACACTGTCAAGTTACAAACCCCCTAGATTATGAGTAGAGGAAATGGGTCAGTTCATCTATCAGACCGTGCCTGTATGTGTTACTGAAGTCAGAGTATGATGTTTGACTTGATAGTTTGGTTTATGGTCAGCCGTAAAGCAGCACTGGAAATCAGTTGGATTTTACAAGCCATTGTTGGTGCTGAGAAGATAGTCAGTGAAAGCAGGTAAACCCCTCCAAGTCACTTTTGGATAGTGTGCATTTGAAAGCTCAAACCGTGATTTGGGTCCTAAACCTATGGTTAATGCATGTGTGTTTGGTGTTAACGTCTGAATTGAGCCGGTGTGGAACGCGATGCATCGCTGAATGTTGAACTGGTACACATTGAGTATTCTGCAGCCTGGATCTAAAGAACTAGGAAATTAGTTCTGCTTGCTCAGAGAGCCTTTGGACTTGTGGTTACCCCTTTACCATGCTTTCGAATTTTGAATGGCGCTGTGGTCTGAATGGCATGAATGCCCCACCAAGAGAGGGCACTCCACTGGGCATGCACAAACCTTTTGAGCACACACGAACAGCATTTTTTAAAATCTCAGTCTGGTTTTTAATGTGTGTCCGTAAAATGGTGTTAAATGACTGAGCTTTTTCTACCCTGTCCCCAGTCATCAGCTGTCTGGTGGTAGATTTGAATTGATCTTTTGTAAACAGTCTGGAGATTCTCCACAGTCTGCAGCATCTATTACCAGCCCCACCCCTGGCCAAAACCCGCCCCAAACCCCCTGTGCAGTAGTAATAGCAGGCTTTGAAGCAATGTATGGCTTATTAGAGGGACGCGGGTGGCTCTGTGGATTAAACCACAGAGCCTAGGACTTGCCAATCAGAAGGTCGGTGGTTCGAATCCCCACGACGGGGTGAGCTCCCGTTGCTCAGTCCCTGCTCCTGTCAACCTAGCAGTTCGAAAGCACGTCAAAGTGCAAGTAGATAAATAGGTACCGCTCCGGCGGGAAGGTAAACGGCGTTTCCGTGTGCTGCTCTGGTTCGCCAGAAGCAGCTTAGTCCTGCTGGCCACATGACCCGGAAGCTGTACACCGGCTCCCTCGGCCAATAAAGCAAGATGAGCGCCACAACCCCAGAGTCAGCCACAACTGGACTTAATGGTCAGGGGTCCCTTTGCCTTTACCTATGGCTTATTTATGGAACAATGATAGATCACAATGAGAAAAGTTTTGCAGGATCTTCGTAATGTATATGGCTGGCAGGGGTTTAGTTTGTAGAACAAAGTTTGTCCCTGAGCAGTCAGCTATTAACTAAATAGCAGTTCATCTGGTGATAAAGAAGCAACAACATGGCAAGAAAAATCCACAGAGCCAGGGCATGCAGGGCTAAATGAATGTATTCTGCTTTTGGTTTCTCTACCTGCTAGTAGAGAACGATAGCCGCCTTTTGGAGCTGGAGGCTAGATGGATCATCAAACTGCAAAACCTGACACTGAAAAGGTTCGATGAATAGCTGGAATTGGTCACTTAGGTCCAGACTGCGTTTGAACGGAGCCAGGGAGGGGTCGATTTAAAGTGGCACAGGGCCTTCTCTGCATACACAATCCTTCTGTGTTACTTTTATTGTTGTTAGCCGCTCTGAGCCCTGCTTTGGCTGGGGAGAGTGGGATATAAATAATTATATTATTATTATTATTATTATTATTATTATTATTATTATTATTATTCTGCAGTTTTTTTCCCAGCAGCACATGAACTGGGATAGCACAGTTAGTAGAGCATGAGACTCTTAATCTCAAGGCCATGGGTTTGAGCCCCAGGTGGGGCAGAAAGCTTCCTGCATTGCCAGTGGGCGGTGGGTGCTGTCCTTGAAAGCCCTAAACGGCCTCGGTCCAGTATACCTGAAGGAGCGTCTCCACCCCCATCGTTCTGCCCGGACACTGAGGTCCAGCACCGAAGGGCCTTCTGGTGTTTCCCTCACTGCGAGAAGCAACGCTACAGGGAACCAGGCAGAGGGCCTTCTCGGTAGTGGCACCCGCCCTGTGGAACGCCCTCCCACCAGATATCAAAGAGAAAAACAACTACCAGACTTTTAGAAGACATCTGAAGGCAGCCTTGTTTAGGGAAGCTTTTAATGTTTAATAGGTTATTGTATTCTAGTGTTTTGTTGGAAGCCGCCCAGAGTGGCTGGGGAAACCCAGCCAGATGGGCGGGGTATAAATAAATTATTATTATTATTATTATTATTATTATTATTATTATTATTATTATTATCATCATCATTTCCAACTCTACAATTCTATGATTTTTACCAGCTGGGCCAGTACGGTCTTAGAAGATTTCGGAGACTTTTGCCTCCTCATCTCTATTGAGCTTCTGCATTTGTGAACCAGGCGTTATACTGGGCTTAGGACAAAGCCTGCTGCCTGCCTTCCCCGCTGCCCCAGAAGCTCAAATCTCAGCGGCGTCACTAATGACTACCCTTCTGCGCACAGACCTTATTGTGAGCCCCTGTGTGCATTTTGGTGGTGCCTGTGCAGGAGCCGTTGCTTGGACTTTGTCTTGAGGGTGAAATATGAGAACTGAGATGGGCACTCTTAAATCCCCAGACAGACAACTGTGCAGTGTGCTTTTCAAAATGCCGTTTTAATTATTAATACAGTCTGGGAGGATGATCCAAAAATCAATTTAATGTCACTTTTCCTGGAGACCCTCCATGCCTCTTAATTTCTTAAATTATTTACGTTCTCTCTCTCTCTCTCTCTCTCTCTCTCTCTCACACACACACACCCCACTTTGGCACAGCAGAGCATGATGTAATTTTAGTTCTGTCATACATATTTGGAATACAAATGTGCTGGACCAAAAAAGAAGAAGAAAATCCAGTGATCTGGTCGGATTAGTAATTTGAAGCCCAGGATGAGCTTTCAAGGCACTTTGATTTGCAATATCCTTAAATCATTGCTAAGCTGACGTGTTGCAGTTTTTATTCTAGCCTGTGCTTGTCTTCTTAAGTTTCAGACAAATAATTTTACAACCTCAGCACCAAATACTTGAGCATATCTGATTTCCAATGAGCAATTTGTCTAGCATCATATGACCCGTGGCAATATTTGTGTCTTCAGAGAATTTCTTTGGGAGTAGACATTTATTTATTTATTTATTTATTTATTTATTTATTTATTTATTTATTAAATTTCTATGCTGCTGTTCCTTCAAGGATCACAGGGCAGTTTACAATATAAAAACACAAAAACACACAACAACAAACAAACAAACAACCCTCCCACAATCACTGTTTAAAAGGCTATAGATTGTTTAATTAGCCAAAGGCCTGAGGGAATGTTTTCATCTAGGTCAGCAACCTTTTTCAGCCGTGGGCCGGTCCACCGTCCCTCAGACCATGTGGTGGGCCGGACTATATTTTGAAGAAAAAAATGAACGAATTCCTATGCCCCACAAATAACCCAGAGATGCATTTTAAATAAAAGCACACATTCTACTCATGTAAAAACACCAGGCAGGCCCCACAAATAACCCAGAGATGCATTTTAAATAAAAGCACACATTCTACTCATGTAAAAACACGCTGATTCCCCGACCATCCACAGGCCGGATTAAGAAGGCGATTGGGCCACATCTGGCCCCCGGGCCTTAGGTTGCCTACCCCTGGTCTAGTGCCTAAAGGTCTATAATGAAGGCGCCAGGCGATCTTTCATGGGGAAAGCATTCCACAAACAAGGATCCACTTCAGAAAAGGCCTGTTCTTTTGTTGCCACTCTCCAGACCTCTCGTGTAGGGGGCACATGAAGAAAGGCCTCAGGTGATGCTTGCCAGGTCTAGGTCGGTTCATATGGGGAGAGGTGGTCTTTGAGGTGGTGTGGTCCTGAACCTTGACAGTAATGTTGCTTGTACTTTATACAGAAATGCCCCACCCTTACACCTAGAATGCAGAAATTCAGCTAAATTTCCAAATTGCAACTTTTCCCAATACAGTGGTACCTTGGTTTACAAACTTAATCCGTTCCGGAAGTCCGTTCTGAAACCAAAGTGTTCTTAAAACAAGGCGTGCTTTCCCATAGCAGCGGGGGACTCAATTTACAAATGGAACACACTCAACAGGAAGCAGAACATGTTCTGCTTCCAAGACAAAGTTCACAAACCAAAACACCTACTTCCGGGTCTGCAGTGTTCTTAATCCAAGTTGTTCATAAACTAAGCAGTTCTCAAACCAAGGTACCACTCTACAGTGGTACCTCGGGTTAAGTACTTAATTCGCTCCGGAGGTCTGTTCTTAACCTGAAACTGTTCTTAACCTGAAGCACCACTTTAGCTAATGGGGCCTCCTGCTGCCGCCGCGCCGCCAGAGCACGATTTCTGTTCTCACCCTGAAGCAAATTTCTTAACCTGAAGCACTATTTCTGGGTTAGCAGAGACTGTAACCTGAAGCGTATGTAACCCGAGGTACCACTGTATATCTAAATGAGGCTGGGAGATCAATGGCAAAATGAATGCTTTGTATGCAGAAGAACCCAGGTGCAATTTGTGACATCTCTTGATTAAAAGAATATGGGCGAAGTCTCCACCTGACGGAGCTATAGCCAGCAAGAGTAGGTGGTTTATGGCAGCATCATTTGTTCATACGAGCCAGGAGGGCAAAGAAGGAAGCAACGGGCATGGAAACTGTTTGATGAAGATGTACAAAACTAGCCATCAGAGAAGGGGAGGGAAATGTTGAGACCCACGTTACATCAAAACAATGTATTGTTTTGTATTGTATCAGGCGGGGGCTGCTGCAGAAATTCTTAGTGATCAGAAAGATCTCTAGGAACACTCAACCTTGTATGTTGCTTTACCTGGTCACTTCAGTTCTTGGGAGAGAAACTCTTTGCCATATGCTCCCAGGGTTGCTCTTGCGTCCACTCAGACCTTGAAGACCACGGGGACCGGACTCTCCCCTCTTTCAGGACGCTTCTGCCATTTCAGATTTGTGCAATCTCCAGTGTACAATCAAGAACACCTTGTACTGTCCCAAACTTTGGAAAGTTGGGAACAAAACAGATGTGGCACAGCATGTTTTTCCTTTGTTACAAAAGGATCCATGGGAGGGCTGCTAATTTTGACTGAAGGACCAGCACTGGGGGAGGAGAAGGGAGAAGAAGCAGAATGTTTAGCCCTCTGTGGGCACCTGCTACTTAATTCCTCCATGTGCAGTCCCAAAGTGCTGCCAGCGGTGTTTTTGCTAAACGAAAATCCCTGACATTATTTCAAGATAATTTTGCATTTTGCACCATTTAATTACAATTATTTGATTCTAACCTCTGTGTTTCCCTTGTACCGCAACTGTGATTTTGCACGTTCTATCTCTTTGTCAGATTATTTTTTCCAAGTGCAGGAATTTGTGCTGTGGTTCTTCCCTATCGGAGGGGCAGCTGCCCACTGATCTGTTTGACAGTATGCTTGTTTGATGCCTGACTTGTTTTGCTGGAACGGATCCAGTTCAGAGATTGTACACGTTAATTGCTGCTGACTTGAGGTTTTCTGAGGAGATGCTTCTGTTGATGCATCTGCCATTGCTGTGACCTTGCCATTGTACAGATGGGTTGTGATTTTCCTTGAAAGCTTGCTATTCCATTCTTGTATCATTTTCCGAAACTGTTGGGGGAGGTTAAACGCAGTACAGGCTTCATTCCTGGGGTGGGATGGTATAAGAATCTGCATTGTTGCACTCAGGCCTAGGCTGCAGGATCTATTGTCTTGTGCAATGTCCTGAACATCTCAGTTTTCACAGTTGCACTGGAAATCTTGGAAATGTGTCCTTGATTGCTGCTAAAGGTTAAAACAGAATCTGAGGGGACGTTGCAGCTGTGTCAAGACAATGACGGCTGCCTCTGGTTGGACCCAGCCTCCTAACCCCTACGGAGTTATTCTCCCTTGGATGTCAACTGGGCGTTATTTCTCCATTTGATGTACAGTACTTACTGGTCCAGGGACACGGGTGGCGCTGTGGTCTAAACCACTGAGCCTAAGGCTTGCCGATCTGAAGGTCGGCAGTTCGAATCCTCACGACGGGGTGAGCTCCCGTTGCTCGGTCCCTGCTCCTGCCAACCTACCAGTTTGAAAGCATGCCAAAAAGTGCAAGTAGATAAATAGCGAGAAGGTAAACGGCGTTTCCGTGTGCTGCTCTGGTTCGCCAGAAGCGGCTTAGTCATGCTGGCCACATGACCCGGAAGCTGTCTGCGGACAAACGTCAGCTCCCTCGGCCAGTAAAGCGAGATGAGCGCCGCAACCCCAGAGTCGTTCACGACTGGACTTAACTGTCAGGGGTCCCTTTACCTCTACCTTTACCTTTACCTTACTTATTGGTCCAGACTATAAGGACCTCGTGTCTTGTGCTTCCGTATTCTGGGAAGGTGAAGATTTTGTGTGTGCAAAATCTGCTGCTCACCTCTTGGAAGGAAAATGGATCCTGTGACATCATTGTGTGTGCGTGTGTGTGTGTGTGTGTGTGTGTGTGTGTGTGTAATGCCCCCTTTCTCATTACAGTGAGCTACAAATGAGACCCTAGAATACACAATCACAATATCCTTCAGATGCACGTCTCTCATGAATCCAGGGTAGTCTTTTGTTTCCACAACTGTTCCAGGCAGAGGACTTCGCAGCTCCAGTAGTGGTCAAAGAACTGCCTAGAGAGCTCTGGTTATGGGGCTGCATATAGCTGTGATTAATAAATACATTAAAAGTAATGGTGTGATGTGACTAGAGAGTGTTGGACTTCAGCCAGGGAGACCAGGCTTCAGGACTTGGCTTATCCATAAAACTCCATATATATCTCAGCCTAACCTACTGCACAGGCTTGATGTCAATCAGAGGACTCTGTGCATTACCCTGGAATCCTTGAAAGAAGAACAAGGTCCCAATAAACAATAAATAAATAAACAAACAATAGTTACAGGTAGGTAGCCACTTTGGTCTGCCATAGTCAAAATAAAATAAAATAAAATAAAATTCCTTCCAGTAGCACCTTAGAGACCAACTAAGTTAGTTATTGGTATGAGCTTTCGTGTGCATGCACACTTTTTCAGATACCTTATTTTATTTTATTTTAAATAAACTATAAAAGTCAAGTGCTGCTATAACAGCTGCCCTAACACTCCTGCAGTTTTCACTGGTAAAGAAAGCACCGTCATAATCAGTGTGGAATGGGGCTCAGCTAGTATTTTTAGCTCTGTTTTACTTGGATAACCCAATTTGGGTTGCAGTAGGGAGAGAACTGCCTTCTATCTAAACCTTAAAAAAAAATAAAAACAGTAAATTTTGTTTAGCACAGGCATAAAATACCAGCACTACTTCTGAACTCCCAAGCAGAAACTGTGCATGTGTGTTGCAGTGTATCGACTTGAGAGATATCATAGAAAAGGCTTTGCATATGGCAGGTGTCCAAAGCAAATAAGCTTATTAATTATATTTTCCTGGAAAATGTTTGCTTAAGTATTTCTCCCCACACCCACCCAAGAATATGTTAAAGCAGGCCCTGTACAGAAGAACTGTCTCCACAAGGTTTTGAAACATGCTAGAAATAGTATCTCACGTGAGTCTTTTTTGGAATTTATTTTTTTGATTGAAAGTTAGAAAAATACATAATTATATGTGCACTAAGTGTGAGTCTTTATACTTAGCTGTGCATAAAATCCCAGATTTACAGTTGTTTTGGGGAATTATGCTGTTCGCCTCATAAATCACATTTCAGACAATGGGTTGTATCCAATGTTGCTGTGGCGCCAGTGGAACCGACTTAGAATCATAGAATCATAGAGTTGGAAGAGACCACAAGGGCCATCGAGTCCAACCCCCTTCCAAGACTTCTACTTGTGCAGTGGGGCTTACCCTCTCCAGATGGGGGGACCCTCTGGAGCAGATTTGGGGTGACGTGTGGGAGGCAGCAGGGGCGAGGAGGGGGGAGTCCTGTTGTTTAGCAGAGCTTGGCTCATGCAGAACTGGTTACAACCCAATGCTTGTGTTGAAGAAAGTGACAAAAAGAAACTGCGATGGTCTGCATAACATGGAGCTGTTTAGAGACTTTGATTGATGAAATTACCATCAAATCTGGGGGGCAGGAAACCATTATTGTGAACTTAACAGGCAGTGTCACAAGTCAGATTTTCTACATAGTCTTGTAGCCCCCCTCCCCAAAGTATGTACTATTAATCTTGTTTCGATTTTTTTTAAAAAACGAGAAGGATAGCCCAGACCTTTTGAGATACAGTCATACCTCGGATTGAAGTAGCTTCGGGATGAGTATTTTCGGGTTGCGTTCCGCGGCGACCCGGAAGTAACAGAGCGCGTTACTTCCGGGTTTCGCCGCTCGCGCATGCGCAGATGGTCAAAATGACGTCACACACATGCGCGGAAGCGGCGAATCTTGACGCGCGGACGTGGGTTGTGTTCGCTTCAGGATGCGAACAGGGCTCCTGAACGGATCCTGTTCGCATCCAGAGGTACCACTGTATCTTAGAGAGGTGGCCCGATTTATACCTCTCCCTTTCTATTTGGCACCTTGCAAAATCCCCTGTCTTCCTTCCGCTCCCTATTGATTCATCTCTCTGCTTTTGTTTGTGGCATTTTAGGGGTGATGCGCAATGCTGGCTCCCCAAGGGGGAGCGGGAACCTTAAGCTGAAGGTTCTCTGTGCATTCTAGACAGAGGGCAGCTTACAGACAGACTGTGAGGTAGTCTCAGCTTGGTCAGGCAGGTTCCTTTGGGGTGTTTGCTCCACAATACAGTGGACACTCGGGTTGCGAACGTGATCCATGCGGGAAGCACGTTTGCAACCTGCAGCATTCAGAACCCGCAGCGTCGTGTATGCGCACACGCGCGTTGTGATTCGGCACTTCTGTGCATGCGCAAAGCACGATTCAACGCTTCTGCACATGCGCAAGCGCCGAAACCCTTCTACCCGTTCCGGTACTTCCGGATTTGGCGTGGTGTGCAACCCGAAATCGCGCAACCCAAAGCATCTTTAACCCAAGGTATGACTGTAGTTTCTAGATACTGGAATTCAGGGCTCCTTGAATATACTGTATGTGCCCAGATGTTGCAACAAGTATAGGAAGAGACCGTCTTGGTACCCCAGCTGGCAAGTTCTTTCCCCACAGAGGCTTGTTAGAGCTGCTTTTGGGGCACATGGGCCTTTAAATCTGGAATGACTTTGAGCGGCTTCATCGAGTGATGGAAAAATGCAGGCTCAAATGTTTCCTAGTTATAGTGTTTACTTTTTGTGTGCTTTGGGTGTTTCGTTTCTTTGACAAGGGTGGAATTGAATTCATAGGCTTAGGGAGCCAGCCTTGAGGGTGAGTAAGAAGGGAGGTGAGTTTAGGTGTGGATGCCTTTGCAAAACAGGGGAGAAAGAAAGGGCATCTTCATGTGTACTTTTTGGTGCAGCCCAACGTGTGCTGAAAGTTCAGTGTCCTCCTCCTTGTTCTAGAACCCTGCCTCCCTCCATCCCTTAAAATGCAGTGTCACAAAAGACCTTTTTGCCTTTTCCAAAGCCCTGCACTCAAGAAAATGAGAACTGACATTAGCCAGTCCCATCTGTGTGTGCTTCCAGAATCATGCCTTAACCTTTAGTAAGACGAGCAGTACTTTGGAGAGCTGGGTTCTGTTTGGTACTAGATGAAAGGTGAACAAGATCTGACTGCAGAATGTTGGAACCAGCTCCTTTGAGATGTGCCAAGGTGGAAGGAGGCTGCAGGCCAGCCACTGCAAAGTTAAAGCACTGTAGAGTTAAACTTTCATAACATCTAAAAAGGAAAAAAAAGGGACGCGGGTGGCGCTGTGGGTAAAACCACAGAGCCTAGGACTTGCCGATCGCATGGTCGGCGGTTCGAATCCCCGCGGCGGGGTGCGCTCCCGTTGCTCGGTCCCAGCGCCTGCCAACCTAGCAGTTCGAAAGCACCCCCGGGTGCAAGTAGATAAATAGGGACCGCTTACCAGCGGGAAGGTAAACGGCGTTCCGTGTGCTGCGCTGGCTCGCCAGACGCAGCTTCGTCACGCTGGCCACGTGACCCGGAAGTGTCTGCGGACAGCGCTGGCTCCCGGCCTCTAGAGTGAGATGAGTGCACAACCCTAGAGTCTGGCAAGACTGGCCCTTACGGGCAGGGGTACCTTTACCTTTACCTTAAAAGAAAAATGGTGGTGTGTTGGCTTCTGTTGGCTAAAGAATAAGAGGGAAGCTGTCTCAAGGAATTCTTTGCATTTTTACATACTGTGAACTCTTCAAGTTGTGGCGGTGTTTCCCCAATCAGATGCTTCCTCTTTCCTCTCCGTTCAAATCTTCCTCTGTCTCTAAATCAAAAGACGATGAGCAAATTCATAGTACTTCATTCCCTTGGGACATCCATGCAGTCCAAAAGAAAGCATTAACCAAATAGTTTTATTTTTGTTGTGGGCTTAGTCTGTGTGTGGTTTTAGTGTGTGAGATAAGCCCCAGTTCCTCACTCCCCTCCTGTTAAAGGCCTCATCCAGCAATCTCTCTGCTTCTCATCTTTTCTGGGTTAGCAAGCTTGTCCTGAAGGGAAGGAACTTGTTCCTGAAGAGCCAGCAGCTCATTTCTCACTGGATTTTTGTGCAACAGGGAGATAGCTGTATATGTGACATACAGTAAAAAGAAAGATAATAACCTGGAAATCCCCCAAATGCCTTGCTTGCATCTCACTAACATACAGTAATTAATTTTCTAATTTTAATTGCTTTGTTTAGAGGGAGGGTTAAATCAAGGAAAGGAGGGGCAGAGGAGCGTGCCCTGAACTCATTTGTCTGTCAGCTCAGGTTAGACACCTACGTACTTTTAAATTGTGTAATACATACTGCAGTCCTTTTCACAAGCCCTTGGGATTTGGTGGTACATAAAACAAATCATTTAAAAATAAATAAAATAGATTCACTATAAATCTTCAATGGATCATATATTTCCCCTTTCCCAAAGGGGTGTTTAAAACACACACACGTGTCATCTTCTCCATTTCATTTCTTCTCTTTAGCCTCTGCTGTGACAGCCCCTGTTCCCTTACTCAGTCACAGCTTGGTGGCATAACGTATTCTTTCATTTCTCCCCAATGTGCAGATTTCAGAATTTATTAACTACTTCTACAGTGCCCTGCATCTTTCTATCTGTCTATCTTATCTATTTAAAATTCAGCCCAGCCAGTAGGAGTTCATGGTTATTTCTCGCAACGGTTTTGGCATTGATTTCACAAAGGCAGTTTTGTTGTTCTTTGCATTACTGAATGTTGAAGGAAGCCCATCTGAAACACCCTGCCCTGGATATGAGAGCAGATTGCTGATAACCGGGTGATTGCATCAGTCTTGTGGCATGCCTTTCAAAAAGACCCATGTGATTTGTCAAACAGGTCATTTCTAGACTTTGGGGATCCAAAGGAAACCTTAGCCTTTTATAACGTGTCCTCACCGCTATTGCTACCACATCCCTACCTATCTTTTGTATATCTCTTTTCTCCTAAGAGGCAAAATATTGTATTTGGTCTCCAGGATCTGTCTGAAACAATTAGGGGAGAGGCTGTCCTTGGCTTGGCTGCTTGCTTGCCTAGAAGCCTGGAGCAAACACCCCATTTGCCTCCTCGTTGATCTGCCCCTAATGTTAGTTTGTAAGTAAAAAGATTCCAGATCAGAATGATATTCCGGAACTGTTCTCCAGTGAAAGACAGAGCAGCTATCAGGATTAAAGAAACATGTTTTGAAAGGTGAGAAATATCCAGTAATACAGCTTTGCTAGCATTGCAGACTCAGTACTGGACACGGTATAAAACATCTGAGTGGAACAGATTCTCCCTAGTGGATTTAGAGAGAAGGGAAATGGCTTGGTCAAGAGACAGGATTGCTCTTCAAGGCTGAAGGAAGTGCATGAGAGAGGGAGGGGGGGAGGGAGGGAGGTGGTGGATGGAACAAAAGAGACCATAGCTGTCAACTTACAGATTTGAAAAGAAGGGACCAGCAGCCTTGAAAATAAGGGACCAGCAGCCCAAATAAGGGACCTGCAGCCTCACCTGTTCCAGGCACTCCAGTCTTCCTGTCCTCCTGCAGTCTGGTCAAACTCATGCTGGTAGCTTCGAGAACACTGTCCAACCAACTTTGTAACCAGAGGTTCAACTGAATAGAATCTGAGTCACATGCACCACAAGGCCTATGCAGCCTCAGCTTAAGATGGCTCCCCGGCCTGGCTTTGCACTGCAAAGTTTGCAGCAGCACGTGCAAAAAAAGGGCATCCAGCATTCAAAAAACCCCTCAGCTTGCATTAACTAGCCACACACAGGGCATACAAGCTCCACCCCCCAGTCATTCTTAGACTTCTTATTGGGTGAGCAACACAGCCAAGCAACACAGTTGGAGCCTCCCTCCTCCCTGGCCGGCAGGGAGGGAGGGAGGGAGAGGAGCTGCTTCCATTGAAATTTAAGGGACGACATTTAAGGGACATCCATCAATAAGGGACAGCAGCGGGACATGGCGCTGGAATAAGGGACTGTCCCTTCAAATAAGGGACACTTGACAGCTATGAGAGACTGAAAATTGGATTGCTCTTTATCTATACCTATAAATCGGTTAAAAAAGACCATCTTGGGTGCTTTTTTGTGGCATAATATTTTACCAAGCAGAGGAAATTTCAGAAAAGAACAACACCTATAGCTTTTTACTGTCCCTAGATTTTCAATTGTTCAAACATCTGCACTGGCTGTCAAGCTACTGTCAAGCCAGGTTCAGTGTCCTTGTGTTCACTTACAAAGCCCTGAGCAACTTAGGTCTGGGTTGCCTTAGGCACCACCAGAACCCAGAGCAGCTCTATCACTGAAATCACCTGTAGGAGCATCACTGTTTGTCCCCAGTGGGTGAGGCTCTTTTGATATCATCATGAAACTGAGCCTTCTGTGTGGTTAGCCCGTCTTGTGGACTGCTCTTCCAGTAGAGATTCACCAAGCACCTTCTGTGTTAACCCCCAAATGCTAGCTTTGTCACCAGGCGACAGTTAAGGAAAACATTTTCCATGCTATCTCGTGATCTACTGTAATTTTTGTGTTGTTTTTTTTAAAATTGTATTATAAATCTTTGTCTTGAGATCATTTTATGACACTATTCAGAGGTACATATGATTGCAGCAATTCCTCTGATGGTGTGCATGTCACCCACACAAAGGTCTCTTATTCTGAAATGATAACACTGGGTAGGAGCTTGCTAGAGTGCTTGAGGGACGTGGGTGGCGCTGTGGGTTAAACCACAGAGCCTAGGGCTTGCCGATCAGAAGGTCGGCGGTTCGAATCCCCACGACAGGGTGAGCTCCCGTTGCTCGGTCCCTGCTCTTGCCAACCTAGCAGTTCGAAAGCATGTCAAAGTGCAATAGGTACTGCTCCGACGGGAAGGTAAATGGCGTTTCCATGCACCACTCTGGTTCGCCAGAAGCGGCTTAGTCATGCTGGCCACATGAAGCTGTACGCTGGCTCCCTCGGCCAATAAAGCGAGATGAGCGCTGCAACCCCAGAGTTGTCTGCGACTGGACCCAGCGGCGTAGCGTGGGTTGTCAGCACCCGGGGCAAGGCAAGTAATTTGCGCCCCCTAACCCGTGGATTTGCGCCCCTTAACCCGTGGATTTGCGCCCCCTAACCAATGGATTTGCCCTAACCCCAGATGTTGCGCCCGGTGCGGCCGGCCCCCCCTGCACCCCCCACGCTACGCCACTGACTGGACCTAATGGTCAGAGGTCCCTTTACCTTTAGAGTGCTTTAGGTATGGGATAGCCCGTCTTACGAACTAAATGATTGCTGGAGTCCCTTGCAACTGTGTTTCCCTAAAACTCTAAACTTTTGAAACAATACCTTAAAATGCTTGAGGGAAAATAGTATGGTCTCCAAAAGAATCCCACCTATAGTGCAGTCTGTGACTAGATGCACACTTTTTAAAAGTCTTGATTGTTTGAAGACACTTGAGGTTGAAATATCTCTAAAAGGTGAAGCAAGTATTTGTTTTAGTTTGGGCCACAAACATGCCAGTTCAAAATGCTCTAATCTTTCCATTATAAGGCACTCATTTCAGTTGCCCAGAAATTGACTGTCCAGGCTCAAACTTTCCATAACAAATATGTATCATTAGGCTGAACTGCTTGTGTTTTCTGCCAAAAAACAACTAAAATTCTAGCTTGGGGGAGGTGAGGAGAAGAGTAGATCCCTAGTAAGTGATGTGTGAGGCTTTTGGTTTGCTGCAGGGAGAAGCGTCTAAAATATGTAACAAATACAGTTTTGCTAAGAGACCGAATTGCTGTGGAATGCAGCTACAAGCAATGAGCTTTTCCTGTTCATCCTTCCTAAAAAAAGAAAATGTTGGCCACCCCTCATATTTTCTGCTAGTCAGAGTGTTGCTGCTGATCTCAGCAGAGTTAAGGTATGTTAAGTTCATTATTAATGTCCAGAAACTGTTAAACTGGAAATTCCATTATATACAAAAATTGTCCTAAGCAGTAACAGTTCCGTTGACATGGTAATAAGATCAAGACTGTGTTTTTCAGGATTATAAATCTTTTCCTTCTCGTTATTTGAGCAGTTTGTTCGCTGTGTAGTTCGCCAGGCCAGTCTTAGGCTGGTGTCACACCACTACAGCAACACATGGTGCTGTAGCCATCCCATGTTGTGTCCCTTCCCAAGTATAAAGGTAAAGGGACCCTGACCATTAGGTCCAGTCGTGGCCAACTCTGGGGTTGCGGCGCTCATCTCACTTTATTGGCCGAGGGAGCCGGCGTACAGCTTCTGGGTCATGTGGCCAGCATGACTAAGCCGCTTCTGGCGAACCACAGCAGCGCACAGAAACGCCGTTTACCTTCCCGCCGGAGTGGTTCCTATTTATCTACTTGCACTTTGACATGCTTTCTAACTGCTAGGTTGGCAGGAGCAGGGACCGAGCAACGGGAGCTCACCCCGTTGCGGGGATTTAAACTGCCGACCTTCTGATTAGCAAGTCCTAGGCTCTGTGGTTTAATGCACAGCGCCACCCGCGTCCCCTCTGCCCAAGTATAATTTGGACAAAAAGCGGGTTGTAGGGACAGAATGAGAGAAGCAGGCAGAACCCGGGGCTTCTAAAACCCTAGCACAAAATTGTGCATACTGAGTGCTGAGGCTCATTGCCAAGGAGAGTCAGCACAATAAAGGCTTGTGGGGTACCATTTCTTGTAGGATGTTGAATCATTTTACACCAGTGCAGGTATGAAAATACATATATGAAGCAATAGGTCCTAGAGAGTAAAAGATACAAGACATATCCCCTTTTAGTGAGCGTTCTTCTGGTGTGAGTTTGCCAGTTAACAATTAGAGAACATTATTTTTCTCTTAATCCAGGGTGTTTCTGTAACTCGAAAGCTTGCATGCTCTTAAAAGGAATGTTGTTGTTTAGTCGTGTCCGACTCTTCGTGACCCCCTGGACCAGAGCACGCCAGGCATTCCTGTCTTCCACTGCCTCCCGCAGTTTGGTCAAACTCATGCTGGTAGCTTCGAGAACACTGTCCAGCCATCTCGTCCTCTGTCGTTCCCTTCTCCTTGTGCCCTCCATCTTTCCCAACATCAGGGTTTTTTCCAGGGAGTCTTTTAGAATAGGTTTGATTAAATATATAGATAGAACATTTGACCATGTGATGCCACTTTGTCCGTTGGGAGAAGAAGGTAGTTCTTCAATTGGAGCTGGAAGCAGAACCATGCACAGGGCAGTATGAATTCTAGGATTGTCCCTGTGATTCTACGACTTTATAACAGAACTGCTATCCTGTGCATAGTTGCTCTTATGCAGCTGTTGAAGATTTGAGCAGGAACTTTGCCTGTGTCAAGGAGGAAAAGCTAGAAAGCACATTAAATCAGCATTTGAAGTCATGATAAAACAGTACAAGCCCCACTGGAATTTCAGCCTGCCGTTAAAAAAGGAAACACCTGCCATCTCTCTTGAAACACTTGGTTTCACTTCCTGAAAGTCCTATGGATTTTTGAAACCCCAAACCACTGATGATTGGTTCTGTCTCAGATTTAGGAAGCAGGTAGTTGATGCGGTTAATATTATACCACTTGATGAAGCTCTTATCTTCCTTAAACTTTTAGTCTTCCTCTAAATGAGTCTGTAGAGCAGCAGTTGTTTTAAAAGCAAGTAGTGTTCACGTACTGGGGTGGGAGGTGGGGAATCCAACTAAGTTAGCAAATACATTTGCTTTGCTAATGTTTACTTCTTCAGTCATTTGTACAAGAAATTGTTCCTGACATAAGATAAACTTCTTATTGCTTAGTCGTTCATTCGTGTCCGACTCTTCGTGACCCCGTGGACCAGAGCACGCCAGGCACTCCTGTCTTCCACTGCCTCCCACAGTTTGGTCAAACTCATGCTGGTAGCTTCGAGAACACTGTCCCGCCATCTCGTCCTCTGTCGTCCCCTTCTCCTTGTGCCCTCCATCTTTCCCAATATCAGGGTCTTTTCCAGGGAGTCTTCTCTTCTCATGAGGTGGCCAAAGTACTGGAGCCTCAGCTTCAGGATCTGTCCTTCCAGTGAGCACTTAGGGCTGATTTCCTTCAGAATGGATCGGTTGGATCTTCTTGCAGTCCATGGGACTCTCAAGTCCATGGGACTCTCCTTCATGGATCACTGCCTTGCCGTGGCGAAGGGGCTTGAATAACTCAGAGAAGCTATGAGATATGCCATGCAGGGCCACCCAAGATGGACAGGTCATAATGGGGAGTTTTGACCAAACGAGATCCACCTGGAGCAGGAACCAGCAAGCCACTCCAGTATCCCTGCCAAGAAAACTCCATGGACAAAGACAACAGACATATAAGCTAAACTAGATACTTTTAAATGACTTAGTCAATGGGCTATGCCTGGCAATAATCTCTTCCACTGCCCTAGAAGCTTCTGTCTATTGCAGGTCTCTGATTATATGACATCTCTAAGCATGCACCTTTCCCCTCCCCTATATAAATTGTAGAGTTGGAAGGGACCCTGAGCGTCATCTAGTCCAACCCTTTGCAATGCAGGAATCTCAACTGAAGCTTCCATGACAGACGGCCATCCAATCTCTGCTGCCACTGTCCGCCAATCATTCCTAAGGGGAAAGTGTGTTTGAGATGCCATCATGCTGATGTGAACTCCCATAGCCTCGACGCATCCTGGCATGTATGCAGAGAAGCCTCTTTGCGGGGGTGCCCTGTTACTTAGATGCACAGAGGTGCTGCATCCCCAGAGGTTCATGCAGTGCACATACAATGCGCCTCCAACCCACTCTCTGTTGCAGCCCCCATAATGACCATTATTATTATTATTATTATTATTAATTATTATCATTATTATTTATATCCTGCCCATCTGGCTGTGTTTCCCCATCCACTCTGGGCGGCTTCCACCAAATATTAAAAACAATACAGCATCAGACACAAAAAACTTCCCTAAACAGGGCTGCCTTCAGTTGTCTTTTAAAAGTAAAATAGTTGTTTATTTCCTCGACATCTGATGGGAGGGCGTTCCACAGGGTGGGCGCCACCACCGAGAAGGCCCTCTGCCTGGTTCCCTGTAACCTCACTTCTCACAGCGAGGGAACCGCCAGAAGGCCCTTGGAGCTGGACCCCAGTGTCCGGGCTGGATGATGGGGGTGGAGACGCTCCTTCAGGTATACAGGACTTCCTTCAGCCCTCTGCCTTTTGTTATATAATATGATTGGTTTTGTGGCCAGTCAAAATCAGCCATTACAACCCTGATGGAAGTGTGATATATATTACATTATGCCTATTCACACATTGTTAGCTTTCTCCTTTCTGAGCAGTTCTCGGATTTGCACTTAGCAAGTAAGTTTATATTGCTCCTAAGGCGCTCCCTACCATGGCTGTATACTTGCTTTGTATCTCTTGCTTGCCGTGAATTAAAAAAATCTTCTGAGTCCCTGCTTTATCTCAGCTGGTTACAATTAAAGCAGTAGTTCAGTTCATATATGCTGAATGTCAGCGTGAATGTTCTCCTGTTTAATTAACTTCTCGCATGATCCAGGGATGTGTTGACAACCACTTTACACTGAACTTGAGAGATACCAACATCTTTAAATGCAGTAGGTGAAA
Organism: Podarcis siculus; assembly: GCA_034642415.1. Lineage (NCBI taxonomy): Eukaryota > Metazoa > Chordata > Lepidosauria > Squamata > Lacertidae > Podarcis > Podarcis siculus. The sequence continues at coordinate 6,662,632 of JAXCMG010000038.1, read as the reverse complement.
TGAGAAAGCTGCAAACATGCTAGCTACGGATAATTCTCTTGCATATCTAGAAATAGCACTGCATACATTTTCACTTTGACAAACCTCTGGTAATTCTCTGCAAAGTGGCAGAAGTTATAGCAATGGGCATAGGACTAAGTGAGAGAGTCAATTTTATTGTATGTAGCCGAAGGCCTTTACAATGGACGACAGAGAATAAAAGGGAAAACTTTCCTCTAAAATCATACAATGTAACCTGTAGAAGTTTACAACATAAAAAGGAAATTTACAACATTAGATTTTAAAACTAGGGTGCATTCACATAGCTGGAACGGAGCTTCTTGGCTGCCGGCGCAAATTTGGCTACCTGGTATGTAATATGTAGATGTTTCTCTGCTAGGAGTTCAACTGTCACTTCCTGTGTGGATTGACCTGGAAGCCAGTTAACAATTGGTGCAGATAGCATGTGATGACCTCTACCTGATTGTATCCATATATACATTTGCAATCCATATAGGGAATTTCCCGATATCTCCCCTCTAAATATGCCAAGGAATCTTAGTTCTACAAAGGCCCTGCATAGTTATGGGAAGGTCAGAGTCTCAAGGTAATGGGGCCTTGAGGGATTGGCCTTAATTTGGGGGTACCAAGTTAGAGGAACAGGTGGCAGTGATGGTTGCTGTCTTGGTTGGCATCCTGGTCAAAAATCCAAATTCTAAGGCCACGTGATTAAGGGGTGTTCTTTTTCAGAAGGTCGGCGGTTCGAATCCCTGTGACGGGGTGAGCTCCCGTTGCTCTGTCCCAGCTCCTGCCAACTTAGCATTTCAAATGCACACCAGTGCAAGTAAATAGGTACTGTTGTGGCGGGAAGGTAAATGGCATTTCCGTGCGCTCTGGTTTCCATCACGGCGTCCCATTGCACCAGAAGTGGTTTAGTCCTGCTGGCCACATGACCCAGAAAGCTGTCTGTGGACAAACGCCGGCTCCCTCGGCCTGAAAGCAAAATGAGCGCCGCAACCCCATAAGTCATCTTTGACTGGACTTAACTGTCCAGGGGTCCTTTGCCTATTACTTTCTGTGACTAGTCAACTACAATTTATTAGCGATTAGAGTATCCTTAAATATTATTATTCTTTCAAGTAAAGGCATTTGTTAAGAAAGCAAATGGTTAATCGAATAGGAATTGTGTGTTTCTTGCAGGGACAATCAACTTCTGCGGATGAAATGCAACCTTTCTAAGCTAAATATATTATTCAGGCCTGATATCGCCAATATATGTTATAGGTACATCTCCTTTGTGAAAATGCAAAAAAGTGTTTTTATTAGCCCCTGTTGGCTTTTGGAATACTCTTTAGTGCCAGCTAGTGGGAATAGATAGCAATTTCAGTTCTTTTGCGGGATGCTTATGAGCCCAAGATGACCAAGCATGAAGGTGAATAAATGCATTTTATTTAGATAGCGGATATTCACTCCACCAGATGAGCATGAATAGTAATTTTTTTGCTTCTGTTTTAATGCAGGCTCTTGATGGGAATGTATGTGATCACCTTAAGGATTATTTAATGGCATTCAGCAGGACTGAATTAGAAGTATGCCAAGCTGTACAAAGCACATTCCAGTTTCTTTTGGAAACTTCCAGTCGGGTAAGTTTTTCAGTAAGCTAGGTTTTTTGTCTGTGTTCCAAAATAGTTGTGACAGGGTGGGACCTGTGACCTTTTTTTCAAAAATGGGAGGAGCCTGAAGAGGTCATAACCAGGGAAGTAGAATACTGCACCACCACAATGTTAATACTAGCCACCATGAAAAGGGTGGCGGGGGCAGAGAGGCCAGCATTATGGAGATAGCCAGCGCCTGGTAAGGTAGTGATTTAACGCTTGATAGTGAGCTTTAAATGCAGGAAGTCTGAGGTTCTGTCCGTGGTGTCAGTTAAAGATCTATGGTGGCAGGGCTGAGAGATATGACTTCCTGCAACACCGGATAACTGCTGCCAACCAGATTAAGCTCTGGCTGGCTGGTGCAGTGGCCTGAATCTAAATAAGGCAGTTTCATATACCTGGGAATAATTTGGGGCAAAAACCTGACACCGCCACCCCCTACTCCATTTCTTACAACAGCGATGTCCAACAGGTCGATCGCGATCTACTGGTAGCTCCCTGCAAGGTTTTGGTGGATTGCAGTTGATCTCTGGCTCCCTTTTGTTAGCGGTGGTAAAGTCCGACCCAACTTTGACCTGAACCCCTAAAAAAAGGGACTTTCCTCCCTAAAAAAACCCCTCAAGATCTTTGACCTGAACCCCCCCAAAATGGGGTAGATCACTGCCAGTTTTTTATTCTGTGAGTAGATCGCAGTCTCTTAGGAGTTGGCTGTCCCTGTCTTACAACAATAGCATTATCCCTTTGATTTGGAGCTCTGCACTGTTATCAAAGTTGGCCTGGAATCCTCCAAGTATAGTTTAAAAGCAGTTTCAAGTTCTGTAACTGTTTACAATGCAGTTACAATGCTGCTTGAGGAATATTTTGCAGCATTGGTTTTTCCTAGGGTATGTTTATATAGTCTCCCTTAGCTGGCAGTTTCAATCCATCAAATGGATTTATCCATTATGCATCACTTCTGTTCTATGCGATCACCTCTGCACAGGACTGTAGTTGTACAGGCCACCCAGGCCAACTGGAGGAACCTACATAAAACTTTATCTGCACTGCATTTGATACTGATGTGGTTAATCCACCCTTGCTGTCTGTGAAATGTTTGGATATCCCAAGCTCATGATGGTTTAACCCGGCTTCTCTAGTCTCTTCATAAGCCTTTTGACTTTCTGATACTACATTTCACTCTTAATGTTCTGCAGTTTCTAAAAATATAGATATAAATAACAGACACTTACAACTCCAACCCAATTTACAGAGTTTTAAGAATTAAAATACACCCTGATAAAGGTGGCGTACACTATTGAGCAGGTGGCTGCATTGGATTCTGGGATCATATATGCGTTCTTAAGTTTTCTGAATAATGTTCCCGTTTAAGATCAATATGCATTCCAGCCATCAGGCATCTACAAATCCTGTATACATTGCAATTGTATACAAATTGAGAGCCAGTGTGGTGTGGTGGTTAAGAGCGGTAGACTCGTAATCTGGTGAACCGGGTTCGCTTCCCCGCTCCTCCACCTGCAGCTGCTGGGTGACCTTGGGCCAGTCACACTTCTTTGAAGTCTCTCAGCCCCACTCACCTCACAGAGTGTTTATTGTGGGGGAGGAAGGGAAAGGAGGTTGTTAGCTGCTTTGAGACTCCTTCGGGTAGTGATAAAGCGGGATATCAAATCCAAACTCTTCTTCTTCTTCTTCTTCTTCTTCTTCTTCTTCTTCTTCTTCTTC
>JAXCMG010000038.1:6619001-6659269 GCA_034642415.1 Podarcis siculus | reverse complement strand
TCTTCTTCTTCTTCTTCTTCTTCTTCTTCTTCTTCTTCTTCTTCTTCTTCTTCTTCTTCTTCTTCTTCAATTGCAAATTGCCAGTTTGCTGCTGGGCCAGGTTTGAGGAATTTACATTAATTCAAAAAGCCCTAAACAGCTTGGACCCAGAGTACCTTAAGGATGGCCTGGTTCCAAAAGCTCCAACTTGAAAGGCTTAGATCCTCTGATCAGGCACCTCTTGTGTTTTCCCTTGTGACCCCCCAAGGTTCAGCTGGTCTTCACTCAGGGCCAAACTTTCAATGTGGCAGGCTCAGCTCTTTTGAACCCCCTACCACAAGAGGTTGGGCAGGAACTGTGTCTCCCTTTCTGCATATGTCCTGTGAAAACTTTTTTTGTTTAGACAGGCCTTTACAAAATGGTTTTTAAAAAAAAAAAATACAGTAAGTATTCATTGATGTTTTATTGGTATTTTAAATGATGCTCTTACAGTATCTTTGTTGATTTCATTTGAAATGTACTGCACCTTGCAGAACTTCTGGTGTTGGCTTAACTATTGCAGTATTACAGTTTCATCACTTTTTCTGTCTCACACATTCTCTCTTTAATATCAGGGATTAAATACCTGTAAATGTATTCATTGTCTCTTTCAGGTAGTGCGAGATTACAATTTTCAGCTGTTCTTGCAAGAGAACTCCGTATTTCATAAACCGCAGTCCTTCCAGTTCCAGCCTTGTGACAGTGACACCGTAAGGGCGTTTTAAAAAATACATTAATTCCACTCCTTTGTTCAATGCTTTGAATGAGCCACAATCCAGGGAAGCCGCTTTTGTAAGGGGAACAAGGTCAACGTGCAAATAAATTGCCGTGTGCAGTTGTCTGCCTGGGCATGACCCAAGAAATTCTAAAATCCATACTTCTGCAGGGAGAAACACACTGATGTGCTGTCCAAGAGTTTTGCAACTTCGCATAGCCTATTAAGCCTTTCTTCAGCAGACAGGGAACACTGGATTGTGACCCAGGTGTGCTAAGGTGTGTTGAGTCAGGTGTGCTAAGCCTGTTAAAAGGAGTGGGCTCAAGTGCACATAGTTGCTTTGGACAACAGCAAAATTTATTGAGTGCTACCCCTTTTCAAGGGACACGGGTGGCACTGTGGTGTTAACCACTGAGCCTAGGGAGGTTGGCAGTTCGAATCCCCGCGACGGGGTGAGCTTCTGTTGCTCGGTCCCAGCTCCTGCCAACCTAGCAGTTCGAAAGCACCCCAAAAAGGGCAAGTAGATAAATAGGTACCACTCTGGCGGGAAGGTAAACGGCATTTCCTTGCGCTGCTCTGGTTTCTCCAGAAGCGGCTTAGTCATGCTGGCCACATGACCCGGAAAAACTGTCTGCAGACAAACATCGGCTCCCTCGGCCAGTAAAGCGAGATGAGCGCCGCAACACTAGAGTCATTCACGACTGGACTTAACTGTCAGAGGTGCTTTACCTTTCTACCCCTTATCAAACATTCAGATCCCATGAGTGGTGGCAGATTGGGATTATACCAACCTGCCCCACTCAAGGTGTATCTTCCTCACCTGATACTGCACATTCAATTTAATATATCCGTAGGGACCTGGTCTAGAGCCCAGCACGAGTTCTCCCTGTTGGCCCCACACAAAACTGAGTTGTACAATAGGTTGCATTCTATTCATGCCATTCCCTATGTAAATATGGGATAAAAAATAAGTCCAACATGCAAATGTTGTATGGGGTGAATGCATGATGAAAGGTGAGGCCGGATGGCGCAGTCTCATCCCCTGCTGCATGTAGGATTTGAGCAGTTGCACTGGTGGGGTGGAATATGAAGTTTATTAAAACATTTGTTCATTTAGACACATTTTTAGAGTATGGTAGCGGAGGGTCCCTGCTCCTGCCAACCTAGCAGTTCGAAAGCACGTCAAAGTGCAAGTAGATAAATAGGTACCGCTCCGGTGGGAAGGTAAATGACGTTTCCGTGCGCTGCTCTGGTTCGCCAGAAGCGGCTTAGTCATGCTGGCCACATGACCCGGAAGCTGTACGCCGGCTCCCTCGGCCAATAAAGCGAGATGAGCACCGCAACCCCAGAGTCGGCCACGACTGGACCTAATGGTCAGGGGTCCCTTTACCTTTACCTTAGTGGAGGGTCTAATTCATCTTTGGAACTGTACAACAAAGCTCTGTAACCGATCCCAATGTTTGCCTTGTGTGTTTTCCTTGTTATGTGGTCAGCCCTTGCTTATTGCCCTTTCCCCCCCCTAAAGTTTTAGGTCCTCAAAAAAGCTTCCTAAATTAATTATTTTATGTTGAGAATAATTCATAAATACATGGGAGGCTGGGAGGGATTTTCTAAAAAAAATTTGTGTTTTAAGAAATGGTTGGTAATGGCAAATATATATTTTCCAAATCGTACTGTCTCCCCAAATATTTGCAGAGGTTCACATTAAGCTAATAGCTCACCAGGTGGCTAAAGAGCAATTTTCTGTGCTTCTTACACCAAGGTAATAGAAAGTTCCAATTTAAGCAAAGTGTAAGTTTTTTTTTTTAAAAAAAGTCCTTTCTTTTTGCAGATTTTTGATAAACCATAGTTAGCAAGGGGGAAGGGATCTGGGTCTGTGCTGCATTAGAGGAAAGGCAGATAAAAACTGGGTAAGCCTTGTTAAAAACAACAGACTTGCCCTTGAAATTCAGGTGTTTTCTAACTTCATCCTCAACAAAAGATAAGTTAATTTTATATCTCTGACTTCCCCAGCGCATTGTTTACATCAAGTCCAAGGGTATATAAAAGGCAGTGGGCTGAGTTTTCCCTGACTAACCATATTTGCCTAATTGTGTTTGCCTTGCAGTTCTAACTGGTGTGTGTGTGTATGTGTTTGTGTGTGTGTGTGTGTTTTGTCCTTGTGCAACCTTTGACATTCAGAGTTTTAATGCCGTTCAGCTGGTGGATATTGAGCCTTCACCTGTCAGTGCTCTGAGAATGACCTTAGTAGAGGTATATGGCAGCATCTGCTCTCACCATTTACTGTCTCGTGGTCTTGCTAATATGCATGATGACAAGGTCTGTTATGGTGCAATCTGCTTCCATGCATAAAGTGACAAACGAATGCATAACGTGTTAAAAACCAGATTCCTACTGTCAAGATCTCAGAACTGAACCAAATTCTCGGAGGCCTGCATAGCTTTACTGGACCAAACAGCGCACAATTTATAATAATTCAGAATTTTGAAGTGAGATGTCAATGCACTATCTGATATCTAGAGTAGCTTTACATAATCCTGTGACCAGAAGTGCCCCCTTCAGCTCCATGTACCCTTCTGGGAAAGCAGAATAAAACTATGGGTATCTTACCATACTCTTGATTTCAGTTAAACTAATTAAGATATTTATATGTCATTTTTCTACCTTAATTGCTAAAGCGCCCGAGGCAGCATACATCAGCAGCAGCAGCGAACAAATACTATTAAGATAGCAGAGTATAGCAGACAAAAATAATTCATCTGCTAGGACATCCTTTCCCCAAACTGCTGCCCTCCAGATGAACTACAACTTCAGTCATCTCCCAGTATGTTTCCGAGCGCAATTCAAAGTGTTGGTGCTGACCTTTAAAGCCCTAAACGGCCTCGGTCCAGCATACCTGAAAGAGTGTCTCCACCCCCATCGTTCTACCCGGACACTGAGATCCAGCTCCGAGGGCCTTCTGGCGGTTCCCTCACTGCGAGAAGCCAAGTTACAGGGAACCAGGCAGAGGGCCTTCTTGGTAGTGGCACCCGCCCTGTGGAACGCCCTCCCACCAGATGTCAAAGAGAACAACAACTACCAGACTTTTAGAAGACATCTGAAGGCAGCCCTGTTTAGGGAAGCTTTTAATGTTTGATGCATTATTGCATTTTGATATTTTGTTGGAAGCCACCCAGAGTGGCTGGGGAAGCCCAGCCAGATGGGCGGGGTATAAATATATTATTATCCCTGACCGTTGTCCATGCTGGCTGGGGTCAGTGCCAGTTGTAGTGCAAAACATCTGGAGGGCACTGGATTGAGGAAGGCTGCCCAGGGGATTAAAATACCTTCAGCTGTGGCCAAAAGCCATCTTGAACAATAGTCATTGAGTGGTCCCTGAATGCCATTAAAGAGGGAGCTGAGCAGAGCCTCTGGCGCAAGGTATTGCACAAAAAATGCCCTCATAAGCACCCCAGTTAACTTCATATTTGAAGGTACAGTGAGATACAGAAGGCCCCCGTAATTAACTTGTCCTAATCATCAGGCACCAGGTAAAGGATTGGGTACTCAGCTCAGTTAGCCCCCACCACAAAAAATGCAGAAGCTTTAAACTGTAGTGTAGGCTCCATTATTGGGCCAGTACAAATGTATTCAGATACAGTACTTGGTTTTTTTTCTTTGGTTTTCATTATACTGAAGTTGACATAAAAGCAAAACAAGCCTTGTTTTGCTTTTCCAAAAACGCGTGTCGTCAAATTGGATCCAGGAAACTGGTAGTGGGGTCCTTATTTCTATCAGTCCACGTAGCCGGTGTTTCATTTTTGGCCATTTTACTTTCCTACTAAATTTCATCCCGCAAGTCAGTCTTTGGATAATACTCAAAACCAGGAAATCTATATTTGTCTACTCGTTAACAATCCTTGAAGTAGGGGGTAAAAATATGCAACTGTTATGCATTTTAGTCACTTCATTTCCATTTTGTGTTGGAGCTGTTCGGCGCAAGTAGCTTTTTCATGGGATATGCATGAATATTATCAATGGGCAAGCTGTGCAGTGAACATTACGGAGTAATCTGCTGACCTGAACTAAAATCAAGACTCCCCCCCCCCCCGATCAACAACTAATTTTTCAATCAAATAAATAGTTCAACAGAACTCGGGTGCCTCTTCCTAGAGAGGTTTCAGTTGCTTAACTACAGAGCAGGGAGAGATAGGGGCATATGCAGTCTAACATTTATAGCTGTTCAACTGCTGTGCCATTTTTCTGCTTGGAATAATTCAGCATGTTTTCAGGGTGCAAGTGAGAAGCCTGCTATCTCTTGGGAGGGTTAGTAAAGTCGCCTACCCAGTATAACACCTTCAACCACCGAACACATGTAAAAGTGTGTCAGTGTGGGCTAAACCACAGAGCCTAGGACTTGCTGATCAGAAGGTTGGCGGTTCGAATCCCCGCAACAGGGTGAGCTCCCGTTGCTCTGTCCCTGCTCCTGCCAACCTAGCTGTTCAAAAGCACGTCAAAGTGCAAGTAGATAAATAGGTACCGCTCTGGCGGGAAGGTAAACGGCGTTTCCGTGCGCTGCTCTGGTTCTCCAGAAGTGGCTTAGTCATGCTGGCCACATGACCCGGAAGTTGTACGCCGGCTCCCTCGGCCAAGAAAGTGAGATGAGCGCCGCAACCCCAGAGTCGGTCACGACTGGACCTAATGGTCAGGGGTCCCTTTAACTTTAATAGAGGCAGGCGACTCTCCTGCTGCCATCAGAGGGTTGTTGCTTATTTTACCCTACACCTTCTGATCCAGCTCACTGTACAACAGCAAGCAGAAGGTGAAATTTCAATACACAGCCATTCTCAACTTGCCGGATTATCCCATCCACTTTGTACAGGGCAGGTGTGTCCCCAGTTTACACTCCTACAAGATTATCCGCCAACATTTGTATAGTACTGGGACTCGGTAAAGAATTGAGAACCTGCCCTGGATACGTAAATTACTGGCTATGGAACATTGGGTTCCCACCCAACCATCGTGCTACCCTTTGCAGGAGGACGGTAGATCACGTTTGAATGTTGTGGTCAAAGCTACACAATCCAGGACAGGCTAAAGGAGAATCTGAGTGTTGTGATTAAAAAGGATAAGACTTTGTCTTGAGGCCGAGGTTAGGGAATTGGGGGGTGGAGGCATAGCAAATAACAGAAGACAGTGGGAAGAGCAATGGAGGGGAACAAAAATGGGGGAGACCAGAGGCTTAAAGGAGGTGGCTTTAACTTAGCAATGGGGTGAGTGAGGTTTTATCAAATTTTGTTAAAAGCAAATGGACTAAAATCAAATCCGAACCACAAAGCTGTCAGGAGGCAAGGTAAACTTCTTAATCAGAGGTCCCCCAAACTGCAGTGCACAGAGAACTTACTATCAAGCTCACTAATGCATAGATAAGCATATTTGCAACAGCATGGCAAAATATAGGAGGAAATTTGCTAGCTCTTTATGTTTCCTGATTGGAAATGGAGGCCCCTTCCTTAAACAGCATGTGATCCTGTGAGAAAATGCAATAAACAACTAAATCTACTGCCAAGATAATGGCCCCAAAGAGCTGGAACAATTTTTTAAAAAGCATTTCTTTCCTGTTTTTGCCAAGTTGCTGCCTGTGATATTATATTCTGTACATTGGAGGTTAACTGCGTTAACCTTGGGGTATTGCAAAATCCACTCCTGCCTGATCCATTCCAGCCAATATGCAGAGTGATGGTCAGTGCTGAAGTGTAGAATCCCTAGCTGACACTAAATACTACAGGTTTTCTTTACTTATTAAATTTATATCTCACCCTTCTTCTGAAAGGAACCCAGAACAGTGAACACCAAGTGATAAAGCAATAAGCACATATTTAAAGCACCTTAAAAGCAATCCCGATCCAGATTGGAAAAGATAGTAGCTTAAAGCAGGCTTCCTCCACCTCGGCCCTCCAGATGTTTTTAAGACTACAATTCCCAGCATCCCTGACCACTGATCCTGCTAGCTAGGGATCATGGGAGTTGTAGGCCAAAAACATCTGGAGGGCCGAGGTTGAGGAAACCTGCCTTAAAGGCTTGCTGAAAAAGGTGTTCAGTAGGCTGCAAATCTCCTTGGAGTATTGGATCGGAATCCACAAGTTATTTCGCATTCTGACCTAAAAGTGGGTCACACCAATGGCACCCCACAATTTTTTGGTGTTTCTTGTTTTTTTTTAAGCAAGGGGGGTGAAAGGGCTAAGGAAATAAAACATGCAGAAAGAAAGACGAGCGCAAAGAAACAAACGGCGAATGTGTAGGTTAATTTCTTCTTGCAGATACTGTGGGACCCCAGGTCTGAAACGGTTGAAAACCATCACTCTCACCCTTTGAGAAAACCTGCCGCAAATGAAAAACAGGACTGTAAAGTGAGAGCCATTCTTCTCTCGGAACTTCCTTTAGGGTTTTCCGAAACTCCTGGGAAGGCGGTGAATAGATAAGGCAGAACAAAAATAGTATTATTAGGAAAGTTGGGTATTTGTGCAAGGGTATGAGTCACTTCATTCTGCGGGACCCAACAGGCTTGTGAACACCCCCATTTAGAAAGTGAACTTTTTTTCTTCTCCTCCTCTTTGCAGTCGTCCTTAGACAATCAAGGAGTCTGTAGTTATGTGCCAAGAGCCTTTCAAAGATGCTTCTCTCCCCGTTCCCGCACCCCGCCTCGGAGCTGGGGATACTTTAACAGGAACCTTTCTTCTGCTTCTATTTAAACATCTGCGCGTTGCATGTGAGAAGTGCTAGATTCTAACACAGCTGCTGTGGTAGTTGGCTTGTCTACACAGAACGAGGAATTGTTGGGAGTCTTTGTGCAAGTTTTCACACTGCATGTGAGCGCTATTAACAGAAGAATACATTATCCCGCAGTGCCTTTCGAGACTCCTCTAAAGTAAAAACGGTACAGCGAGTAGTCCTGCAACTAAAGTAAAAATAAAATAAGCCGCAAAATCCAGACTGAAAATGAGAAAGAGGTGCGTCAGGGCAGTAAATTCAACTGTGCCTTTTTAAAAGGCAGAAGTCTGTGAACCCTAAATCGTGCATATTCTCCCGCTGTCAGTGCTTGGCCCCTACAGTGGTGAGATGTAAAAACCTCCCCCCATGTCTGTCCAAAGCAATGACTGAGTTGTTTTGTTGCACTTTGTGTATGGTAGCTGGCATGCAATAAATGCTCATTTCTGTTGGGAGTTTTCTGATTTTTACAACGATCAGCTAGTCATTCCCTTTGCAGCTCTAATGAGAGCCTAGCATGTTGCTGTTTTTTTAGACTTTGAGCCGTTCCTCTCTCAGACTCCTCACCATTTATGAGAAAATGGGTGAGAAATCAGGCTTTCTCCTGAATAAGTAGTCAAGCTTGCAACCCAGTCCATCAATACATATTTGACCCAGTCTTTCTGCCTTTCTGTAAGGCAGGTGCTGTGCTTCTGATGGGGAACAGAGTCTAGAGATTCTGAAATACAGGCTGTAGCCTGGTTCTCAAAGACAGAAGTTGAGGTTGGGCTGACCAACTTCAGACTGGTGGAATGCTCTTCTGCACACACACACACACACACACACACACACACAGAAATAAATAAAATCTATGCAAATAGGAAAATAGCTTGATAGGGGAATGGCTTAGCTAACATAAGAAGATAGGGAGAGTCTGCTGGATCAGGCCAATGGCCCAATGTAGTCCATCATCCTGTTCTCACATTGGCCAACTAGATGCCTACGGGAAACAAGGGAGAAGACCCACCATCATTTTGGTGGCCCTTTTCTGAGCTTTTTACAACTCTACAATATCCTTTTTGAGATGAGACGATCAGAACTGCACCCACATGCAGTTGCACCATAGATTATAAATTGTGATATTGGCAGTTTTATTATTATTGAGGAACGTTTCATTATGCAACCCTGACAAAGGCCCAGTTACTATTTGTAAGTTCTACACAATTGCCTGTAGTTCTTTGAGAATCAGTATGTTAGTTACTAACCTGGCTGGTAGTTGCAGTGGCGTAGCGTGGGGGGTGCAGGGGGGGCCAGCCACACCGGGCGCAACATCTGGGGTTAGGGCAAATCCATGGGTTAGGGGGCGCAAATTACTTGCCTTGCCCCGGGTGCTGACAACCCACACTACGCCACTGGGTAGTTGTCAGCAGTGGGTCAAAAGGCCAGCTGGCTAGCCCTAGCTGGGTTGTCTCCTTCCAGCCGTACCGCTGCGAAGACCCATCGGCCTCTGCTCTGATGTAAATCAGCGACCCAGGCTTCAAAGCCAGGGCACACTATATTAGCAGAACAAACTGCGCACACAGAATAGGCATGAGGCTTGTGGAAGCATGCTACAACTACGAATTTATTATAAATCAGGACAAAGAAACATGTCGTCTCTCTTTTTGTCGTCTCGGTGAGAGAGTCAAAAGCAAAAGCTATACACACAACGGAAGTTCCCAGCAAACTGTGCTGGAATCTAAACAGACATGTGACACGTAACAATCCCATGTCTACTCCTTAAGGTGGAATGGAATTTTCCAACAGTTTTGTCAAGCAGCCAAGCTGGTCTTTGGCTGAAGATAATGTTCATATCTGGGATCCCTAAACAGCATCTCACATTACGTTATAATGTCGTGGTCCCCAGTTTAGAGTTCTACTTTAGTGCTCCAGGCACAATTTCTGGCTTCCCTTGTCGCTGTTTGAAAAAACCATGCCATTTTTGGCATCACTTCTTATCTCATGACGCCTGTCCATTCTCCTGCCTCCTTTTTTGATAGGCAGTTATTCTACCACTTCTTAGGAGTAACACTCTTTTCAGGTAGGGTTCATCTGGCTACATGGTTGTGCCACAGGATAGCTGATTTTGTGCCATTTTGTGTACGTGAGTGCCCTCTTTTGCTTTCAAAGGCTGAAGGGTTTTTCAGAGCGCTTTCGCTGCAAGTCTCAAGGCAGAAAGTGAATCTATAATTAGCTCCGCTTTTTGGACTGTTGTTTGTCCTTTCAGGCCAGAATGGGGGAGGGTTTGTTTTCTTCCTCCTGGATGGAGTTGGAACTAAGATCCTGTAATAAACATTGGCACCATCTCAGCAAATACACATTCCTGCTGGAATTCAGTTAGCATGGCTGGAGCCTATATGAGCTTGTAGCCCACGCAAAAAAAAGAGGGGCATTTCAAGAACTGTTGGAATTCTTACGTCAAGCAGGCCACAGCTGAATAACAATGGAATAGACCACTATGTGTCCTATGTTTCGAGGCAGAAACATGTTGTTCCTAGCAAGTGAGTTGGCACAACATACCAGATTAGGCCATACTCACCAAAGTTTTCCCTGGAGTTGGAGAAGTTTTCCTTGTGGTGCACAAGACGTGTGATTGGTTAGTTGAAATAAATGGTCCAGCAAAATCTATAATCTTACAGAATAATAGGATTGATGAGCAAATCATTCAATTTTCTTGGTGGGACACTTCAAATAACCCAAGAATCTTACGGCGCTGTTCAAGACGAACCAATGTGTTGGCATTATGGCACCTCAAGACAGTCTATTCCAGCAGAAACAACCAGCACAGCTACCCTTCAGGAAATGAGTTGGCATGATTTCTATTTTATTTCAGAGACAAGCCATATTTTCTTTGGCAGCTGACACTCAAAAGTGGCACACATCCTTTGTCGGCATCCGTCTGTCTTAAGAGAGTGCCTCCGGAGGTGAAGTCAAACTGTTGTGTTAGCAGCACCCTGGGGCACAAGCCAGAGCAGTGGGTATGGAGGTCCTGGGCTGCCCAGACCCCCCTCCCCTTCTTGGGCTTGCTGATGTTTATGGGGTATTAGGGGAGGGGTAATACCTCTCGGGACAGGGACGCGGGTGGCGCTGTGAGTTAAACCACAGAGCTTAGGACTTGCCGATCAGAAGGTTGGCGGTTCGAATCCCCGCAACGGAGTGAGCTCCCGTTGCTCAGTCCCAGCTGCTGCCCACCAAGCAGTTCTAAAGCACGTCAAAGTGCAAGTAGATAAATAGGTACCACTCCGGCGGGAAGGTAAACGGCGTTTCCGTGCGCTGCTCTGGTTCGCCACATGACCCGGAAGCTTATGCCGGCTCCCTTGGCCAATAAAGTCAGATGAGCGCCACAACCCCAGAGTCGTCCATGAGTGGACCTAATTGTCAGGGGTCCCTTTACCTTTAATACCTCTGGTCGTGCTTCTTATGGAGTAGTTTGTCCACCTTTGGTCCCCATCCTACGTACATTTAAAAGCACATAAAACCATAAATCACTTGGCACACTTAACATTTTAAAGCGATGACAATTCGTCGTTTATCAGGAATTGGGATGTGCCCCATATCTTAATTCCCAGGTCTAGGTGGTGGAAAATAAACCTGTCAGTTTCACAGACCCCCCCCCCCCCAAACGAGGATGTTTGTTGCACAGCAAAGCGGGAGCAAATAGTCAAGATGGTCGGTGAGTCTGCTTCATTCATGGCTTCATCTACCAGATTTCATCATAAGATAAACGGACAGTTTCTATAATTAAATGTGCACAACAGAGGAAGAAGCTTTTTCAACCCAGGGGCCACCTTCCCTCCTGGGGGGGGGGGTGTCATCTGTTGGTAGTAGTTGGGGCCAGAGGCCTAATCAGAATTTAAGGATGTATTGTAGCCTATCAAACAAATTCATGGTGTGAAGCAGGGCAAGTGCAGACTGCAGCCCCTGAGGAGAGACTTGGAGGCCTGGATTTGACCCCAGACCTGAGGTTTCACCAGCGCTGGTATAAAACATTGTTGTTGTTGTTGTTTAGTTGTGTCCGACTCTTCGTGACCCCACGGACCAGAGCACGCCAGGCACTCCTGTCTTCCACTGCCTCCCGCAGTTTGGTCAAACTCATGCTGGTAGCTTTGAGAACACTGTCCAACCATCTTGTCCTCTGTCGTCCCCTTCTCCTTGTGCCCTCCATCTTTCCCAGCATCAGGGTCTTTTCCAGGGAGTCTTCTCTTCTCATGAGGTGGCCAAAGTATTGGAGCCTCAGCTTCAGGATCTGTCCTTCCAGTGAGCACTCAGGGCTGATTTCCTTCAGAATGGAGAGGTCTGACTTTCTTGCAGTCCATGGGACTCTCAAGAGTCTCCTCCAGCACCATAATTCAAAAGCATCCATTCTTTGGCGATCCATGGACAAAGACAACACGTATAAAACATTAAGACAAATTAATTAGTGGAACAACAGGAACACCAATTGAAAGCCACCAGAAATACCCAAACTATCCCAGTGATGCAATGGGTCCGTGTGTTTGGCTGTTAACCAGAAGGGTGGTGGTTCAATCCCACCCAGGGATGGCTGTGGGCAGGATTCCTTCATTGTAGGGGGTTGTACTAGATGACCCCCCTCCAACTCTGCAATCCTATGATTCTATCAATTTAGTTCTGAGACCTTTTTTTAAAAAAAAAGGAATGAAAATATCTGCCTGGTACTGAAAATATAAAAGGGTATCCCAAGCAAGCCTCCCTGGCCAGGAGTGGGGGCGGTGGGAGGAGAGATCCACTGTTGGGGTGGATAAGGATGGGAAATGCCTGCTCCCCAGCTGTTATCCTCCTTTCTTCCTGGTACTGGGGCACCTTGTGGGAGGGCATCATCCGACAACAACCATTGCTTAGGGGAGAGTTAGGGGATTTCTCATAGAACCTTTAAGAGGAGACTGGAGCCATTCGTAAGTGTAGTTTGAAGGATTAAAGTGGACAGCTCTTGGATTTTTTCCCAATAGAGTAAAAGCCCCTACTCACGGGGAAGGAGGTAATGGGCGCAATCTTCTGCTTTAGAAGAACGCTTTTTTTGCATCTCTGCAAGATGCTCTGATTAAAGAGAAGGGAGGAAGCCAGCAACTGTTACAGTGGAGAGGATTGCCTCACCCCCAACTTCTGGACCACTTGTACTTTATATGGTTCTTTGGATGATGGAGACCTTTTCCGTTCTGGGACGTGCAGGAGCTCAGGGTTGAATGCATATCCCTTTATCATACAGCCCACCCCAAACACCCCTGCTGTCGGCTTTTGCAAAACGTGGTTGTCCCATCATAGGGCCGTTGCCTGTGATGCGAGAACCGTCCTGTAATGGTGCAAGTAAAGCATTGCATGCGCTTGTCAGCTGCTGGTAATTTCTGGGGTGGGAGGGCGGATCAATACCTTGCTTTTGCCTCGATTAAATGCATGGGCTAGTTTGGTAAGTATTCAGGGTCTTTGTGAAATCATTTTTTGTTCATGTGTTCACCAATCTCGTGAAAGCTTATGAAACATTGGGAAACGCAATGCAGAATAAAGTTTAGATCTCAGTTAGATCTCAGCCCCCAAATTCCCTCTTTGCCTGAGGCATTTTATCTGCTCTTTGTTTGGTTCCTCTGCTTCAAAAATTTATCGTATTAAAGATAATTCGTTTTCACTTTACAGCAGCCTCTTTTTTAAAAAAAGAAAGAAAACAACCCGATCTTGCTTTTGAAAAGCATTAAAGAGCAAATTACACTGGTTTCAGTTTTTTCACTTCCCCCATGACAAAACTCATGGACAGACGGCAGGGCTTTTTCTGTGTTTGAAATTTGCTTGTTATGTTCAGCTTCATATAACAAGAATCTGGGAAAAGCCCTTTTGCAAAGTCTCGTAAGTGAGTTAAATAACATTTTTCAGATCGCTACATAAATGAGGATGTCACAGGTGGGAAGGCCAGGCCTGGGAAATCCCCTCACTCACTTTCCTTTCTTGTATGTGTGTGTTTCAGAGTAGACAACTGGAATCTGAGACCGGAACGACAGAAGAGCACAGTCTGAACAAGGAAGCCCGAAAATGGGCGACGCGTGTGGCGAGAGAGCACAAAAACATCATTCACAGTCAACGGGTGGGTTGAAAACAAATAAGATTATTGGCAGCTTCTTACCTGTCCTGTTCATCCAGCCACCTTTATGAAGGATTACACCTCTCATATTCCATTTCACAGCATCTGTCATTCCATGAGGAAAGAAAACAGCTTCCTTGGTATACCGTATTTTTCGCTCCATAAGGCGCACCGGACCATAGGGCGCACCTAGTTTTTAGAGGGGGAAATCGGGGGGGATCTTATCCCCCCCCAGCCCCAAAGAGCAGCGTACAGGCTGTGCGCAGCCTGTCCGCTTCTCCCAGAGCTCCTCTTTAGCCGCGCGCAACCTCTCCCTGCCGGAGGGGTTGCGCGCGGCTATGCCACAAGCCAAGACAGCGGGTGGGATGGATCCCGCTGGCTGTCTTGGCTTCCTCTGTAGCTGCGCGCAACCTCTCCAGCCGGGAGAGGCTGTGCGGGGCTAAAGAAGCCATAGCTGCGTGCAGCCTCTCCCTGCCGGAGGTGCTGTGCGCGGCTATCCCATAAGCCTTCCAAGCGCAGCGCAATTTCCCGCTGCGCTCCTCAGGCTTCGGGTTCCTTTTGCTGAAGCCGGGAGAGCAAGACTCTCCTGGCTTCAGCGAAAGGAACCTGAAGCCTCCGGAACGCAGCAGGAACTCGCACTGCTCTCCGAAGGCTTCAGGTGGCTATCCCTGAAGCCTGGAGAGCAAGAGGGGTCGGTGCGCACCGACGCCTCTCGCTCTCCAGGCTTCATTGAAAGCAACGCGTAGCTTCCAGAGGGAACGCTCCCTCTGCGCTTCGGAGGCTTCGCGTTGCTATCGCTGAAGCCAAGTAGCCTGCATTCACTCCATAGGACGCACACACATTTCCCCTTAATTTTTGGAGGGGGGAAAGTGCGTCCTATAGAGCGAAAAATACGGTATATATTCCATCCTATGGCATCCCACATAACTCTGGCTTTGGCCTTGTTTGCACTGAGAGAGTTCTTTTTTCCATATTGTCCCAGTAGATCACCTTGTTCTTCAAAGTGCTTTAACTGGGATGTGTGATAATTAACACATGATAATTACTCTCAGTCATGTTGACCATGTTTTAAAGGGGCTTGCCTTTGCCAGAGTTGTCTCGTTTGTTTATTAGTTGTGTGCTGCCACACTACGCTGCAGTGTTACCTTGCCAAGATGTTTCGTTTTTAAGGGCAGTCCAAATTAGAGGTCTCTGGTTCATTTACAAATCTATGTCCATGTCAGTTTGCACCAGGAAGGCCTATATGACATTTAGGATTGTGAGAGGTGGTTCTCCTGTTGATTTTTCAAGCCCCTAATTTGTGTAGCTTCCAAGTAGCTTCAGGAAACATTACGTGGCACTACCTGTATGAGAAAAAAAGGTAGTTCTCTACATTTGCAAAGCAGTAGCTTTATACTGGTATATATCTCAATTCTGTGCAGACTCAGTTATACTTGTATGTGTTGTTACACACACATTTGTTTTAAAAACAAACCCACAAGGTTTGGTTTTTATGTAAGCCAGACAACATGGGTAAAAACTTGTACCTGAGAGGACATAGAATTGGAAACAAATAAATGCTTCCCTCAATGTACTGTCATCATCTATGTCTTCCTTCAGTTGTCCTTACCTTACAAGTCTGTCATTTAAAATAATCCTTATTTATTTTACAAAATTTATTTTAACGGCTTGCATACTGCTCACTCAAAGACCTCGTAAGCCACCAACAATAAGAGAGCAATTCAAATCGCAAATAATTGACTCAGGTACTCTCATGTACTCTTTCCATAAATCCTTTACATTTGCAGACATCTATTTTTATATATTCATGGTACTGGAACCACACCTCTTTTCCTACATTTAAGGCTGCACTTTTGTTAAATTTTGCTTGCATTTTGTTTGAGAAGCAAGCTGAGACACTGCACATATCTAAGCAATTGTATTTGAGTGGAAATGTCCAGATCAAAGGGTTATATCCTTAATTCTCCTTTCCTCCCTCTTCTCCCCAAAGGGGGGGGGGGGGGCGGCAGGGAAAATCTTGGTACTCTGTAGCATGGCTGTGAGATTGCTGTTTAAATTTATAAACAAAGCCAGCTGAGTGAGACAGTTTCCAAGTTTCTTCCTTTCCTTTCCTCTTGATCTTTTGGAAAGACACCAGTCAGAGAGTAGGGAAAGTGCATGGCTTGGAACGTCCACCCTTACAGCATTAGAAAGCAGAGCAAGCTCCGGCTCTTTTAGTTCTTTGTGCTGTGAGTTGGGGTTTGCATAAAATACAAGCTCTGTTCGGTTCAACACGGGCAAAGGCACCGCTATCTTAAGCAACCATGAGATGTGTGAACCTAGATCTGGGTTCAAATGCGAATGTGTAAAGTGAGCAGCATTAAGGGATACATGTCTGGTGAATAATAATAATAATAATAATAATAATAATAATAATAATAATAATTTATTTGTATCCTGCCCTCCCCTGCCAAGGCCGGGCTCAGAGTGGCTAATATCATAAAAACAACACAATATCCATAAATACAGACATCAATTAATTAAAATACATCTTAAAATTACCGTATTTTTTGCTCTATAAGACTCACTGTTTCCCTCCTAAAAAGTAAGGGGAAATGTGTGTGCGTCTTATGGAGCGAATGCAGGCTGCGCAGCTATCCCAGAAGCCAGAACAGCAAGAGAGATTGCTGCTTTTACTGCGCAGCGATCCTTCTTGCTGTTCTGGCTTCTGAGATTCAGAATATTTTTTTTTCTTGTTTTCCTCCTCCAAAAACTAGGTGCGTCTTGTGGTCTGGTTCGTCTTATAGAGCGGAAAATACGGTAATTCAGACAAGTTAAAATCTGGGCAGGTGGCAATTACTATCAGGTTGGAATTGAGAGTGGTTGATACTTTCCAGGGCCAACTGTTTCCACTGATCATACAAGGACCTGTGAGTGGGTTGGGGGCCTCCTTTGGGCTCGTTTTATACAAAGGAAAGTAAATCAAACTGCATAAGGGAGAGCAGCGAAGAATTCTCTTCTTCCCCTTTGTGGCTGTTTGTAAATCAGGATGGAGGTCCACCCGTTAAAGCCTTGCAAAGGAAGAGCTTCTGCGCGAGGTTTGAAGTGACGCTTCATATCCCTTCCAGAAACAACAGTTCAATTAAAAACACACCAAATGTTTTCCCCCTCCCCTTCCTGTTTTTGGCAGACTCTGGAAGAATTAGAATGCCACGGGTCTGTGGTGTCTGAGCAGAGCCGAGCAGAACTGGAACAGAAGATAGACGAAGCCAGAGAGAACATCCGCAAAGCTGAGGTGAGAGGAATGTTAGCTCCAGCCTTATCTCTGATGGTTTAGGGCAGTGGCTCAGATTGCAGCAGCTAGTGGGTCGTCTTGCACCAGCGGTACATTTTTTTTTAGCTGTTTTCTCGTTGTGTGTGCAGCAGCTTAAAACATGCAAAAGGGTTCCTAGAATCTGTTTTAGATTGATAAAATGCTGAATAAACATGAGACTGTGATGAGAGGAAATAGCTCTCTTCCCCCCAATCCCCCCCCCAAACCGGGTAGTGTTGTGTTAAGGGTACGGTCACTGATTCAAGACACCTGTTGGCAAAAACAAGAACGGATGCTGCCAGGTTTCTTGGCTGAATGGGCTGCAGTAATTAAAGCAGCCGAGGGGAGGACTCCAATTACGTCAGTGATGTTAACTCCCAGGTAGTTTTGACAACTCCTCCATCTCCAACTCCTTGAAAGATTCCATCAACGGTGTCTCCGAAAATTTTTACACATCCCTTGGGCAGACAGGTGAACGAATGCCAGTGTACTGGAAGAAGTAAAGATCCCCAGTGTCGAAGCAAGGATTCTTCAACATCAACTTCGTTGGACTGGTCATGTGCGGACGCCTGATGATCGTCTTCCAAAGAAACTACTCTATTCCCAACTTAAAAATGGAAAGCGTAATGCTGGTGGTCAACAAAAGAGGTTTAAAGACTGTCTCAAGGCAAATCTAAAAAAAATGTAGTGTAAACACTGACAACTGGGAAACGTTGGCCTGCGAGCGCTCCAGTTGGAGAACAGCCTTTACCAAAGGTGTCATGGGCTTTGAAGACACTCGAACTCAGGACGCAAGGGAGAAACATGCTAGGAGGAAGGCACACTTGGCAAATCCACACCGTGGTCAACTCCCGCCCGGAAACCAATGTCCCCACTGTGGAAGGGTGTGTGGATCCAGAATTGGCCTCCACAGTCACTTACGGACTCATTGTTAAAACCGTGTCTATGGAAGACAATCTTACTTGGCTACGAGTGATCGCCAAAGAAGAAGATTGGGTACAAATTGCTACTGGAAAGGAAACTTATTTTTTAAAAACTTCCCCATGCTTTAGTACCTAACATTTATCTGAGTCAAGTCTGTGACTTGCCAGTAACAGTTCTCTTTTAACTGATCCTCAGTCATGCTTCACATGTGTTGTCCTCTCTGAAATCGTGCAGCCTTTGTCTGTGTGTGTTTTGCATCTCAGTGCCTGGGCCTATCTTTCAGCCTCCTGCTGTTGGCATATTTTTTGCTGCTAACTTTTCACCTCAGTGCCGACGTTTGTGTGGTTTTCAGCACATATTAATAGAGTCTAAAATTAACCTAGTCTGTTTTGGGGAGAAAATGAGGAAATCAATGAGAAAATGATTTCACACCTTCAGTAAGGCAAAGCAGCTGCTGCTGCCATGTGCCTTAGTGCAGAAAACCTTTGTGAGGGAGGAGGAGAGTGCGAAAGTATCGAATGTCGACTTTCCCCCTCAAAAAAGAACGTAAGGGCCCTGCTTGGAACAGACCAAAGAACCTGGTTCCACATGCTGCCAGGAAGCCCATAAGCAGGTCAGAAAACAAGGGTTTCTTTTAACTCTTTTTGCAAATTGGTTGTGAGCTTCGTTGTTGTTGTTTGTTGGCATCTGTCTGTCACGAGAAACAATGCAGTGCACCTCCAGGGGTGAAGTCAAACTACAGTGGTACCTCTGGTTACGTACTTAATTCGTTCTGGAGGTCCGTTCTTAACCTGAAACTGTTCTTAACCTGAAGCACCACTTTAGCTAATGGGGCCTCCTGCTGCCGCTGCGCCGCTGCTGCACTATTTCTGTTCTTATCCTGAAGCAAAGTTCTTAACCCAAGGTAGTATTTCTAGGTTAGCGGAGTCTGTGACCTGAAGCATATGTAACCTGAAGCGTATGTAACCCAAGGTACCGCTGTACTGGAGAATCACAGCGACTGCTGTGGCTGCAGAGACTGGTAGCTCCTAACTGCTGCCTCTTGCATTGTTTTTGCTGCTTTAACAGCACGAAAGTGACCTCTCTGGAATTCAGGCCTGGGCAGTGTGTCTGGAGGTCCTGGGCTGCCCAGACAACAAGACCTACCTCTCAGCCGCACTGATGAGGTCCAAAGGAGAGCAGGACATTTGGCACCAGCTTGGCGGCAGGAGTTGCTGGAAGGAGGCCTACAAGGCACCATCCAACCATCTTAGGGACTCCACTCTGGATTTGTGTAGTTGACTCCTTAGCTATTTCTTCTCCCGAAGATGTCCCATAAGGCTGCTGGTATGGGTTTCTCCTCTGGGTTTACTCCCATAGCCTTTCACAGGAATGGGTAAAACTGCAAGGCAGCAGAGGTTTAGGTTCAGAGTTTTCCTTCTCCTTGGTGGGCTCCCTTCCCAGGTTGATGAGCCCCATCTGCCCCACATTTCTCTGTATATCACATGCAGAAACTGCCTTCTTGATTGTGGGACCCACTCTTGGTCTCATCCACTCAATCTGCCTGTCTTCATATGCAAGGAAAATCCCTAACTCACTGAGGGTTTGAGACCCTCACCTGGTTTAGCTGGTCAGTTGAAGCTGGGCTGTGGTCTTACCTCTCTTCAATACATTACAGTGGTACCTCAGGTTACATACGCTTCAGGTTACAGACTCCTCTAACCCAGAAATAGTGCTTCAGGTTAAGAACTTTGCTTCAGGATGAGAACAGAAATCGTGCTCCGGCGGCGCGGCAGCAGCAGGAGGCCCCATTAGCTAAAGTGGTGCTTCAGGTTAAGAACAGTTTCAGGTTAAGTATGGACCTCCGGAACGAATTAAGTACTTAATCCGAGGTACCACTGTACTCCTTTTTATCTTCCAGTGGAGATCATGGTTTCTGTGGCAGCCCCTTTTTGTTGCATGAGTTTGGGGAGTGTTTGCCTCCCATGTACAAGGATAAAAATGCTGTGTGCTGAGTAAACCCTTATTTGTGTTATAATAAATGGGTTTCCACCAAAGCTGTCATGAGTTACCTGCTAACTTGTGGAACAAGTAAATATTTGTAAGGGGAAATGGCTGGAAAAATCCACTACAGCACTTGCAAAACAGCTGCTAGTAGCTGTTTATGGTTGGACTTTATTTCGTTTCTGCATAGCGCTGTTTTTCTGCATGGATCTGCTCAGACAAAATAATGAACTGTCCTGCTTTTTGTGAAGTACTTTGCTTCCCATAGTTTAATATTTAGGCGAATCCAGGCTTAACAGAATTTCAGGTGTTATTTTTCGGCTAGTAAATCATCTCCTAGGAATGTTGAACTGAGTCATGTTACTGGTCAATTATGTTCAGAGACGCACATGCCTAAAATTAGATGTCCAATCTCACCAAAAGCCATAATACTGCTTTTATGAAATCTGCTTTTAAAACATTCCGAAGAGCCTTGCTGCATTAAGTAGCTAAAAATGAGGTGCTCACCTGTACATTGATGGGGGAGTGTTGCTTCGCAAAGCTTCTTTGATCAGAAGCTAAGGAGTAGCATGGGGTTAATTGACTTGGCTATGTTGATTTTTCACTAAATTCCAGAATATAATGACAGTTAACATTTCCTGTGAATGGTGACCTTCACCAAACTTGGATACAAATTATAGCATCGATGCAAAAGTAACTAAACTAACATCACCCAGCAGATTATAGAAGGCCTGGCAACATCTTGCCTGGAGACTGCTTTTTAAAAAACAAACATCCCCTGTTGCTGCTTACGCATAAGTATATATTGTGCAACATTCACTTAGCAATCTTGTGTGTATCCGTATATTTTAATAAATCACTAAGTGCAGGAAGCCAGTTCATGGGTTTTTTCCAGATAATCACTTCAGAAAACTGAAGAGCTCTGCTGTGCTGTTCTGTCCCTGCTCTGGCTTCTGGAAGTTATCCGTGTAGCTTTTGCAGACATCAGCATCTCTTTCCAGCTCTGGGAAACAATTTTCCCTCTCCTGAACATTTGCCATCGCATATCTGCCCCACAGCAGTGCTGGAACAGGCCTTCAGCACCTATTTTGCTGTTTTGTGCTGATGTGCTGGAATAGACAATGGAATATTGTGTCCTAAGGACTTGAATCAGCTGGTGCAGTAGTTTTTAGCATTCACTTGCAATGCAGGGTTGGGTCAACCTGCAGTCCTCAGCCTAATTCCAAACGCAGCCTGCAAGTGATTGGTTCAGGCTTGTGGCAGCAGCAGCAGCTTGCCCCTCGACCCCACAGCTTGCTGGACAGGAAGGTAAAGGGACCCCTGACCATTAGGTCCAGTCGTGACCGACTCTGGGGTTGCGGTGCTCATCTCGCTTTATTGGCCGAGGGAGCTGGCGTACAGCTTCCGGGTCATGTGGCCAGCATGACTAAGCTGCTTCTGGCGAACCAGAGCAGCGCACGGAAACGCCGTTTACCTTCCCGCCGGAGCGGTACCTATTTATCTACTTGCACTTTGACTTGCTTTTGAAGTGCTAGGTTGGCAGGAGCAGGGACCGAGCAACGGGAGCGCACTCCGTCACAGGGAATCGAACTGCCGACCTACTGATCGGCAAGTCCTAGGCGCTGTGGTTTAACCTATAGCGCCACCCGCGTCCCCTGGGCAAGAAGGTAGAGATGCGGAAAGACAAGGGTGTGGGGACACACTGGCCACTGTGATCTATGGCAGGTTACCCTCCAGGAAAGACCCTCTACAGAAGAAAGGTTGCTGCTGTTGTTCTATTATCCATAGTCTTTTCCACTGAAACCTCTGAGGAGACCCAAAACTGCAAGGAGCTTTGCTATATCAGGGGTTATGCAGTAGCAAGGTGAACAATAGATTTTATGAAAGCCCATTTGTGTAGGGAAAAAAGAGGCCACCTTATTGCAAGTCAGGTCGATCCATCTAGCCCAGTTCTGTCTGCACTGACAGGCAGTGACTCCCAGGGGTTTCAGGTGAAAAGATTACCTGAGGATAGAAAGTTGTGACAAATAGTGTGTTAAACTAAGACTTTAGGAAATCAGACTGGGGAGGTCTAATTTCTTGTAGACAATGAAATTCAGTTTTTGATTTTGATTGTAAGTGGAAGAGGGTAGACTGGAAATGCTGAAGGAGAATCTCCCCACCCCTTTGCGAGCTCATTCTCCTCTTACTTCATGAAAGGTAAAAAGTAATTATTAATGTTACAAGTTCTGTCCCAAAATGTTTCATCTTAACAGGTTAGGATGCAATGTAACTATTGTTACTGTTTTCCTTTCCTTCTGGAACATATTTTTCTGCTTCTGTTGCAGACTCATGATTCTGAGAATTATGCTGACAGGAAAGGACAGTTTAGACGGTTTCCTTGTTACGTGCTTCATTATTTTAACTCATTACCCTGAGGCTTGCTTAATAACAGGAAAGAGTGACAGGCCCCATTATTAGACCAGTGTGGGCTCACCTTGAACTGGCTCCACAACCTCTAATCTTCTGGTCCAAATTCAGGATGCTGATACCAGGGCTGTCTTAAGCATATGCGGCGCCAGGGTGCAAAGATCTGCCTGGTGCCCCCTCCCCGGTTGCCCAGTCCCAGGCATGCAGGAGGGCGAAGCCAGCCGGCCGCCTCAGCATCTCACTGGCTCGGTCGCCCCAAACTCACGGCACCGAGCTGCCCACAACAGAAGAGTCCTCTGCGGCGCTCCAACCGATGGGCGGGCTCTTCCCCAGACTCAACTCTCAGGCCCCAGACTCTCGGCCTGGTGCCCCTGAGAGCCCGGCGCCTGGGTGCCCCACACCCCTAGTGCCTATGGGTAAGACGGCCCTGGCTGATACTTTCCTTTAAAGCAGATTTGGGGAAACTGTGACCCACCAGAGCCATTGGATCGCAGTTCCCACCTCACTGATCATTGGCCAGGCTTAGCAGGGGCTGATGGGAGTTGGAGTCTTAGCAACATTTAGATGGGCACAGATACCCCCACTCCTTGCTTTAAAGTTTTAATTGGCCATGTTCCGATATATTTGAAGGGCGTGCCTTCACCAGTATGATCCTTCCTACTATTTGAGATCTGAGGATGCATCTGTGTTCAGGCTTGCTCGGCTGGAGCATACAACGGGCAGCGCTTTCTCTGTGGTTGTTCCCACGCTCTGGGTTGCCATCTTTGGTGAGAGATGTGGGTGACCTCACTGCTAGCTTTTTAGCTTTAAGTGGAGGCTGTTTCTTTTTTTAAACAATCCTGCTGCCAACATGACGGCTTCCGCTGGTGGAGCATGCATTTTGCACTTTGGTTTTATACTGATTGTGCCACTTTGTAAGGGACGTTAAAAACTGTGTTTCTGTGGTGGAAGTGCGTTGGTTCTTCCCCACCTGAGGTACCACTTCTCCTAGTAGATTATCAGTCTTGCACATGCACAGAAGAGACCGGCCACGTTCTCAGCCTGCAGCAGCTCCCCTTAACATAGTCCATGCTGTGGTATCTTACCGGTTCCTTGTTTCCT
This sequence comes from Podarcis siculus, assembly GCA_034642415.1. Taxonomy (NCBI): domain Eukaryota; kingdom Metazoa; phylum Chordata; class Lepidosauria; order Squamata; family Lacertidae; genus Podarcis; species Podarcis siculus. The sequence continues at coordinate 6,635,977 of JAXCMG010000038.1, read as the reverse complement.
CTTCCTGCCTTCGATTGGATTCTCGGTGTCAGGGGACTGCCACCGGAACAGGGAAGGGAGGCAGAGGGGCAGCTGGGATACAGGGAACCTCCGAAAATCTTGCGAAGCAGTTCCTCTTCCTGTGGTGGGGAAAGCCACACTTCCAGTGGGGAAGAGGGGAAGGGACCAGAGGATGCTGCTGGGAGCCCCAGCGCCACACCTCGTCAGTCTGAGGGAGAAGAAGAAGAAGAGTTTGGATTTGATATCCCGCCTTTCACTCCCTTTAAGGAGTCTCAAAGCGGCTAACATTCTCCTTTCCCTTCCTCCCCCACAACAAACACTCTGTGAGGTGAGTGGAGCTGAGAGACTTCAGAGAAGTGTGACTAGCCCAAGGGCACCCAGCAGCTGCATGTGGAGGAGCGGAGACGCGAACCCGGTTCCCCAGATTACGAATCTACCGCTCTTAACCACTACACCACACTGGCTCTCAAGGGTGGGGAAAGCCACACCTCTGGGGTAAAGGAGGGGAAAGGGCTAGAGGATGCTGCTGGGAGCCTCAGCACCGCTCCTGGCCAAGCCGGCCAGGAGGGAAGCACGCCTCTTCCGTGGCCCACCTTGCACAGAGGTGTAAAACGCAAAGAAGGAAGGGAAAGGCTGGGGGTGACTAAGCTCTTATGTTGGGGGAGGACCCGGAAACGACCACTCCCGGATTCTGCTAGCGATTGAGGCAGACATGAACTTGTGGTTCTGCACTGTAAATAGCTTTGCACCAAAATAAAACCTGTGAAAGACAGGTCGGAGTCCTGACTGGTTACTCGCGAGCAACCACCACTGCCATCTGACACTCGGCATTTTAATACAAGCTGAAGGCAAACGGTGTGTGGGCACGCATTCGCTGTTGCATGGGAGAATTTTGATTTCTCGTTTGAGACGTTTGCCCATGAGAATCGGCATCTGTGGCATTAAATCATTAATCCGATGGTTCGACGATAAGCAACATTGCCTGAGCGGCTGCGACGCAGAAACCTTTTCCTGGTTCAGTAGCCTTGCTCTTTCCCACAGAAACACTGCCCTGAACTCTTGCTCCCATCATCCACTCCCCTATTCCCTCCTTCCAATCCTTAATAGGAGTATAACCTGGTTTTTTTTACATGGTGTATTCCAGTGCCTTTTAGGTTGCTGTTCTTGTTGAAAAACACATGCTTGTCACTGTCAGGCCTTGCAAATTGGGGTCAGTGAAATGGGAACCTTTCTCCCCCACCCCCTCCGATTCAAGGGCACGCTACTATGAAGTCTGCTTCCCACGGAACGTCCAAGCGATGCTGGATTGGTCTCATGAGTCACTTCCTTGTCTAAATCATCACATGGAAAGAGTTGTTGTAGTTGTTTCCTACTATTTCTGGAAGGGATGGTGGGCACTGGCAAGCTGCTCCCAAACCAGCAATATACCTTTAACCCTTATGCAGACATCCCGCCGCCTCATGTCAGATTTGATGGGGATCGTGCCCCGCCGCACCTGACATCCGTGAACGGTGCTCCTCCATCCTGTAGTGAAGATCACACAAGTAGGGTCCTCTTTTGATAACCTCTAGACTTCTTGTCCCATGTGAAGTCCAACATGTAGGTATACAGGGTAGAGGACCAAGGCAACTTTAGGTGCATCGTATATGGAGTGGCAAAGGGACGTGGGTGGCGCTGTGGGTTAAACCGCTGAGCCCCTAGGGCTTGCCGATCAGAAAGTCGGCGGTTCGAATCCCCGTGACAGGGTGAGTTCCCGTTGCTCAGTCCCTGCTCCTGCCAACCTAGCAGTTCAAAAGCACGTCAAAGTGCAAGTAGATAAATAGGTACCACTCCGGTGGGAAGATAAACGGCGTTTCTCTGGTTTCGCCAGAAGCAGCTTAGTCATGCTGGCCACATGGCCCGGAAGTTGTACGCCGGCTCTCTCGGCCAATAAAGCAAAATGAGTGCCGCAACCCCAGATTCTGCTACGACTGGACCTAATGGTCAGGGGTCCCTTTACCTTTATATGGAGAGGGGGGAATTCTGCGTGGGGCTTCGGCTTTTGTTAAAGGTAGTGGTGTGTTGTAGGGTTCACAGTTTGCTCTCTGGGGGAACCCTTCGTTTTTATTTCCTAGATAAATCAAGGTGGTATATGGGGAGTGTCAACAACACTTAGGCAACATTCATCAAGGAAAGAACACTGAGGTTTTCTGGAATAGCATTTCTGTTGACATACAACGGGTGCCTCTCTTTCTGGAAGCAGTTGAAGACATTTTTGTTCCTACAGGCTTTCCCTGTCGCATGAATGGGTCCTTACCACGTGTCCACCTGCGAGGGTTTTAGCCTTGTTTTAAATGTATTTGTTGCTTTTGTGTTTTGAACTCCTGTGTGTAAATCACCTTGAGATGGTGTTTAGAAGGCAACGAATGAATGAATTGTGGCAATATTTTTTTCTCAAGAGGTTCGGCTATCGTGGGCAAGGTGGCCCAAACACTGCCCACCCAAGGATAACATTGCAGTAAATGTCCTAGTTTCGCAATCCTTTTCTGGGCCACTTCTGGGCCATCTCTTTGAACTTTGGGCATATTTGAGAGAAGAGAAACTTCAGGTCCTTCCAGACTGCTTTGCTGTGTTTAAAGTTTCCGGAGAGATGGTTGTAGTACTGGCAGTGAACAATGAGATGGGCACAGTAATGTGTGAAAATTGTTCCTTCGTCTTTGAGTTTGAAAAGCAAGGGATGTTTGCTCTCTTCTGCTTTCCTTCTAGTTTCCATAGCTTTTAACACTTTGCTTTAAGGTTTTGACAGCATTTGAAACTGCCTTACATTGTGATCAGGCTATTTGTCCATCTAGCCAAGTAATGGCAGCTGCTCTCCGCGGTCTCAGGGACAGAGAGAGAGGTCTTCCCCAGCCCTGCTATAGTGTTCCTTTTAGCTGGGATGTACCAGAGATTCAACACAGACCCTCTGTATGCAAATCATATTCTTAACCACTGAATTGAAGCCCTCAAACCACCAGCGGATCTCAGAATTCTGAGCTTGTATTATTCAGCTTTTATTTTTCTAGATGCAGGGGGGTTGCACAGAGCTATTTTTTAAGAGCTACATTCAAACCAAACAACAACTGATAGTAAATGTGTAAGTCCAAGAGGGTGGCTGTGATCATGAATCTGTACATCTCCCCCTGCACACACTGTTTTATTTGTATTGTAACATACTTTTGAATCATATGATGAAGGGCAATCTAGAAATCATTTTCTGAATAAATACAGTATTTTGGCAAATGCTTCTATAACTCTGTGCAGATGCTGCAGAATGAAATTTATTAATTAGATTTCTATCGCTCCCCATCTCCCTTTAGTTGAGATTTCTGCATTCCTGGGGGGTTAGACTGGATGACCCTCTGGGCCCCTTGTAACTCTGTGACTCTATGATTCAGCCCGGGGTGGCAAGCAACCAAGCAGGAGAACAAAACAATAAATAAAAGCCTTATTTAAATCAGCCCTTTAAAAGCAGTCACACACCCTCGCAGCTAATCATTTCAAGATTACCAGGGACAGTCTCTTTTAGCCATCAAATGCCTGAATGAACAGGAGTGTTTTTAAATTCCTCCTGAATGCTAATAATGAGGGAGGCAGGTGCAGATCGCCAGGGAGGGTGTATTCCACAAAAGGTGGAAATGCCACCATTAAGGCTCTGTTTACGGGTCGGCGCCACTCAGCACTGGCACCGCAGGCAGGACCTTTGCTGCTGCTCGAAGGGCCCAAAATGGTGGGTGGGAGGGAGAACAACTCTTTTAGGTACCGTAGATTCCGGCGTATTAGGCGACTGGGCATATTACACCCCCCAAATTGGCAGCTACAATTTGGGGGTTCGTCTTATAAGCCCAGTCGCCTAATACGCTGGGCAGCTCCGCGGAAGCAGCAGGGGCGGCGGGCTCCGCACCAGGAGAAAGCCGCCTGGAGCAGAGCCCGCTGCTGCTTCGGAGCTGACGCAGCAGCAGCAGGGGGCGCGCTCCGCGCCGCCCATACCCGGCGTATAAGACGACCTCTGACTTTTTAACCTATTTTCCGGGGTTAAAAAGTCGTCTTATACGCCGGAATCTACGGTACTTCATTCAAAACCTTTTAGGTACTTCATTCAAAACCTGTTTAGGGAAGCTTTTAATGTTTGATGTATTACGGTATTTTAATATTTTGTTGGAAGCCGCCCAGAGTGGCTGGGGAAGCCCAGCCAGATGGGCGGGGTATAAATAATAAATTGTTGTTGTTGTTGTTTTGTTGTTGTTGTTGTTATCATCTTCCTGTTAACGTCCGTCTTCCTCAAGCAAGTGCCTCGGGAAGTGCAGGGAGCCTAATTCCTTTCTCTTTTCCCTTCCACCAACAGATAACAAAGCTGAAAGCAGAAGCTCGACTCGACCTTCTGAAGCAGATTGGGGTTTCAGTGGACACCTGGCTAAAAAGTGCAATGAATCAAGTCATGGAGGAACTGGAGAATGAGAGATGGGCCAGCCTCCCCACGGTGGCCAATAACGGCTCTTCGCACTTGGTACGTACCTCTTTGTGACGTTTGCCTTTCCCCCCTCTTTTCTTTTGAACCCTTAGTTACAGTCATGCATCCCCGCAGTGCGTCTGCATCTCCTCTGGTACTGCTTAAGTGGAACAGATAATTGCGGGTTGTCAGTGGGTGTTAGAAACCATCAGAGGTGGCTGTTTCTAACTTCAGCCCAGCAGATCTGTGAGTGCGTATTCCAAATCAAAGTGGAATAGAGGGCCACACCAATAACAGGAAAGATGGAAGAGGGCTGGGCCAAAAGGCGTGGTTATGGTTTAATGAGTATTGATGTGTTTTGGCTGTCTCTATACCAGGAGAATTTATGCGGCCAGTAGCTAGGTGGCCAACTGCACCTCCTTTTAATATATCATATGTAGAAGAGCCTTTGGAAACGTAAGCCCCTTTGTGCATAGAGTGAGATCCAACATAGTGTGAGCAGGCGTCTATTCGGTGGCGCTTCTCTCTAACCTTCCCCCTTAAGCCCACTGTACACCCAAAATCTTCTCCGAGGGATTGGAGCAGATTTGGAGGCACACACAGGAGGCTGGAACGGGGGGGAAGACAAAGAGGGAGTCCTGCTGCTTGAGCGGATCTCTGCATATTATTAGGAGATGCACTTTTAATTCTATCTCATTGCTACACACATCGCCCCTTGAAGATAGCCAAAACATGTAAGGTACAATCTAGCAAAGACGTTTGAACCAGGCTTTTCCCTTTGCTTGTTATGAATTGCCTAGCAGACTTAGAGCCAAACAAGGCATGGCATTACTCATGTTTTTAAGCCTTATGTGGCTGTTTTGGCTTTTTTGGCACATGAGGGCCTATCATATTAGGAGGGTTTTATTTTTATTTTTTGGCCCCCACCACATTTCCAGTCAGAATCCTCATACACGCCCCACCCCTTTTAATGGGGGAGGGAGTTCCCATCCATACCAACCGGAGCTTTCCTTCCATTGCAGATAGCAGGCATTTGTTTATATATAAATTTATCTATAGTTTTCATCTATTTCAGGGTAAGTATTGGTTTAAGTGTTTGCAGATTGCATTTCCATAACCGGTGCCGTAAACTCTGATATTTCCCCCCCCCTCCCCTTCCATCGAATTAGAAAGTTTGCTTCGGATTGCTTAGCGCAAGGATGTCCAACAGGTCGATCGCGATCTACTGGTAGATCCCCGGGAGGTTTTGGTAGATCACGGTCGATTGCTGGGTCCCTTTCCTTAAAAAAGGTAAAGGACCTCTGACTCTGGGGTTGCAGCACTCATCTTGCTTTACTGGCCGAGGGAGCCGATGTTTGCCCACAGACAGTTTTTTCCGGGTCATGTGGCCAGCATGACTAAGCTGCTTCCGGCGAAACCAGAGCAGCGCACGGAAACGCTGTTTACCTTCCCGTCGGAGCAGTACCTGTTTATCTACTTGTACTTTTCGGCCTGCTTTTGAACTGGTAGGTTGGCAGGAGCTGGGATCGAGCAACGGGAGCTCATGGGGATTCAAACCGCCGACCTTCCAGTCGGCAAGCCCAAGTGGCTCAGTGGTTTAAACCACACACCCTCATCCTGCCCTCCATTGTTGCATGATCTGCAGAACGGAAGACGGAGTTTACTCAGTGAGGCTGTTTGTCTCCTCAGCAATCTATGAGTGGCTCTTCCCCTTTCTCCCTCCCAAGAGCTTAGCCTTGATCCCCCCTAAAAAAAGCTCAACAACTTTGACCTGAACCCCAAAAAAGGGGGCAGATCACTGCCAGTTTTTAATACTGTGAGTAGATCGCAGTCTCTTGTGAGTTGGCCACCCCTGGCATAGCACATCTGCTCCAATGCAGCCAAGCATTTCGTAGTCCAGACAAAGGTTTCACAATAAACTGTAAGCCACAGGCGCATTGCTAAGTAACCCCCGTGAGGGGCATTTTTGTGGGAGAGAGGGGTGCAGGAGAGAATAAGCACTCCTGCCCACTGACCAAGTCCTCCCACTTTCCTTCTTTCCTCACCTCCCTTCCTGCCACATTATCTCTGCTGTGGATCACTCTGGAAACCCCGCAAGGGTCCAGTGGGTTCTCTCAGCACTGTCCCTGAGAGCTTTATTTCTGCAGATGGTTATAATCAGAATTGCAAACCCAGGTCTAGATTCAAGTGGCCGTTGCACATTTTTTCCCATTACAGTCATACCTCGGGTTAAATTTGCTTCAAGTTGAGCGCGTTCGAGTTGCGCTCCGCTGCAACCCAGAAGTAACAGAGCGCGTTACTTCCGGGTTTCGCCGCTTGCGCAGACGCTCAAAATGACGTCACATGCATGCGCAGAAGCGGCGAAAAGCGACACACGCGTGCACAGACGTGCCGTCGCTAGATACGTTTATCTCTAGATGCGAACGGGGCTCTGGAACGGATCCCGTTCGTATCTAGAGGTACCACTGTACATTTATATCACACCATTCCTCAAAAGAGCTCAAGTTGACGCATGTCACTCTCGTGCCTTTCCTCACAGCAACCCTACGAGGACAGGTTGGGACTGTCTCAAGGTGACTCACATGGTCCAATGGGGGGTTTGAACCCTGGTCTCCCAGCTCCTGTGTCAGATACACAGCCCCCTTACACCACACTGGCTTGACAGGGCAATATTTGGGGGCGGGGGGAAGAAAGCCACTTTCTTCCAAGGAGCTCACAGTATACATTTTGATGGTGGGTGGGTTGGGGGTTGGAAAGGATGCAGAGGCTAGGCTAAAGAGGAATGTGAATGCACACAAATGGATTTAAGTGAATTTGGGCTTTGTTTCTGCTGGGAAGAGGCCTGGGGGGATTAAGCCTTAGATCTCTTTTCACCGCAACGCAGAAAAAGAAACATCTCATTCCTCCAAGCTGCTTTCCCCCTCCCTCCTTTCACTTGGCTCCCCGCTTCCCTTCCTGTTGAAAATCCTGGATTCTCCCCAACTCCCTTCGTCTGCCCAGTGCAGCATGCCAGCAGTTGGAACGGCATCTATAGCCCTTGCCAGTCTCTGACAAACTGGCAGATGCTGGAGTGTGGGAGGATAAAATCTAATTTCCATTTCCCCCCTTTGACACACACTCCCTCTAGCCAGCTTCCTGGCTTGCCCTTGGCATGCTGTAGTTAGCTAGAAGCTGGCATTTTTTTAACAGCAGTTAAAGGTGCGAGTTTCCGAAACAAAAATACCTAACTGTCTCATTCTTGCTCTCTGTTGAACATTCCCTAGGGGCGCGTGTGATTAAAAAAATGACAACAGCAAAGCTATTTCTGCCATTCTTTCCCAAACGTAGCTTAGCAAAGGTACATTTGTGTTCTTATTTGCATTTGTAGACGCATTTTTTTCAAGCAGTTCTTGACAGCTGTGTGCCAAACAAATTCTAAATAAGAGAAGAGCGTCCCTCAAGCAACTTGAAAGTTCAATATTTATCCTGTCAAAATGCTTACTAAAGAATCGGTTTCAAGAGGGGTAGCAGTGTTAGGCTGTTGCAACAGCAACGAAAAGATGGTGGCGTTTTAAAAGCCAGCAAACTTATGGCATAAGCGTTCATGGACTATAGTCCAAGATTGTATGCTATTACAGAATCCATTTCCCAGTAAGATACTCCTTTGGCCCGCCTTTGTAATTTAATGCGTAGAGGGGGATAATCTGACTGCAAAAACAGCCCAAGTAGTCACTTGTGGCAGCAAAAACGTTTCAGTGCGCCAGGGAAGCAACACGAGACCTGATGGATTTGAAGATCCCTTGCAGAAAGTGCCGGAGCTCTCCAGTGGATCACGTTGGCACAGTTGTCTCAGGGCAGGAAAGCCTCATGCGTCATTGATCAGGTTGTGCAGACAGCAGCTTTTGTAATTTCATGTTACCTTTGCTAATGCCACCGAGGCCCTTTAGTTCTTCATCTGCAGGTTATGCAGAGCTTTCGTCAGTAAGTCATTTTACTGTAGGCTCACTTTGAGGAAGCAGTGAAGGCTGGTGGGTTAGGCCCTGCCACCACTTTCCAAGCCGCAAAGTTCTGTGGCTACAGCCAGGGCTCGTTCGCACCTCACTACTCTAGCGGAATGGCACCTAGAGGATGTGGCAGGAGAGGCATGGAATTGTCCCAGTTGCTGATACGATACAGTACAATAATCTTTATTGTCATTGTCCCATACAGAACAACGAAATTGGAAAAATCTACACCAGACATTCAGAAACCAACAAGCCCGCTATCCCAGCCTGCTTAGCCCCCTAAAAACTCTGATACCCCATTTTTAAATGCAATATACTCCCATACAGACTCCTTACACTGCGTTTAAAACCAAAATCGCATTTGGATAGAAGCTGTTTCTCAGGCGGCTAGTCCTAGTCTTTATAACCCTGGACCTTCTTCCAGAAGGCAGAAGCTGAAAGAGATCATTTCCGGGGTGCGCACTATCCTGCGCTATCTCTGCAGCTTTCTTATGGCACCCGGAAGCATAGATTTGATCCAAGGTGGGAAGAGTGCACCCAATTATTCTCTCCGCAGTCTTTACAATCCTGGACAGCATTGTTTTCCCCCCTGATGACTACTTACTGCGTGTGGCAGATTGCTACAGACAGACAGCTTTCCCATGTATTTGCACAGAAATGTAGGACAGGAGAGGGTTGCCCTTTATGAACACATCGGTTCTTGCAGATTCGTTTTAGAAAGATCAAGAGATCCAATTAGAATATCAAGCATACATGGATTGGTTATTCACAATTTTGAGTGTGGTTTCGGAATTCTTCCACAATGATAACTTCCTCCTCCCGCCCTCAAAAATTACAATTTATTCCCATTCTAGTTTTACTATATCCTGAATACTGCTTGTTCCACTTTGCGCATTGCACATTTAAGCTCCTCTCCTCCACCCTCCTCAAAATGTTCACAAATGAGCATATTTTAAAATGAATGATAGTCAAAATTACTCATACTCTGAAAAGACAATTGAAATAAATGAACTCAAGTCTATTCATTTTGGTGGTACTCTAGGCTGTGCATGACTTCGGGTAGCTATCACCCTGTGTTTTTAATTGTAACAAAGGTGTCTGTAGGCACAGTCTGGTTGCGTTCCACGTTTTATAGGACTACAAGCTGCTGAACTGGCAATAGCAATTGCAGCAGAGTGGAGCCAGCTTCTAGCTTGTGACATTTACAGGCTGCCAGCAGTTGTATTGCACATTAAAAAATAAATAAATGCAGGCTTCCAATTTGTTGTTGTTTAAAAAAAAAAATAATGGTTTAGAATCTAAATTTTCAGTAGAATGTCCAGTACACTTCCTATTCAATTACATCCTGCTAGCATTCTTTGATTTATTGATTTATTTCCTAAAATGTTTATTCTGCTTCAAAGTGATGTTTTCAAAGCGTGAGGGGGCACTGGGGACTTGTTTACGCTCCGCAGGTTGGCATTTCTTTGACATTCTGCTTGGGATTCCAGACTCCCTGTGCAGGAGCAGTGGCTTCCAGGCTCTTTTGGAGCTGTGCATATGCTTTGCTGACATCCCACTGCTCAGCCATACTCGATCAAATACAGTTGTACTTGTACTGTTTTGGAACAGCTTAGTTCCTGAACATTTTGTCTCCCAAACGCCACAAACCCGGAAGAGACTGTTCCGGCTTGCGAACTATTTTTGGAAGCCGAACGTCTGACAGGGCTTCCTGCTGCCAATCAGAAGCTGCGCTTTGGTTTTCGAACATTCTGGAAGTCAAACGGACTTCCAGAATGGATTCCGTTCGACTTCCAAGGTACGACTGTACTCATGTGAACGGAGAGCCACTTCATAATGTCTGGATGTGACTCTTAAAAAATCATCATCATCATTTTTATTTGATTTTACAATACAAAATTATTTAAAATTTCAAATACATAACCATATGCAGAGATTCCTCCGAATCTCAGGACTTACCCCCTCCCTGGAGTCCCCTTTTAAACATTTAAAACTGCTTCTTCTTCCGCACTCTATTATATCAATCCATATTTTCCATGATAATTGTTACACTACAAGTGAGATCAAAATCCTGCCTCTTGCCACACCTCTTTCTTGACTTACCTGGTGACTGTTTATGGAATTGGGAGATAGGCCCACCAGAGCTAACCCTGCTGCTTGGTTTGCACATTTACTTTTCCCTTCCTTGAAATACAAAGGATTCAAGAGGCAGCAAATGTTGTCACCCCTAGTTTCTGAATTAACAATTGTACATGCAACACCTTGGAGGCCGGTTAAATCTTTTTGGACGACTGCATTGCAAGCTGCTCAGCATAGGTGATTGTGTAAAAGGGCCCTAAGTGGCAGCAGAATCTGGGCTCTTAACACTGTTTTCCCACAAATTCATGTAAACCGGAAAGAGCCTCTTGGTTTAAAAAGGAGATCTCCAAATTCAGGACTTCCTGGCCTGAAGCTTCTCAGGCATTTAGGGTCCATAAATCCATTGGATAATCTGATTGTCAATTGCCTCTTCATGTGGAAACTGAAGGGTAATTAACATACTGTTGTCTTAAGGCCACATGGGTTACAAAACTTGAAAGTGCTAGAAGTTTTGACCCTAAGGGCTTAGAATGTGAAAGAATGGAGCTTGCCTCCAGTTTTCAATTCAAGTCATGTTGTAAGTCCTCCCAAATATCAGAGGTTTGGGAAACGCTGGCGTAAGGACCAGACCGCCGGAACACCAAAAGATAGGAAATGCAAAATAGAGCCATTTCTGTTTGCTGGCAGCACTCTGCACTGTCTGTGGTGCATGCTGAAGTTGTCAGCAGTCACATTCCATTCCTTTGAGGATGCCGAGCCAGGATTGTCTGGAGAGAGTTGTTTCCAGGATTTTTCGATTGACGGGAGAAAAAGAGGAGATTCCTGACTCTCTTTGTGCTACAGCCTCTCCCTGCGTACAAAAAAAGAACCGTATTTTTCGCTCTATAGGACGCACCCGACCATAGGACACACCTTGTTTTAGAGGGGAGAACAAGAAAAAAAAATCTCCCCCTCTCTGCTCAGCACCCCTTCAGCGAAGCGGCAGGAGAAATGGTGCCCCTTCCACTTCTCCTCCCGCTTCACTGAAGGGGCGCTGCGCAGTTCTCCCTCTCTGCTGAAGCCAGGAGAGTCTTGCTGTCCCGGCTTCAGCAAAAGGAACCCGAAGCCTTCGGAGCGCAGCGCGAGTTCCCGCTGCGCTCCAAAGGCTTCAGGCGGCTATCCCTGAAGCCGGGAGAGCAAGAGGGGTCGGTGTACACCGACCTCACTCGCTCTCCAGGCTTCAGTGAAAGCAACACGAAGCCTCCAGAGCGCCAAGGAGCCTACATTCGTTCCATAGGACGCACAGACATTTCCCCTTAAATTTTGGAGTGGGAAAAGTGCGTCCTATAGAGCGAAAAATACGGTAATGCTTTTCTCCATGGACGGTCAAACTGAGACATGGCAGGTACTGCAAGCGACTTGGGGCTTCCGAACAGAAGGCAGAAGATTCACGTGCATGGCCATCGGAGAGATTTGCCATCCACAAAGTAGCGCAGCTTCTTCTGTACGTAGAAGAGGGAAGGAGAGAGACACACAGAGTGAATTTCCATAGGAGGGAAGGAACACACAGGCCAACTTGTCGGTCGCTTTCTAACTCATTCATGGCGTCCAAGGCAATTCACACCTTTTTGATTTGATCCTTTTTTTTCATAACTGACTGCACAGCTGGGATAATATCCAAGGTAGAATGAAATTGTTTGGGCAGCATTGGTGCCTAAACAGCTTCTTGGCAAATAATGTTGTTATCTCAACAGCTCGGTCCCCTTGCTGCCTTTGCTTTTGGATCCTCACTTGGCAAGTGTCCTGCTGGTGTTCCCTTTAGGTTGTAGGTATAATGGTGACGGCTTTTTCCTCTTCCAATCTCTCTCCTGTTAGCTAAATGTTGACATGGAAAAGGAAGAAGGGGAAGAGCTAGAAGATGGCATGGATGCTTTCGATGACAGCAGCTCCAGTCCTTCTGGTACGCTCAGAAACTACCCGTTGACCTGCAAGGTTGTTTACTCATACAAGGTATGTAAAAGGGCGGGATCTTGTTGTGAGTCGAGGACCCGCCACCCGCATAATAATAATAATAATAATAATAATAATAATAATAATAATAATTTATCATTTATACCCCGCCCATCTGGCTGGGTTGCCCCAGCCACTCTGGGCGGCTTCCAACAAAACACTAAAATACAATAACCTATTAAACATTAAAAGCTTCCCTAAACAGGGCTGCCTTCAGATGTCTTCTAAAGGTTTGGTAGTTGTTTTTCTCTTTGACATCTGGTGGGAGGGCATTCCACAGGCCGGGCGCCACTACCGAGAAGGCCCTCTGCCTGGTTCCCTGTAACTTGGCTTCTCGCAGCGAGGGAACCGCCAGAAGGCCCTCGGCACTGGACCTCAGCGTCCGGGCAGAACGATGGAGGTGGAGACGCTCCTTCAGGTATACTGGACCGCATAGGATTATAATAAGACACAAAGACACATTATTTTTGGTTAATGGGCAAAATTAGGCCACAACTTTATTGGTTACAGCATGTGAGTAGTATTGGCTTAGGCACTGGATAAAACAGCAATACATGACCCCACCCCGCTCCGCAGGGAGTCATTTCAGGGTTAACAATCAGTGGGAGGAGCTTGTTGATGCAAATACAACTGGAAGCTTCCCCATAACATCACCGGGGGTCGTGCCATGGCCCTAGCCACCAGCAGGGCATCGGACAGGATCCACGACCGCCGGATTCCTTTAACGGAATATCCAAAGAGGAGGGGTAGATGATGGGCATACCCAGTCCTCCAACACAGTACACATATTCCAATACCTAACCACCAAAGTTGTGACGAGTTGCTACGAGGTAGACGAAAAAACCAAGAGGCTGGTGCCAATTTGCCAAATGGATAATAGAAGTCCTACCAGGTCCCTTGGGCAACCAAGGCAACCAACCGAATTCCATAGCAAGGTCAATCCGCAGAGGAAACTGACCTAAAGGGAGGGAGGGCAGGAGATCCGATGCAAGCAGGAACAGACTGGGGACAGAGCGCTGCCGCAGCTGCTTAAATGCATCTAACCCCGCCCACCAGCCAGCCCTATTGGCCGGCTGAAGGGCATGGTCACGGCAGTGGGGCAAATCAGAAGCAGGGAGCCGAATACGCCTCCCTGCTGCTGCGGGAAGCTGCTCCCACTCACAACCCCTCCCCTCCGGGAAGAGGAGAGGCCTTGGTAAGCAAACCATCATACCGACTTTGACATCAATCGAGCCTCAGCTGTGTTCAAAATCAGAGCATCCTTAGTAGACCTCAGTGTGAAGCACTAGGTTTCGGTTAGAATGAATGCTCTGCGTTTGGAGGAAGGGACTGTTTTGTACCGGCTCTGGCCCCTTTCAGAGGAGCAGCTCCTGAATTTCCCAAAGAGATTTCCAAAAGTGGGGAAAGCCATAGTTATTTTTTGGTTCTCCGCTATAGAGAATGAGGAACTTCAAATCCAGAGCACATATTGAGGCAGAGGGAGCAGAGAGCGGCATGTAAACAGATCAGATTTTTAAAAAATCATTTTTATTTTATTTTACAAATATAAAATTATAACAATCCAAATGCATATCCATATATAGAGATTACTCTGAATCTCACGACTCGCCCCCAACCCCTTCCATGGGTCCTATTATCAACATTTTCAACTGCATATTATCCCATATTCTATATTTTATGTCAATCCAAATTATCCATGGTATCTGTTACATTACAAGTGAAATTAAAATCCTGCTAATGCTTCCATCTGCTTGCAGTGGTCTCCTAGATATGTTATAAATTTTCCCCCTCCCTTTTTAAAGTTTTTGTCCTCTTGGTTCCTGAGTTTTCCAGTCAGCTTTGCCATTTCAGCATAGTCCATCAGCTTAGCTTGCCATTCTTCTCTGGTAGGACCTGCCACCTCTGGCAGATTTTTATTTCTTTTTAATGACCAGGTTACAAATACAAGGTGAATTTGGGGGGCATTCACATCCTGAAGAAATTGTTCTCTAGGAAGCATGATAATTAAATGCACCTAGTTAATATGGAAGAAGGTACTCTTTCAGTTGTGAATAGATTTCAATACATTATTATTATTCTGACTCCCTCCTTTGGCAATCTACCCAATGGTTGCCATCATTTTGATTTGAAGTAATTTTTTAATGAAATGATTTTAAAATGTTGTCTTATTTTATTGTTGTTAGCTGCCCTGAGCCCGGCTTCTGCTGGGGAGGGCGGGATATAAATAAAAATTTATTATTATTTATTATTATTCTTGACGGCTTCTTCAACCAGGGAGTGGCATCATTGATCCTTCCCCTGCTAAAATTGACCCATTACAAGTTGCAGTTTTCCTGAGCCTTAGTATCTATATGCCAAGATATTTATCTCTCTTCTTCACCACAGGCTTCCCAACCAGACGAGTTAACCATTGAGGAACATGAAGTTTTGGAAGTTATTGAAGATGGAGATATGGAAGATTGGGTAAAGGTATCATTTTGCTTTTCCTGTCGTTGTGGCATGTTGAAAGGGCCATGGCGGGTGGTAGGTTGCCCCTTTTTTAACGGAAAAAGAAGACAGAAAGGTGTATATATATGCTCCTCCATCCATTTGCCCCCTTCTCTTAAGCCTTTCATTTTCTCAACTCCCGCAGGCACGGAATAAGTCTGGCCACGTGGGCTATGTCCCAGAGAAGTACCTGCAGTTCCCAACTTCCAACAGTCTCCTGAGCATGTTGCAATCACTGGCGGCATTGGACAGTCGGTCTCACACTTCTAGTAATTCAACGGAAGCCGAGCTGGTCTCAGGGAGCCTCAACGGAGACTCCAGCGGTGAGTGCCAGCAACTTCTGGTGTTTTGCGATGAGCTCCAGTCCTTCAGGTGGCGAACGTTTATTCCATAAGTTTTGAGTCACACTCTTTTACTACTCAAAGACAGCTTGCAGATTGATTAAAACACGCCATAGATAAATGGAAGCAATGTTTAAGAACAAATTTGTTTGCTGAAAGATAGGTGGTACACAACACTATCAAACCTATAGTTAAAGGTAAAGGGACCCCTGACCATTAGGTCCAGTCATAGCTGACCTATTTATCTACTTGCACTTTGACGTGCCCAACTGCTAGGTGGGCAGGGACCAGAGCAGCGCACGGAAACGCCGTTTATCTTCCCACCGGAGCGGTCCCTATTTATCTACTTGCACTTTGAGGTGCTTTCGAACTGCTAGGTTGGCAGGAGCAGGGACCGAGCAACGGGAGCTCACCCCATCGCGGGGATTCGAACCACCGACCTTCCGATCAGCAAGCTCTAGGCTCTGTGGTTTAGACCACAGTGCCACCCGCGTCCCTTATACTTATACTTATATACCTATAGGTTAGGTCCCTTAACCTATAGTTATGTAAATCCAACTGACAATAACACGCACAATGTAACTGGCTGTGTTTAACTGTATGAATTCTTCATACATCATATAAACATACCTCTTTTCACATTATCAAATTAATTAGAAGCAATTAAAGACCAACATTTGAACAGGAAATACAAATAGATCAGTTCTTATATACGTAATGTCCAAATAGAAGCTTTTTTGTGTTCCACGTATGTCTTTACAAGTACAAGTGTCAGACGCGACAACTTTAAGGAACAGTACTTGCAGAAAATGAACTTTTTCTTTATAATGTTCCACATATGCCTTTACAAAGTATAGTTGCATACAGCCAAGCATACTATGCTGAAGAAACCCAGCAGGGTGAAACTAGGTATTATTCTGGGAATCCTTGTCTTAAGTTCTTTTGTCTGATACCTGCATACAGCAACTATATTTTGCAAAGGCATATGTGAAGATCTTTCGTATCTTTCATCTGATACCTGCATACAGCAACTGCATACAACAACTATACAGTGGTACCTCGCAAGACGAACGCCTCGCAAGACGGAAAACCCGCTAGACGAAAGGGTTTTCCGTTTTGGAGGCGCTTCGCAAAACGAATTTCCCTATGGGCTTGCTTCGCAAGACGACAGCCCATAGGGAAATCTCCGGGACAGCGGGGAAGCGCTGCCGCCGGGCTTCGGAACGATGCCCCGATGCCGGGGGGCGGGCGGGAACGCCTCCCCCCGCCGCCCGCCATTGGGACCATGCCACGATGCCGGCCGGCAGGCGGGAACGCCTCCCCCCGCCGCCCACCATCGGGACAATGCCCCGATGCCGCCGGCGGGCGGGAACGCCTCCCCCCGCCGCCCGCCATCGGGACCATGCCCCGATGCCGGGGGCGGGCGGGAATGCCTCCCCCCGCCATCGGGACCATGCCCCGATGCCGGGCGGCGGGGACGGGGCGGGGCATGGTCACCGCCGCCAGCATTTAAAAGCACTCTGGGGAAAGCAGCGAAGCGCGCTGCTTTCCCCGAGCATCGGGAAGTCCGGCGGGGGTCCTTGGGATTCCCTCCCAGCCCCCGCCTTTAAAAGCACTCCGGGGAAAGCA
>JAXCMG010000038.1:6581164-6597277 GCA_034642415.1 Podarcis siculus | reverse complement strand
ATAATAATAATAATAATAATAATAATAATAATAATAATAATAATAATTTATTATTTATACCCCACCCATCTGGCTGGGTTTCCCCAGCCACTCTGGGTGGCTTCTAACCGAATATTAAAAACAATACAGCATCAAACATTAAAAACTTCCCTAAACAGTTGTCTTTTAAAAGTAAAATAGTTGCTTATTTAACCATTACGCAAAACAAGCACATGCTTAGAGCATCAAGGGAACCGGGAGCCACCACAGAAATTTCCCATGGCTGGATTTTTAACATTAACGTTCACCAATTGCTCAGCTAAGCGTTCATTTTCTCCACTGAAGTATATTTTTAAAAAACCCAACCTAACAGAACAACTATGCAACAAGGCAGGCTGGATGCCTTATCTATACTAAGTACGGAAGCAGAATTCTGTTCTGAGGATCTGACCAAAGACTGCAATGAGTAAAAGGAGGAGAATTTTTTTCAAATCTGATTGAAGTGGAAGTCTGCAAAAATAAACTTTATTTTCCACCTTGCTGTAGGTTTCGTTTTGAAAAAATAGCATTTTATTTTATGGTTTATTATTTTGTGTGTGTGTGTGTGTGTGTAGGGCCACCAAAATATTTTAAGTGCTGTGCGCCTCTAAAGGTTTAATCCAGCCCTAGCAGGGACGCAGGTGGCGCTGTGGGTTAAACCACAGAGCCTAGGACTTGCTGATCAGAAGGTTGGCGGTTCGAATCCCCACGACGGGGTGAGCTCCCGTTGCTTGGTCCCTGCTCCTGCCAACCTAGCAGTTCGAAAGCACGTCAAAGTGCAAGTAGATAAATAGGTACTGCTCTGGCGGGAAGGTAAACGGCGTTTCCGTGCGCTGCTCTGGTTCTCCAGAAGCGGCTTAGTCATGCTGGCCACATGACTTGGAAGCTGTACGCCGGCTCCCTTGGCCAATAAAGCGAGATGAGCGCCGCAACCCCAGAGTCGGCCACGACTGGCCCTAATGGCCAGGGGTCCCTTTACCTTTACCTTTAGCAGGTGGAAATGAGGCATATCTATGAGGGGTAGGACAAAGGACAAAGATGGTGAGAACCAGCGGGAACACCGATTTCTTCTCGTTGGTGTGGCCCCTCTATGTTTGGGGCCCAGTACAATTACCCCCATTATATCCCTCCCATACATAAGCAGATTGTTCATAGAACTGTAGACCTGGAACGGACCCCAAGAGTCATCTGATTAATGGATAGGCAAACTAAGGCCCGGGGGCCGGATCCGACCCAATTGCCTTCTCAATCCGGCCCGCGGACGGTTTGGGAATCAGCATGTTTTTACATGAGTAGAATGTGTCCTTTTATTTAAAATGCATCTCTGGGTTATTTGTGGGCCATACGAATTCGTTCATTTTATTTTTTTTTCAAAATATAGTCCGGCCCCCCCACAAGCTCTGAGGGACAGTGGACCGGCCCCCTGCTGAAAAAGTTTGCTGACCCCTGCTCTAGATAGTACATCCCCTTTCAAGGCCAGGATCTCAACATTCAGCCCCTCATCCAAACTGAAACCATACCGGATGCTGCTTAGCTCTGCAAATGTGCTAGCAGTTTTATTCCTGCACCACCCATCAGCAGTTTGAACTTTGTTAAACTTCTGTAGGAACAGAGCACCGATGTGCAGACACACATTTTTGGCCGATTAGGGAGAATTTGCGCTAATTAATCAAGGGGGAAGGAACGGAGGAGGAGGCATCTAGGACTAACTGCAAGCCTTAACAAGTATGAATTGCTTCTTCTAAAATCTTCTGAACTAGCCAGGTAAAAATCAATGGCAAGGATCCAATTAAAAAATTGTTCTGAGCCCGAGGATTAATTTAATTCTGAGGCATCAAGTGTATGGAATTTTCGCAAAAGCGGGAAAATGTTTTATTTGGTGAAGCAAAGTTGCCATTTCAGGTGCTGTTCTTTCCCCGGCTGAAGTTTACTCTCACAAGGGTCTGCTTTAATAATAAAAGGGGGGTTCTTTACTTACAGACGCTTGCTATAATCCCCTAAAATACTGTTCATATGTTTGATTGCACAGCCATTGCAAAGCAAGAGACATAAAACAAAACGCGTTGCACAGTTAAAATAATTATTAAAACTATAATTCATTCATTCAATTCATATTTTTTATATTTTTTATTAATTTTACCATATAAATTATAAAATGTACCACAAAACTTATCACTTATACAATCTTTTTTTAAATAAATTTTATTCAAAATTATAACAAAACATATTTTCCAAAAACATATCCTTATTTCCCCCCCATTTTTCCTCCCCCCATAAAACCCATCCCCCCACCCCACCCCCCGACTTCCCTCAGTTCCAGTCTTTGGTTTCTCCAATAATGCTATTTTCTGCATGTTACAGAGTTGTATAGATCCTCCAACTGTTTAGCTTATTATTATCAGTAAAAAAATTGTGAATGTTTATTCAAAACCTGCCAAGGAGTCCAGTTTGCTTTGTTGCATCTTCAGATACTTTGTAAAGGGTTCCCATTCATCCTTAAAGTCACAGTTATCCTTATTTCGTAGTTTATGTGTCAGTTTTGCCAGTTCTGCATAGTCCATCAATTTTTCTTGCCATGATTCTTTAGTCGGAGTTTCTTCGGTCTTCCATCCTTGTGCTACCAGAACTCTCGTGGCCGTTGTCGCATACATGAAGATATTTTCCAACTTTTTTGGCAGGTCTTTCCCTACAATCCCCAACAAAAATGCCTTGGGTTTTTAAACAAATGTTAAATGGAACATTTTCTTCAATTCATTGTATATCATTTCCCAAAATTTTTAAATTACTTTACAATCCCACCACATATGATAAAATGTTCCCTCCTTCTCGTTACACTTCCAACATCTATTTGAACTAGTTTTGTACATTTTCCCTAACTGCACTGGTGTTGTGTACCATCTGTACATCATCTTCATACTTATACAATCTTTTGAGACTTCCATCAGCACCTCTGATGATCCACCGTTTTAACCACTTCTTATGCATTTCTTAACTTTATATTGCCTTTACATCTCTTAACAAATCATCCTTCCCCTTCTCCATTTTTACAATACTTCTAATAATACTCCTCACAGAACTTCTTGCAACCCTACAAACGTCGTCTGTTCTTCACAATTACTTTTCAAATAGTCCATAAATTTACTCCAGTCTTCTGTGAATTTCTGGTCTCGCCGGTTTCGAATCCTTCCTGTTAGTTTATCTAATTCTGCATAGTCTATTAACTTCATCCTCCATTCTTCAATCGTTGGTAACTCTTCTTGCTTCCATTTTTGGGCCAATAATATTCTTGCTGCTGTTATTGCATATAAAAAGAGCTTACATTCCTTTCTATTTATGTCACTCCCCACAATGCCCAATAGAAATGCTTCTGGTTTCTTTATAAATGTATATTTCAACATTTTTTTCAACTCATTACATATCATCTCCCAGAAGCATTTCACCTTTTTACATTCCCACCACATGTGATAGAATGTTCCCTCTTTTTCTTTACATTTACATTTATTCAATTTATATGCCACCCTTTAAGCAAAAGATCCCAGGGCAGTGTACAACATTAGAAACACATTACAAAACATCAATGATAAAAATATAATAAAAACATAGTAAAAAGTATACAGACTGACAGCCTAACAATAAAATAGTCATCATAATGGCAGCCCATCCCACCCCCCTTTAAAGGCCATAGATTATTTAATAGTCATAGGCCTGGGCAAAGATGAATGTTTTCACCTGGCACAGGGAGCCACCACCGAAAAGGCCTGTTCTCTTGTACGAACTAGACATTCTGTCCAATTAAAAATTCTGTCCAATTAAAAAATTAACTCACCATCCCTGCAAACCTTTCCATTTTAATTTGCTACTCTTGAAAGCAAAACAGGTCACCTTTTTAGAATCGCCAGTGCTCCCTAATAGAAAGCTAATCAAAGTACCAAATCCATCTGTCAGATGAGATATTGCCGGAGAAAATAAGAAAATATTCCTTTACGCCATGGGAGCGGCTAGAACACTAATTGCCAAGAATTGGGAAAAAGAAATAATCCAAAAAAAGAATGACAAGACAAATTATTTGATTATATTGAATTGGCCAGATTGACAGAGGCAATCAGGGGTCAAACCAAGCAAAAATTCCGAAAAGAATGGGTAAAATACAGAGACTCTCTTAAAAAGCAGTGCCCTCAAATTAATACTTGGACTTGTTTCCATTAACTTCTGCAAAATAATTTATGGCACTTAAGTTAAAAACAGAAAGAAAAAGGTAATGATGAACTAAAAAAGAGAGAGTTTACCAAAAATGATAAAAGAACCGTGTTGAGGATGAAGGAAGTCAATTGGAAGAAAAGAACTGAAATGTGTGTGTGTGTGTGTGTGTGTGTGTGTGTGTGTAATTGACAATTATAGGGATGCGGGTGGCGCTGTGGGTTAAACCACAGAGGCTAGGACTTGCCGATCAGAGGATCGGGGGTTCGAATCCCTGCGACGGGGTGAGCTCCCGTTGCTCGGTCCCTGCTCCTGCCAACCTAGCAGTTTGAAAGCACGTCAAAGTGCAAGTAGATAAATAGGTACTGCTCTGGTGGGAAGGTAAACGGTGTTTCCGTGCGCTGCTCTGGTTCGCAAGAAGCGGCTTAGTCATGCTGGCCACATGACTGTACGCCAGCTCTCTCGGCCAATAAAGCAACCCCAGAGTCGGCCACGACTGGACCCAATGGTCAGTGGTCACTTTACCCTTTACCTTTGTATAAGTTTTCGTACGTAATCATGTTTTATTTGTACTTTTTGTGTCTTCTTGCTGTTTGGAAAGAAGAAAGAGTTGCTACCAGAGAGGAATGGCAAACCAAGCTCCTGGACTACGCTGAAATGGCAAAACTGACCGGAAAGCTCAAGAGCCGAGAAGACAAAGACTTTAAGAAAGAATGGGAGAAATTTATAATTTATTTAGGAGACCACTGTCAGCAGGTGAACACCTTAGCAGGATTTTAATAACACTTGTAACGTAGCAAATATCATGGACATTATGGAGAGATATTAAAAAATGGATTATGAAATAATATGCAGTTGAAAATGTTGACAATAAGTCCCATGGTGGGAAGTATGGAGATTCAGAGAAATCTATCTGTGGGACTGAATGCAGGTATGTTTGTATATATTTAAGGATTGTATGAAATGTATGTGTTAAGTTGTGTGTGAACATATCAGATGACACAGCGATTCTTCAAACAGCTCTTGTTTATTCACAGGCCAGAACAGAACTGAAGTGAAGGGTTCAGTCAGCCTGCTTATATAGAGCTCCAGTACAACGTAACTGTAACAATTTTCTAAAACTATCCAATCACTGAACATCACTTTCGATCCCTTATTTGCATAACTATCTACAGTATCCCCCTGCTGGCCCAGGGTGAGAACTTCAGTACATAACAGTATGTTTGTATATTCACAATATGTGTGTGTTAATGCTGAATTATTTTAACAATAAAAACTTATTTATTTATTTATTTACTTATTTATTAATCTATCTTAATGTGAATATTAGGGACGCGGGTGGCACTGTGGGTAAGAGCCTCAGCGCCTAGGGCTTGCCGATCGAAAGGTCGGCGGTTCGAATCCCCGCGGCGGGGTGTGCTCCAGTTGCTCGGTCCCAGCACCTGCCAACCTAGCAGTTCGAAAGCACCCCCGGGTGCAAGTAGATAAATAGGGACCGCTTACTGGCGGGAAGGTAAACGGCGTTTCCGTGTGTGCTGCGCTGGCTCGCCAGATGCAGCTTTGTCACGCTGGCCACGTGACCCAGAAGTGTCTCCGGACAGCGCTGGCCCCCGGCCTATAGAGTGAGATGGGCGCACAACCCTAGAGTCGGACACGACTGGCCCGTACGGGCAGGGGTACCTTTACCTTTACCTTTAATGTGAATATTTACCTGGTATTGTTATAACTCTACGCTTGTAAAATCAAATAAAATTTATTTTTTTAAAAAAACGCCTAAGAAAGATCAGCTGAGAGAGCCCTTTTAGTAGTTCCATTACACTCAGAAGCTGCAATCTGCTTGGGGCAGCAGGAGAGGGCCTTGTCTGTGGCAGCCCCTAAGTGGCACGCCTCTCCACAGAAGTGCTTAGGTGCTGCAATGCTAAATAATCTGTTTATGGCGTCACGCTAGTCCTGCATACCCAAAACTGTTTCCAAACACCTCTATGAAAAATGGGAAAATCCACCCTAAGAACAGCCAGCAAAACCCAAATTATTTGACTGCTGCTATTTTGCTAGAGAGGAACTTATTCTCTTTTTTTATTGCTCAAAGTCTGGAGGACAAAAGACCTCGGAAGGGCAAGAACTCACCTTGTTCCCACAAGCTGCGGAAGGCTTCAGAGTCCGTCCTCAGAGCTATTTCTGGAGCTTTTACAAACCCCAGAAGGGCTGGAACAACGAAGAGGGTTATAAACCAAAAGAAAACAGGCGTGGTTGATTAATGGGTGATTAATGCCTGTGGTCCGAAATGCTAAACTGCAGCCTCCCAAGAATTACTTTTGCATTACCAAATGCAAAGCTGGCTGTTTATTTAAAAGGATTTGCTTTACTCAAATGCCGTCCATTACAGGAGACCAAAAAGTAGTGAGCACTTCCAGGGTCAATAGAAAGCACTTTATAAATTTGAGGCTGGATCCCCAATTAAATCACGGTTTTTCTTAAAAAAAAAACAAAAAAAACCACCACTGCTGCAATGTGTAATCAATTTTTTTTTTATAAATATTTATTAGATTTCCACAAATACAAAAGAAAATTTAAAACAAACAAGACAATACAAAAATTACAATAAAGAAAAAGAAAAACCAAGGTAAAAAACATTTTAAGAAAAAAGAAAAGAAAAACCCATATTTCCATATCCTAATCTTTCATTGACTTATTTCCTTGACTTCCTCAAACCTCGCTCCTGGTATTCCATTTCCAATTGTAGTTTCAGCAAGACCTTTCCCTCTTTCACAACTTTGACTCCACTTAACTCAATTTTGACCCTAAATTTTGCTCTTTGCCCAAATCTATATTACACAGTTCTTAATGCTTTTTCAACTAAAGCCAATTAGTTTCTTTCCGACAACTCCTAACATTCATTAACTTTCCAATATTTCTGTAAATGTGTAATCAATTAACTGGATGATTTTAAAATTAAAACTGATCAATTTCGAAATACATATATTTTGAAAGGCATCTCTGATTAATTGGGCAGCAGATAACTCTGTGTGTCTGAATTTCTGAGCAACTTACTGTTAAAAATATCTAAGTAGTATACAAAAATCATGATTTTGGGGGGAATATTTATTTTTAAATCTTATGATTTATGTGGAAATTGTTCAATTTTGTGTACTTTTTGATGTGTTTTACCGATTTTTTATGGCTGCTTTTGTAAAGGTGTAATTTATTTGCATGCTGTAAGCTGCTTTGACATGGTTTTTGTGGTATAACTAGCCTCATCTAACTAACATGCTTAAGTCTAATTAATGCATGAAGGGGTTAATGCCACAGAGTAAGCTGTCCTGCCAGGCTTGGCTAGGTCACACACCCCCTCACCTTGAGAGGAAAATAAAAAGTCTATGGTTATACTTTCAGTCTGCCAGAGAATTTCAGAAGGTGAAGAGGCTTTGAGCTGGTTGCTGCAGCTCAGACTGCATGACTTTCACAAGCCACTCTTGAGTTCCTATACCAATAATTTAGGAAACTAAACCAAGTTTTATGGCCTGTGTTTTCTGACTGATGTGTGGGAAAGCACATGAACCTGACCTTTGAAGTGTTTGTAAGTACAGTGGTGCCTCGCAAGACGAAATTAATTCGTTCTGCGAGTTTCTTCGTCTTGCGGATTTTTCGTCTTGCGAAGCACGGCTATTAGCGGCTTAGCGGCTTAGCGGCTTTAAGAAAAAGGAAACAAACTCGTAAGAACTCGCAAGACGTTTTCGTCTTGCAAAGCAAGCCCATAGGGAAATTCGTCTTGCGGAACGACTCAAAAAACGGAAAACTCTTTCATCTTGCGAGTTTTTCGTCTTGCGAGGCATTCGTCTTGCAAGGTACCACTGTAAATCAAATAACTTAGCGAATGTGTGGTCTTTTTCTGTGGTAGGGAAAGAGGGGAACTTTGGAAGGTACTTGGTCATACAGTGGTGCCTCGCAAGATGAAATTAATTCATTCTGCGAGTTTCTTCGTCTTGCGGATTTTTCGTCTTGCGAAGCACGGCTATTAACAGTACTTAGCGGCTTTAAGAAAAAGGAAACAAACTCGCAAGAACTCGCAAGACGTTTTCATCTTGCAAAGCAAGCCCATAGGGAAATTTGTCTTGCGAAGCGACTCAAAAAACGGAAAACTCTTTCGTCTCACGAGTTTTTCGTCTTGCGAGGCATTCGTCTTGCGAGGTACCACTGTATTTTAAAAGTCTAACAGCTTGTATTTCCATGTTTTATTTTGTTGCATATTTTGCAATTCTACATCTCTTCGGGGGTTCTCTCACCAAAAGCTTGGATCCTGGCATCCAGGAATTCTCCTTTAAGGCCTATTTTCCCCCCTTGCCACCAATAGTTTTAACAATAGAAAGGCAAATAAAATGACGGTGTGGTTGATCTCTAGGAAGCTGGGGGAAGGAACCAGGTACGAACAGGGGAAATGTTGTTGTCTTTTTGCAAACAAGAGATTTGCTTTCCCAGCAGCACTTCACTCCAGAGAGGTTGTTTTCTTTTTCTCTTTTTTAATTTAAATGCACCACTAAATTATTGAAGTGACGGGTGTGTAAACAGAGGAAAGAAAGAAGACAGAAAGAACAAGGAGCGATTTAGTCTGCATTTGTTTCGCTCTTTACACTTTAATGAAGCGGCTGCATTTAGCCTTCGCCTGGGTTAACCCGAGGCCTGGAAAGCAGGGAGCGCTGCTCCCTTTGAGGACAGCTGAGTGGGGGTTCAGAAGTACGGCAAACAGGTTTTTCCGGGCCTTTCCATCTGTGGATACAGTAGTGGTGGCTGGACTGGTGAGGAGGCCAACGCAGCATCATAATAATAATAATAATAATAATAATAATAATAATAATAATAATAATTTATTTGTACCCCGCCCATCTGGCAGGGTTTCCCCAGCCACTCTGGGCGGCTTCCAACAAAGACCAAAAATACAATAAAATGTCACACATTAAAAACTTCCCTGAACAGGGCTGCCTTAAGATGCCTTCTGAATGTCAGGTAGTTGTTTATCTCTTTGACATCTGATGGGAGGGCGTTCCACAGGGAGGGTGCCACTACCAAGAAGGCCCTCTTCCTGGTTCCCTGTAGCTTTGCTTCTCGCAATGAGGGAACCACCAGAAGGCCCTCGGAGCTGGACCTCAGCGTCCGGGCAGAACGATGGGGGTGGAGACGCTCCTTCAGGTATACTGGGCCGAGGCCGTTTAGGGCTTTGAAGGTCAACACCAACACTTTGAATTGTGCTCAGAAATCTACTGGGAGCCAGTGTATGTCTTTCAAGATGGTGTTATGTGGTCTCGGCGGCCGCTCCCAGTCACCAGTCTAGCTGCTGCATTCTGGATTAGTTGTAGTTTCCGGGTCACCTTCAAAGGTAGCCCCACGTACAGCCCCACTTTACAATGTTAGGTTAGGAAGGAAAGGGGGAAAGGGAGCAGGCTATCAGGCGGGGCCCATGACTTATATCATAGGAGCCTACACAACACAAAACACTGTTGCTGTATGTAGGTTTTATTTTGTTTTGTTTATCTTATATTTTGGAAATGTACATCCAGGTTTTTTCCCTTTAATTTTTTGGGGGGCCCCAAGAGAGTGGGGCCCGAAGCTATACAGTGGTATCTCAGGTTAAGTATTTAATTCGTTCCGGAGGTCCGTTCTGAACCTGAAACTGTTCTTAACCTGAGGTACCACTTTAGCTAATGGGGCCTCCCGCTGCCGCGCAATTTCTGTTCTCATCCTGAAGCAAAGTTCCTAACCCGAGGTACTATTTCTGGGTTAGCGGAATCTGTAACCTGAAGCGTCTGTAACCTGAAGCGTCTGTAACTCAAGGTACCACTGTACGTAAATTTGGAACTGAGTTAGCTGCATGCAGACGCAGTCTCTGATTGCTTGGGGAAAGCCCTGGAAAATAGGGGGGACTTGGGCAGCTGTGGGGCGGTGTAAACCTTCATGCTTCATGGGGGCAAGACTTGCTGGAGATGTGTTGCTGTGCTCATTAGGTCTGGCATTTCTGCTCAGACCATTTTGGCTAATGAAGAGTTAACTCCCATGGCTCGGTGTGATTTATTGCTGGCTCACTCCTGACCCTAAGCGCAGCTTCCTGTTTTCCTATGTCCTGGGAGATTCAGGGAAGAAACTGGAGGTTAGAGGGGTGGCAAGGCCCACGCGTCTATCCCTTTGTTGTTGTTGTTTAGTCGTTTAGTCGTGTCCGACTCTTCGTGACCCCCTGGAACAGATCACGCCAGGCACTCCTGTCTTCCACTGCCTCCCGCAGTTTGGTCAAACTCATGCTGGTAGCTTCGAGAACACTGTCCCACCATCTCGTCCTCTGTCGTCCCCTTCTCCTTGTGCCCTCCATCTTTCCCAACATCAGGGTCTTTTCCAGGGAGTCTTCTCTTCTCGTGAGGTGGCCAAAGTGTTGGAGCCTCAGCTTCAGGATCTGTCTTTCCAGTGAGCACTCAGGGCTGATTTCCTTCAGAATGGATCGGTTTGATCTTCTTGCAGTCCCTGGGACTCTCAAGAGTCTCCTCCCGCACCATAATTCAAAAGCATCCATTCTTCGGTGATCAGCCTTCTTTATGGTCCAGCTCTCACTTCCATACAACACTACTGGGAAAACCATAGCTTGAACTATACAGACTTTTGTTGGCAAGGTGATGTCTCTGCTTTTTAGGATGCTGTATCCCTTATTCCTCCTAAAATCCGAGTCTAGTCGAGTATGCACTAGTTCAAGTTTTTTTTCCCAGTGAACCTGCCGCCTCTGGAGCCAAGAGGCAGGTTGGCATGTGTGATGCAACAGCAAGAAATATGACCCCTCGTCATTTCTGCGGAAGGGAACTTTTCTGCTGCAGATGGTCTGGGCAGATAGGCAGCCTGGCCGTTGAGACGCAGGGGCGCTTTGCCAGATGAGGTTGTTTCCAAGAAGGAATAATAATAATATAAGACATGCCATATATATATAGTCAAGAGTCAGCATCCGCTGAATGTTCGCATGATTTAAGAGGAAGCGGAAAAGCAGGTTGCTTAAAAAGCAGAACAAGTTACAAACTGAAACGTTGGCAGAAACAAAAAAGGCGATGATAGGACGTCCGGCCTGGAGGACAGATGTTGCTCTATGAATTTCCAGGAAGGGCAGCTGTGTCATCTCAGCTAAGAGTCTTGTGCCATCTCAAAGATGAACACATTGGTGGCAGCATGATAAGCTTTTATTTACTTCAGCCCACTTTGGTCAGATGCAGGAGGAAGTTAAATCTTGGCTGGCCTTTATTCCAAGGGGGGGGGGGAAGAATCACATGGTGGGAGCTGAATGGCAATGAGATGCAAAAGTTACAGTCCGTGATCATTAGAGCTAAAGTGAATCAGAATCAGAAGAATCTTTATTTGCATCAGCCACTGTTGTTGTTCAGTCGTTTAGTCGTGTCTGACTCTTCATGACCCCATGGACTAGATCACGCCAGGCACTCCTGTCTTCCACTGCCTCCTGCAGTTTGGTCAAACTCATGCTGGTAGCTTCGTGAACACTGTCCAACCATCCCGTCCTCTGTCGTCCCCTTCTCCTTGCGCCCTCCATCTTTCCCAACATCAGGGTCTTTTCCAGGGAGTCTTCTCTTCTCGTGAGGTGGCCAAAGTGTTGGAGCCTCAGCTTCAGGATCTGTCTTTCCAGTGAGCACTCAGGGCTGATTTCCTTAAGAATGGATCAGTTTGATCTTCTTGCAGTCCATGGGACTCCCAAGAGTCTCCTCCAGCACCATAATTCAAAAGCATCCATTCTTCGGCGATCAGCCTTC
This sequence comes from Podarcis siculus, assembly GCA_034642415.1. Classification (NCBI taxonomy): domain Eukaryota; kingdom Metazoa; phylum Chordata; class Lepidosauria; order Squamata; family Lacertidae; genus Podarcis; species Podarcis siculus. Next base: position 6,585,278 of record JAXCMG010000038.1, on the reverse strand, counting down.
TTGATGGTCCAGCTCTCACTTCCATACATCGCTAATGGGAAAACCATAGCTTTAACTAGACGGACCTTTGTTGGCAAGGTAATGTCTCTGCTTTATAAGATGCTGTCTAGGTTTGTCATCACTTTCCCCCCCAAAAGCAGGCGTCTTTTAATTTCGTGACTGCTGTCACCATCTGCAGTGATCATGGAGTCCAAGAAAGTAAAATCTCTCACTGCCTCCATTTCTTCCCCTTCTATTTGCCAGGAGGTGATGGGACCAGTGGCCATGATCTTCGTTTTTTTGATGTTGAGCTTCAGACCATATTTTGCGCTCTCCTCTTTCACCCTCAATAAAAGGTTCTTTAATTCCTCCTCACTTTCTGCCATCAAGGCTGTGTCATCTCCATATCTGAGGTTGTTGATATTTCTTCCGGTAATCTTAATTCCGGCTAGGGATTCATCCAGCCCAGCCTTCCGTGTGATGAATTCTGCATATACCATATTTTTCGCTCTATAAGACGCACCAGACCACAAGACGCACCTAGTTTTTGGAGGAGGAAAACAAGGAAAAAAAATATTCTGAATCTCAGAAGCCAGAACAGCAAGAGGGATCGCTGCGCAGCGAAAGCAGCAATCCCTCTTGCTGTTCTGGCTTCTGGGATAGCTGCGCAGCCTGCATTCACTCCATAAGACGCACACACATTTCCCCTTACTTTTTAGGAGGGAAAAAGTGAGTCTTACAGAGCCAAAAATACAGTAAGTTAAATAAGCAGGGAGACAATATACAGCCTTGTCAAACTCCTTTCCCAATTTTGAACCAATCAGCCACTAGCCATAGCAATAAAATAAAATACAATGTACTGAAGATAGAGGTAAAAACTTAACTATACAAAATACATTCTGGAGGTTTAATAATCAATAACCTTATTCTAATTTCCCCTGCTAATTTTTTTGATCTGCTAGGAGAAAGGACACAGCAGCAACAGTTGAGCAATCCGGCATGGATAGTAATAGAGGGGTAATAACCTCACTCCTCAAATTTTTATAAAGAGTGCAAGCTAGAAGCACAAGCCACTGACTTCACTACTGCCATCTCCACATGGGACATAACTGTTTTTCCTGCGGAATTTTTTGAAAGCGAAATATATTTACGCAGCAACTTTAATCTTGCGCAAGTGAAAGCGCGTCGGTATTTTGGAATTGTTAAATTTTGCAAATAGGGTGGCAACGTATCAAAATGACTAGGTGGAAAATAATCATACCGTGGACAAAATTTCCTTATGGTGACCAAATTATTCTGTCGCTCGATATCATATAGGTGCTGTCTAATTAAATTATTTAGAGCTAAAGCGTATGATGAGTTCCTGATTAGGTGTGGTGTAGTGGTTAAGAGCGGTAGACTTGTAATCTAGTGAACCAGGTTCGCTTCCCTGCTCCTCCACATGCAGCTGCTGGGTGACCTTGGGCCAGTCCCACTTCTCTGAAGTCTCTCAGCCCCACTCACCTCACAGAGTGTTTGTTGTGGGGGAGGAAGGGAAAGGAGATTGTTAGCCGCTTGGAGACTCCTTAGGGTAGTGATAAAGCGGGATATCAAATCCAAACTCCTCCTCCTCTTCTTCTTCTTCTTCTTCTTCTTCTTCTTCTTCTTCTTCTTCTTCCTCTTCTTCTTCTTCTTCTTCTAGGTTCAAATCTGGGAAAATGGCATGTTTCCCCATTCTCTGTGCTTATACAGTGGTACCTCAGGTTAAGTACTTAATTCGTTCTGGAGGTCCGTTCTTAACCTGAAACTGTTCTTAACCTGAAGCACCACTTTAGCTAATGGGGCCTCCTGCTGCCGCCGCGCCACCACTGCACGATTTCTGTTCTCATCCTGAAGCAAATTTCTTAACCCGAGGAATTATTTCTGGGTTAGTGGAGTCTGTAACCTGAAGCATATGTAACCTGAAGCGTATGTAACCCAAGGTACCACTGTACTGCATTTTTAAGATTTACCTTGAGAGCATCTTTAAATAGAGTAATTGCTTTGGAAGACAATCATCAGGCATCCGAACCACACGACCAGTCCAACGAAGTTGACGTTGAGGAATTGTGTTGAAGAAGGTGCCCTTGGGGATTGAACCCCCGGGACCTTCTGCATGCAAAGCAGGTGTCCTGCCAACTGAGCTTGGGGCGCTTCCTCTGAAAGCAAGAACCCTGTGCTCAAACTGCTACAATCCACTACACGTTGCAGCTTTCTGCAGAGACCTCTTTCTCAGCGAACAAAGCTGGGTCTGTGTTGCAGCCGTCTTTGCTTTGGCAGCGGAGAAATTAAGGCAGCCTCGCATGAATATTCGCGTGGTCCAGATAAGAAGGTTTGGAGGGGGACTGTGCTCTGCTTGTTTGCCCTTGTGGGGACAGGATACGAGCCTGTAATTATCTGCCCTTTGTGTTTTTGCCTCCTTGACCTTCTCCTCTTGCTTCGGCCGACAACCAAGGAAAGTATTTACTATATACTGTATTCGTTGTTTATAAGAACATGAGAAGAGCCCAGTGGACTCTTGCTATGATTATTAACTCTCTACCCTCCAAACAGGGGTTATGAATGGAAATTCCCTTTTAGGAAGGCACAACTAATCTCTTTCTCTCTCTCTTTTGCAATGTCCAGTAGACATGAAGGAGCATCTCCACTCCCATCGTTCGGCCTGGACACTGAGGTCCAGCTCCGAGGGCCTTCTTGCGGTCCCCTCCCTGCGAGAAGTGAAGCTACAGGGAACGAGGCAGAGTGCCTTCTTGGTGGTGGTACCCTCCCTGTGGAACGCCCTCCCATCAGATGTCAAGGAAATAAGCAACTATCTTACTTTTAAAAGACATCTGAAGCAGCCCTGTTCAGGGAAGTTTTTAATGTTTAATGCCGTACAGTCATACCTCTTGTTACGTTTGCTTCAGGTTGTGTGTTTTCAGGTTGCGTCCCACGGCGACCCGGAAGTACCAGAAAGGGTTACTTCTGGATTTTGCCACTCGCGCATGCACATGCACGCAAAATGACGTCACACACATGCGCAGAAGTGGCGAATCGCAACCCGCAATCGCAATCTCCCTCCTTTTCCAGGGAGTCTTCTCTTCTCATGAGGTGGCCAAAGTATTGGAGCCTCAGCTTCATGGACTGCAAGAAGATCAAACGTATCCATTCTTAAGGAAATCAGCCCTGAGTGCTCACTGGAAGGACAGAGCGTGAAGCTGAGACTCCAATACTTTGGCCACCTCATGAGAAGAGAAGACTCCCTGGAAAAGACCCTGATGTTGGGAAAGATGGAGGGCACAAGGAGAAGGGGACGGCAGAGGACGAGATGGTTGGACAGTGTTCTTGAAGCTACCAGCATGAGTTTGACCAAACTGCGGGAGGCAGTGGAAGACAGGAGTGCCTGGCGTGCTCTGGTCCATGGGGTCACGAAGAGTCGGACACGACTAAACGACTAAACAACAACAACATGGCTGTTTCAGGTGCCATGATGATGCTTTATTTGCAGAAGAGGCCTGAAGTTGCATCTTCTCATGGCTTCATCTATTGGGCTTTAGTCACGGTGTGGCAGTGGCCCAAAGGGCCACAATAAATGTGATAATGTGTATCCCTGTAAATCCTTGAGTGTGTTTCTAATAGAGAAGTTATGGTAGCCTGTTACTTTATGAAACATGATTTTGCAAGCTGCCGCCCTCCCCACATTGGGGCAGAAATACAGCTAATATGTGAACCACAAAGATACAGCTCAAAGCTAGAACGTAAGTTGCTACATGGTGCAAATGGCTACACATAGCACAGGTTCCCAACATGCACACTCACACAATGTAACAGAACATGGTGGGAATCAGAACTTAATCAGCAGAAATTGCCAGTGCTTATTGCGCATGTGTATTAAACATGAAATGAGGTAATAATGTGTATGATTGGTGAAAATTGAAATGCTTTGTTTGCAATTTTATAAATATCACTGCCTGGACCACCGGGCAGGGTTCCAGTTGTAATAAACGAAAATTTGCCCTTATTCTCTTATTAGGGACGCAAGAGCCCTTATAGAGTCCTTTGCAGGTTCTCCATCAGTTGGAGAAAATAATAATAATAATAATAATAATAATAATAATAATAATAATAATAATAATAA
>JAXCMG010000038.1:6551070-6577354 GCA_034642415.1 Podarcis siculus | reverse complement strand
ATTATTATTATTATTATTATTATTATTATTATTATTATTATTATTATTATTTATTAAGCGACTAATGCGCACAGCTATGTGCGCTGCTGTAAATTATCTTTACTCTCGTTTAACAATATTTCACTCCTCGACCCCGCAAAGTCTGACCAAACTCCTTTTAATTTGGGGAAAACCCCAGAAAGACTACATTTCCCATGATGCACTCTCGCGGTGGCCACCGCGGACCAATGGGAAGCAGCGAAGGGATGCGACGAAATCCCGCATGCGCCACGAGCCGCGCTGCGAAGGGACGTCGACTACGTTTCCCAGCATGCAGAGCGGCTCCCCCACGTGACACCCGCGAGCCAACGGAAAGCGGCCTGCCCGCCCTATAATCCTCCGCGGCGGCGGAAGCGGCCTCTTTTCGCCCGGGCTGCTCGGCTCAAGATGGCGGTGCAGATCTCCAAGAAGCGAAAGGTGAGGGAGCCCGGGGGCCGGTGCGGAGCCGCGGGGACGGGAGCAGGGAAATGAGGCTGGGATGAGGAGCAGAGGGCCGAGCTGTGGGGTTTGAGGTCTCCCGAGGGGCCGGCGGCGGGGCGAGACCGGCGGATGGACGCGGATTGAGGCCGGTCTCCCCCCTCTCCCGGCTGGGCCTGGCTTGAAGAACATGGCGGCAAGGCGGAGGCCGGGTGGGCCCTGGACAGGCCGGGCTGGGGGAGAAGAGAAGGCCGCTCAAGGCCCTCAAAGGTTTGCCCAGGAGAACACAGGAACCTGCGCCATGCCCCACTTAGGCCTTTGGTCTGCCTGGGCCTATATTGCCTGCACTGGCTGGCAGCAGCTCTCCAGGTTTTGGGGAAGGGGACCCTCAAAAGCGCCTGGAGGGGCCGCTGGGGGTTGAGCCTGGGCCTTCTGCACGCAACGCAAGTGCTCTCGCTGCTGAGTGCGAAGAAATGGCTTTCTTTAATGGAAAAGGGATAAGAGGCTGCATTCTAGTACCAATCTCCTATTCCCAAATAAAAAAGAAGCGTCTATGACTCTATGTAATCTCAGTTAGATGCTCTTTGGGGACCATTAAAGCACCAGTAAGTCATTGACTGGCATTTTTGGCAAGGATGCTGCTTTTCCACGTGGAGGTTCTGTGGGGCTGTCAGGGCCAAGAGCAATTGCTAGGTGTGTCCCTGGGAAGCTAAATGAAGTCCTGGGGGACCAGGAGTTTTTGCAGGAAAAGGGGACTTATTGCAGGAGTGCATTCTGTCACTAATGCATTATTTTCCTATTGCATGCAGCTGCCTAGCAGGCAGTGCTCTGACAGGGTAGTACATTGCCTTCGTTCACAGTAGACAAAAGTACAAGGTTTCTGCTAAAATTTTTCTTTTTAAAAGTGGCAACCCTGTTTTATGGACGGCAGGATCAAGAAATTTGTGTGTGTGTGTGCCCCCATCTACATTGTACATGAAAGCAGGATCATACTACTTAAAACAGAGCTTCCCCCAAAGCATCCTGCAACTAATTTGTTAAGGGTTCTGAGAGTTGTTAGGTTACCCCATTCTGTAGAAAACTACAGTTCTGTTTCCTGCAAAGAGGGATTGTTAAACCACTCTGGGAAGTATAACTATATCTCTTAGCTAAGGTTCTTCCAAGTGTCACGGCAGAAACTTTGGTGGTTCTTAACCCAGTCCATCTCCACACTGAGTGAAATTTTGAGCCTTTTGGTTATGCTGCACATGCACTGGGCAGGATTGGGGCACATCACGCCCAGCAGATAGTAACTGCTTGTCGATTATTATTTTTTAAGCAAGACTTTTTCCCTGGGATTTGCAGGGTTAAACTGCTGCTGGCTTCTCATAATCTGTTTTGCTCTTTATAGTTTGTGGCTGATGGTATCTTCAAAGCTGAACTGAATGAATTCCTGACTCGGGAGCTGGCTGAAGATGGCTACTCTGGTGTGGAGGTCAGAGTTACCCCAACCAGGACAGAAATCATCATCCTTGCAACCAGGTGACTTGCATCTACGTGTCTGGTGGTAGGCGAACAACTCTGCCACTGCGATAACTCAGAAGTCTGGCAGCATATTCATATAGTGTGGTTTGACTGAATCCAGGAGGCAATTGAAATATTGAAGCCAGTACCTACTACAGACATGTATACACCATCAAAGTTTGGGGTGGAATATAGGAAGCTGCCTTTTACCAAGCCAACCATTGGATCATTTAACCCTGTATTGTCTACACTGACTGGCAGGGATTTTCCAGGGTTTAAGACAGAGAATATCCCTGGCCCTACGTGGAGAGGCTAGGGGTTGAACCTAATACCTTCTGCATTCATAACACATGATCTGCTACTGCAGCCCCTCTTCTGCATTTTTACCATCTACTGCGTTCCTGTTGAATAGGAATGGTTTCTTCCTGAATGTTTGAGTTGGATCAGAAGAGTTGCTGTGGTTTGCATGGTTTCCCTATATTGCTCTGTAGAAGCAGACAGCTTGCTTTGTATTCCTCACCCTTTTCAAAAACCACAGGTGCAGGAGATACTTGGACTCACTTGGTCATAGATCCAGATTCAGACAATACTTTTCCATGAACTGCAGGGTGAAATACTGGTCTAGATTGGCCTTCTGCATGTTGATGCCCTCTGTTTTCCTGGTCCCTGACATTTGGTCATGCTGGCTGAGGCTGATTGGAGTTGTGATCCGTGAGGGTAGGGGTGGCCTAAGTGCTGCTGTACCTCGAAATCTAACCCATGTTGGGTCAAACAACATGTTTCTAGCATTTTCATGATTTTTTGCACCAAAAATTAATGAGGGATTCATCAGTTTTAGGTGTAGCTTTTTAAAATGTGTGTTTTTGTAGTTTTAATTCATTTTATGTTGGAAATATTAGTATCCTTCCTGTTAATGGCTCAGGGACTGTATAATAAAATTGATTTACTTAAGAGCTGGGCCTCCATTACATTTGCTGCAAATGATTTGATGTGGAAAAACAATGGTAGACCCTTCCAACCTGCGTGTTGACCCAAGGGCTGCTTTTTGCTAAGAGTGAGTCACGGCCAGTCGTAAATGCACAGCCTAATGTAACTGGGAACAACTCACCCCTTCCTCCATATCAGCCTACACTCACATGATCAGCTCCTTCAGTTTAATATCTCTTAATGTGTTAAACTCTGGCAGTGTCAGAGTTAGGACGGGACAAATGATTGCTTTTACACACTTTCTAAAAGGGGAAAGACCTGCTGGATCAAGCAACCTGCCTCTTACACTCTCAGTGCTGATAACTCCTAGAGTACCCCATGTTATTTCAGCGATTTCAAAATGTAGACTAAAATATCTGAACATCTTAAGTGAGGACTTAATGCCTTGCCTTTGCTCCTTCTTTCAGAACTCAGAATGTTCTGGGCGAGAAAGGGCGCCGTATTCGTGAGCTGACTGCTGTTGTCCAAAAGCGATTTGGCTTTCCCGAAGGAAGCGTTGAGGTAACGGCTCCCCCAGTTTTCACTCTCTGCTTATTGTGTGCCAAGTTCCCCCTTCGGTGATGATCTGATGACGAGTCAGAAATGGCCACCCCCCTGCTCAGAGTAAACAGCACAGCGCCACGTTCTGTGGTGCTGTGTGTGGGTGCTTGGGCAAAGGTGTCCTGTTCATTGGATGATCTTGAGGCATTTGTCTGAGAAGGGCGAGTCAAGGTTTGGGGAGTATTTCCTCAAACTGGTGTCGATTTATTGATCTAGGCTGATGTGATTGTAACGCTACGAGAATGGGGTTTGGTTTTCAGAGACAAGAGCAGCCTTGTCTAGCCAGCCACCCTCCCTCCAGTTGTCAGTGGTCCACAACTTCTATCAGTCCAGTATGGCCAGAGGTTGTGTTTGGTGGAAGCTGGATCCCAAAACATCTGGAGGGTTGCAGGAGGCTAGGTTGGAGCATTGGCTACGAAGGTCAGAGGCTTCAAATCTTCTGGGTGGATGAGGGTTAAAATTAGCAAAGCCCCTATCCATGATCAGAATTGCGAATCTACAACAAATTTGCAAACTTAATTACCCTTTCAAGTTTCAGTTAGCTGCTGGACTCGCCAAACACCTATGTTAACCATTAGTGAGCTGTACAAAGCTGTAAGAATCTACTTTTATGCCACAACCATGCTAGCTGGGGGTGCTGGGAATTGTAGTTCAAAACATTTGGAAGGTGCTGGGCTGTGTTAAGAGAAGTTCTCAGCTGTTAGCTTCCCTGCTAGTGCTGTGTTTCCATCTCTTCCGTATATGGCCCTCTTACTATTAATTTCTTTTTTAAGTTTTTAGCCCCTTTGCCCCTTCTGTGCTTGGCATGTCTGGAATGATGTTTTTGCCCAGTATTGGCCAAGCAGGTTGAGTCACCTGGTTGAGCTTTCCGTAGACACTTTCCACCCTTGGAAGCGTCTCAACGGTGGCATCTCCAAGTTGGCCAACGGTTCTGGAACCAAACTGGCTTTTAAAACGCATTTTCATGATACTGCACAAGGCACAGCGTAAGTGGGCCCTGCACTGAAAACTGGTGTGTTTATGGGATGCCTTGGCTCAGCCTGTGGAGCGGAGGAGAACACCTACAAACCCTTAAGGTCATGTAAGTATTTTCAGAGAGTTCGTGAGTGCAAAGTGAAGATGAGCCTGTAAAGCAACAGAGGTGCCTGCAAGCGTAAACTTTGCAAAAATAAAAAATGGACAAAATGTTCCTGCTTTCTTTTCCAGCTGTATGCTGAGAAGGTGGCCACAAGAGGGCTGTGCGCTATTGCTCAAGCAGAGTCGCTGCGTTACAAGCTTCTGGGGGGCCTTGCCGTCCGTAGGTAAGCAAGCAACACTCCGTCTAATCATTTTGCAATAGCATTTAGAAAACTGGAGTTTTAATTGTGCCTCTGCAGAAGTTTATAATCAACACATTGGGCTGAATAAATCCCACCTTAACGCACCTTAAAGTTCCCCTCATCTCTGCACTGGTGCAGTTGCTCCTTTCTCTTCTGTGTAATGGGCAAAATTATTTATGTAGCATGATGTTTCAGAGGTGAAGACTGCCCTGCGGAGCTTGCAATCTGATGTTTGATATAGGGAAAGGGAGAGCAGAGTGGGGAGACCCTGACCCAGGCAAGTTTATGCCACAACGAATTTGCAAGATTCTTGTTTCTACTTGAGCTAACTTGCCTTGCCAGATTTCCCCAAAGTACGGCCTCTTCCTTGAGCCTCGTTGAATGGCAACCCTTGTAAGAAAAGAAACCCTTCAGTGATGATACGATGACGAGTCAGAAATGGCCGCCATCCTGCTTGGAGTAAACCGCTCAGTTCCACGTTCTGTGGCGCTGTGCTTGGGTACTCCCAACAGAGGCGTCCTGTTCATTGGATGATCTTGAGGCATTTGTCTGAGAAGGGAAGTGTTGCGGATGAAGTCCAGTGTTGGAAGTCTATGGGGATGGGGGGTGGGTTGTCCTCCTTAACTTGATAATAAAGCAGAAGATCAGAGGAGAACGCCCAGCGCGGTTCAACGGAGAGCTTTCCTTCTCTTCTAGGGCGTGTTACGGTGTCCTCCGCTTCATCATGGAGAGTGGAGCCAAGGGCTGCGAAGTGGTGGTGTCGGGAAAGCTCCGTGGCCAGCGAGCCAAATCCATGAAATTCGTGGATGGCCTGATGATCCACAGCGGAGACCCCGTCAACTACTACGTCGACACGGCTGTCCGCCACGTCCTCCTCAGGCAGGGTGAGTGGGGGGGGCAGGCAGTCTCTCAGGCAGCCCCCAGTTGGCTTCCTTGTTCCTAAAAAGATTATGGGCCTTCTGTAACCCCCGGCTGCTTCGTAGTCAAGCTGGGCTGGTTCTCCTGTTGCGTCAAGCCATGGTTTGGCAATAGGTCAGAAGCGGGGAACCTTCTTTGGCTCTTCCCAGCCTCCTTGAGTGTTCCCTTCTGGAGGGCCACATGCCAGTAGTGTAGGGGGCCAGAGGCAAAAAGCAGGAAGAACAGCTGATGTTGTTACCTCTGCACAGTGTGGGAACTTCTGTGTACTCTTAACATAGGGCCCTAAGGAAGTTAGATTAGCCTCAACCAGAGCCAGGGCCTTTTCAACAATGGCCCCGGCCTGGTGGAACGCTCTGTCTCATGAGACCAGGGCCCTGTGGGATCTGATTTCTTTCCACAGGGCCTGTAAGACAGAGTTGTTCCGCCTGGCCTTTGGCTTGGAATCTATTTGATTCCCTCTTTCTTTTTTCCTTTCTCCTCCTGTGATGGAACTCCTATTTGGAGACTTCCCTGGCTTTTTTCCAGCTCACGTAGGACCAGCCTTGGTGAAGATTTTGACGTTTTTATCCCCAAAAAAGTTTTGATTTGAGTTTCTGTTGAAATGAGGCTGTGTTTTAATGTTGTATTTTAATCATGTTTTTAAGTTGTATTTTAATCAATTTGTTTTTATATTGGTTGTTAGCCGTCCTGAGCCCGTCCTAGCTATCCTGGACTTATTGGTACCCCTGCTTCATTGGTTTGTGGCAAACCATAGTTTGCTGTTTTGTCATAGCTTGCACCTGTCTTGCTAACAGTGCTTAAAAACCTCATTTCTTATCCTAGCTTGGTATAAATAATAAAGTTATTATACAATAGTTGCTGGTTGGGACAAAATTGCACACTGGTTTGCCTCAAGCCAAGGGAAGGAATTGCCATGTGTTGGGGGGCGGGGACGATGACTGAACCTGTAACTCTTTGAAAGCTCAGTTTCACGGCCTCTGAACTAGCCTGCAGAAGTGTCTCTAGAGTCTTTTCTGGTTTGTTTCTTTATTTTTCATACGTTGGTGCAGAGGTGTGAGAGGTGCCCAAGGACAATGTTCTGAAACACCAAACCCCCCAATACTGCGAGAGGGGAATTGCCTGCTTGGTCTCTCTCTCTACAAGGACAGCAAAGACTAAGACGAGGCATAGGCAAACTTGGCCCTCCGGGACTACAACTCCCATGATCCCTAGCTAACAGGACCAGTGCTCAGGGATGGTGGGAGTTGTAGTCCCAAAACATCTGGAGGGCTGGGTTTGCCTATGCCCAAGACAGAATGAAGGCCTAGACTGTAGGTAGCAGAGGAATCTCTCTGCCCAGGCTGCTTTTCTTGACAGTGTCTCCTTGTTACTCCAGGCGTGCTGGGCATTAAAGTGAAAATCATGCTTCCCTGGGACCCAAGCGGGAAAATTGGCCCCAAGAAGCCCTTGCCAGACCACGTCAGCATCGTGGAGCCCAAGGAGGAGATCTTGCCCACCACCCCCATCTCGGAGCAGAAAGGCACAAAGCCAGAACAGCCCCCCATGCCGCAGCCCGTCCCCACGGCATAAGGGGTGAGTCGCTTTGCTTTATTCCTCACAGGTTGTCAGGAGAAAATGTTGGGTGTGAGCCGCAGTGTAAATCATAATTAACAATCATAAGTAAATCATAATTAACAATAATTTCTTATTTATACCCCACCCATCTGGCTGGGCTTCCCCAGCCACTCTGGGTGGCTTCCAACAAAATATTAAAATACAATAATGCATCAAACATTAAAGGCTTCCCTAAACAGGGCTGCCTTTAGATGTCTTCCAAAAGTCTGGTAGTAGCTGTTCTCTTTGACATCTGGTGGGAGGGCGTTCCACAGGGCAGGTGCCACTACCAAGAAGGCCCTCGGCACTGGACCTCGGTGTCCGTTTAGAATGATGGGGGTGGAGACGCTCCTTCAGATATACTGGACCGAGTCTGTTTAGGGCTTTAAAGGTCAGCACCAACACTTTGAATTGTGCTCAGAAACGTACTGCACTTCTTGGCTGCATGTTGCTGCTAGTGTTTCGTAGAGGGCAATCAGTATATTTAATGCTTTATAACTGCAGCCCACCAGATGTTGCAGGACTACAACTCCCATCATCCCTCACCACTGGCCTTGTTGGCTCATGGGAGCGGGAGTCCGTCAACCTCTGGAGAGCTACAGGTTGCCTGTACCTGCTTTACAGGGATAAAACAACACAGGCTGTTGCCCCAGGGATTGTGTTCATGGTGCAGGTATTAGCTCCCAACTCACTAATTCTTCTGTTTCTGTTGCAGGTTTAAAAACATCTGGAACAAAGAGTTTGGCGTCTTGTACAAATATCTCTTTAATAAAATCAGAAAAAGACAACATGCTGGAGGTTGTTTCTGTTACCTGCTCACCTTACTTTTTGTGCCTGCTCTAAATCCTGGCCAACCAATATCTGAAACTCTGGTTTTGTTCCTTTTTGATACCCCAACTCAGATTTCACCATTGAGTCACCCATGTGTTCAAAAGGTTCGATGAACATTCTCATTAGCACCAACCTTGATCTTGTGATTTTGCTCTCCCCCATTGGTTACAGCTGCTGTTTAGTTGCTGCCCCTTTTTCTTTAGCTGTTTGAGATTCCAACCAACCAGAAATTGCATTCTAGCCGTGTCCCAGCACTGTTTATGTGCCAATGTCACTAGCTCAAGCAAAGTCCATTGGAGGAATACTTCCTAGATGTTAGCAACATGAGCAATCCTAGCTCATTGAGATCAATGTATGAATCAAAGCAATTTCTTAATCCTTTTGCAGGGATCCCTGTAAAACCGGTAGCAGGTTACAGACTCGCTAACCCAGAAATATTACCTCAGGTTAAGAACTTTCGTTCAGGATGAGAACAGAAATCGTGCAGCGGCAGCAGGAGGCCCCATTAGCTAAAGTGGTGCTTCAGGTTAAGAACGGTTTCAGGTTAAGAACAGACCTCCAGAATGAATTAAGTACTTAACCCAAGGTACCACTGTAGTCTTGATTGCTCAGCGAAACACCTGCTGCCATTTTGACTTGACACTCATTCTCTTGCAGCAAAGTGTCTTTGTGTGGAGTGTGCCAACTAGCCAGCCAGGGTGCCAACTAGCCAGCCATGCCTTAGTTCACGCAGGTCTGGCTGAACATCCTGCCAAATTTTCAGATTTTTTAATTTTCAATCTGCATTGTGTGACCACTGAGCGTGCTCTGTTCTCATTGGGGTGTTTTCCGCTTCTAATTTATTCCTTTTTTATTTCTGTAAATTTTGAGGATCCCCCCAAGCCTCCTGACACCTCCCTTATTGTGGGGGGATAGTACTATTTTGCTATGGAAGGATTTGCACGGGCAGAGGAGGAGGAGGTGTGTGCTATTTTCACACCCCACCCAGGCAGGGGTTGCCATTGCTATGCAGATCTTGAGACTGGCTAAGAACCCCTTGACTTGCTTAAAGCTAGCAGGTGAGGTGAGATCAAAGTCATTATACTTTGTTGCTTTTGTGTGTGCTGCGGTATCTAGGACCCCAGCACAACAAATACTTTCAGAAAAAAGCTGGAACTGTGCCTGGAAGTCTCAAAAGCTGCTGCCCAGCCTGTCCCAAGTCTTCCCTCAATCGGGGCTCCTGCCTTGCATGCCTTTCCTCAATAGGGCAGTAGCCCAATGCTTGTGCACAAGTGGGGGGGTGGCGTTCAGCGCATGAACCATGCATTGTATGCAATTCAGTCCCACGGAAAATAAGATTGCCGCCAACGGGGTTTAAGAAAAATTCATAGTGCATAAGGTTCTTGCCTCCTGTCAAACAAAACCAGAAAAGCCTCAATACCAGCTCCTTGTGTGCTTTTTTTCCACTTTGCTAAAATGTGTCCTTGAATTGTAGCAAGACCTTTGGTGGATTGGGTCCTCTGTGTGTGTGTGTTGCTGTATACAGAAATGCTTTTTGGTTTTTCTGTGAAAGCCAGACCTGCTGCTCACTCAAACTGGCATGCTGCCCACAAAGTTTCCTTTGAGGTCAGGTGTCCCTCTGGATCATGTGTAGGCAAACTAAAGCCTGGGGGCTGGATCCGGCCCAATCGCCTTGTAAATCCGGCCTGCGGACGGTCCAGGAATGATTTTACATGAGTAGAATGTGTCCTTTTATTTAAAACGCATTGCTGGGTTATCTGTGGGGCATAGGAATTCATTCATTCCCCCCCCCCATATAGTCCGGCCCCCCACAAGGTCTGAGGGACAGTGGATCGGCCCCCTGCTGAAAAAGTCTGCTGACCCCTGTGTCTGGATGAAAATTCCAGGAAGCATCAATGCTTCTGAACGCCACTAGCTAGAAACCAATTGCACTCTTGCTCTTGAATCCTGAGTTTCCCATAATGGGCACCTGGTTGGTCACTGAAGGGACAGGATGCTGGAGCACACATGTAGCTCAGTTGGTAGAGCATGAGACTCATAATCCCAGGGTTGTGGGTTTGAGCCTCACATTGAGCCAAAGGATTCCCTGCATTGCAGGTGGTTGGACGATGACCCTAAGTGTCCTTAGGTTCTTAAGGTTGTTCACCTGTGCTGTAAAGTAAGAGCTAGTGTGTTCTGGATAATGCATGTGAGCTGAGATCCAAGCTTCAGGCCTGAGATTTTAAAAAAGGTGTGGGACTAAACTTCTAAGGGAAACTGCAATTAAAAATGTCAACTAGAATCAGGAACAGAACAGCCTGACTGGCTTGGATTAAATGATTGCCTAGTTTAGTTCCCAGATGCCAATGGTGTCTCCCAAGAAGCATACAGTGGTATCTTGGTTGTCAAACTTAATCTGTTCCGGGAGTCCATTCGAAAACCAAGGCGCAGTTTCCAATTGGCTGCTGGACCTTCCTGCACTCAAATCTGAAGCTGCGTCAGACTTTCGGCTTCCAAAGAATGTTCGTAAACCGGAACACTTCCAGGTTTTTGGCGTTTGGAAGCCAAAACATATGTACCAAGGCATCCAAGAGCCAAGGTACAACTGTACCTTGAGTCATCTTTGGAGTGGTGGGTGATGAAGAACTAGGTGGCAGCGGCAGCTGCCCTCGGCAGGTCCTACAAAACATGGTTGAGGGGCCTGCTATCTTGACGCTGGACTCAAAACTCATCAGCCCCAGCCACCATGACACATGGTGAAGAACGATGGGTGTTTAGTGCATCAGGTTATGGAGGGACAAAGCATTGGCTTTGCACATACACGGCTTCAGGTAAGGCCAGCGGAGAATGCTGGGGAGCTGCTGCCAATCCGTGTGGGCAGTACTGAGCTAGCTGGACCAATAGCCCAAGTAGGAAGCATTTTCCTATGTCCATTCCCCTGTTGTCATGGGCTTTGAAGACACTCGAACTCAGGACACAAGGGAGAAACGTGCTAAGAGGAAGGCACGCTTGGCAAATCCACACCATGATCAACTCCCACCCAGAAACCAATGTCCCCACTGTGGAAGGACGTGTGGGTCCAGAATTGGCCTCCACAGTCACAGACTCATTGTTAAAACCGTGTTTATGGAAGACAATCTTACTCGGCTACGAGAGATTGCCGAAGAAGAAGAAACTGCATCAACACAGTATTCATAGATCTGTAAGAAATAAGGGCAAGGGCGTGCTGTGGCCTGTGTTGGAAATCCAATAGGACCTGCACGGCCTTGAGAGTTTGGTGACTTATGCATAGGGCAAGTGCGGACACCTTAGCCACTCTCCTCCTGCTAAATTCAAGAGCTCTAGGACGAGTCACCGAAAAATATTTTATTGCAAAAAAATCGTACGACAAAGGTTTTGTGCGACCATAGAAAATAAAGGCATCTGATACTTGCATTCACATAACTCAATCATCTCACAATTGCGCTTTGCCCTGTTCTCTTCCCCACCCAGACCCTCTTCCCAAAATGTATAATAGCACCAGGATTCAGTGTGTGAATTGTTCACTGTAAGGCCCATGTGTTGTGTCCATTGCCCTGCGCCCACCCCCCTCTGGGCTTATTCTTCTATCTTTTTTGGCACCCCAAATGCTTCCTTGCCTTACTACACAAAGGGCCAAGAGTTGCCAACTTTAACTCCGGTAAAAGGGAATGTTAACAGTGGGGAGCCTCTGCACAAAGGGAGAAAAAGAAATGGGAAGGTTAATGGCAAGGTTAAGGTAAAAAGTTAAGGCACCCATCGCCAATGCAAACTTCAGCTGCTCGTTCCTTCTATGATGGATGTAGCCTCTTAGGAGGAAAAGCACCAGTTAGTTACTTAGGGGACATTACAGGAGTTGAGAGGGACGTGGTTGTCTGGAAACACAACTGGGGACCAGAGTGGTTTGTTATGTAACCCATCACAAAGAACCGGAATCTTTTCTCCACTTCAGAAAATGTCCCAACTAAAAGTGGGCTTTTCAGCTGACAAAAGGATGCACTAATGAGAAATCCTTTTACCGTATTTTTCGCTCCATAGGACGCACCTGACCATAGGGCGCACCTAGCTTTTAGAGGAGGAAAATACGGAAAAAAATATTTTGAATCAAATGTTGCACTAAACTATTTAAAGCAGCAAAGCGGGTGGCTCCTGTCCGCTTTTCTGCTTTAAATCGAGCCTCAGAGGAGGGTAGGAAGGGGAACCATGGCTTATCTAAGTCCAGTTAATAATGCTGAGCCTGACTTATGGCCATCGAGATTAGCCTGGCCGTCTCAGTGGAAATCTGGGGAGGCTGAGGTGGACTTTCCAGTGGTCAAAGTGTGGTTGTGTCTTCCTGCCCGGCATCTATTTCCTGCCCTCTTTCCCCCCCTGCACCCCCCGCACCCTGCTTCGAGGGAAGGAAGCGGAGCCATGGATCCTCTGCTCGCAACTGCAGTGGATTCCCTCCACTTTGAAGCAATAAAGTGGGAGAGGAGCTGCTTACACGAGCCGCAAGCAGTGGAGGATCCATGGTCCCTTTCCTTCCCTTCTCCGTAGTTGCTTTGAAGCAGGAAAGTGGGAAAGCAGCTGCTTACACGAGTGTAAGCTGCTCCTCTCCCACTTTGCTGCTTCAAAGGGAGCCCAGGAGGAGGGAATCCGCTGCAGCCGCAAGCAGCGGAGGATCCATGGTCCCTTTCCTTCCCTCCTCCGTAGTTGCTTTGAAGCAGGAAAGTGGGAGAGGAGCTGCTTACTTGAGTGTAAGCTGCTCCCCTCCCACATTGCCGTTTCAAAGGGAGCCCGGGAGGAGGGAATCTGCTGCAGTTTCCCCCACCTCCCGCAGAAGCCGCACGCTCTTTAAAGGGGCTGCGCGGCTTCTCCTGGCTTTTCTGGGAGGTGGGGGGATTCCCCCACCTCGTAGAAAAGCCCGCAGGAGCCGCGCAGCCTTTAAAGAGGGCCCCGCTCTTGGGGGCTTTTCCCCGAGGAGGGAGAAGGGACTATGCGGCCAGTCAGTCCCTTCTCCCTCCTGGGGAAAAGCCCGCAGGAGCGCACAAAGCTTGTGTGTGGCTCTTGGAGGCTTTTCCCGCCTGCCTCCCCCTTGCATTCGCTCTATAGGACGCACACACATTTTCCCTTGCCTTTTAGGAGGGCAAAAGTGCGTCCTATGGTGCGAAAAATACGGTAATTCACTCCTCCCAATGACTACTTGGTCTTATAAGTAACGGGTATGAACTCAGAATTTCACCTATTAGTGATCAAATATTGTGTGTAGCTGGTTGTACCCCCGTTTCACATTCAACAGCAGCAAAAACACCTACAAATTAAAAGGATCTCTCGCCGGGCAATGGATGCCACTCATGAACAACGGAATTTGGGAACTGTTTCCCTCTGTGGTGCCAGGGCAGGTCTTAAGAGGACAAGGTGTAAAGCGTCAAAAAGTGGTTTCTTGTGGGGATGGCCCCCTGGACTTGCTTCTCCCTGACCCAAACTCCCCGCTGTTTTACGACCTCCAATATTTTTTTAGTGAGTTAATGGCATGGGTGCACCAGTTTGTAGAAGATAAACCATATTCCCCCATTTTTAAAAAATAAAACGCAACCCAACGCAAACGGCATATTTGGGCTCACAAACTACAATTCATCACGCATCTTGTCTCCTTTGGGCCTCACTAGTCGGCCAATGAAAAGGATGGAGTTGGTCTTATTGTCTTTGATCAGGAAGACGAACGGGTGATCAGCGTAGAAGAGCTTTGGGGTTTTCATCTCTTCCCGGGCGTAGATGTCCCCTTCAAAGGGGTTCCCCTCCGTGTCCCACTCGAGGGCTGCAGCGTGGAAGACGTTGGAGAGGTAGAGATCCTTCTTGCCCGAAATCTTAGAGAGGTCGGCCTTGTTTTTGTCGACGGCTTCTGTTAGGCCAAGATCAGCCAAGTGTTTCTGGAAAACGAGGGCACATATATATTATATTCTAATGGATTGTTGAATATTGCTTTACAGTGGTACCTCGGTTTACGAACTTAATCCGTTCCGGAAGTCTGTTCTTAAACCAAAGCGTGCTTTCCCATAGCACTGGTGGACTCAGTTTACAAATGGAACACTCTCAACAGGAAGCGGAACATGTTCTGCTTCCAAGGCAAAGTTCACAAACCAAGACACCTGCTTCCAGGTTTGCAGCGTCCTTAGTTCAAGTTGTTCATAAACTAAGCTGTTCTCAAAGCAAGGTACCACTGTATTTGACCTGTTGTTACTGTGACTTTTTTTTGTATTGGATCGGACTCTTATTACATGTGTGATCTTTGACGTCTGATTCATCGTTTCTTCAGCTTACCTTGTGCATAGTAACATACAAAGGCGGTATACAAATTATAATATATATATTTGAAAACAATGCAATTAGTCAAACGTTTTCCAATACACATTCCCTTGGTAATCGACTTCCCTTCCACCCTTCCATGGTTTCCTCAAATTATCTATTTCGGCTGCATATTAGAATTATTTGATACCTTCTTTCCTCCACCATATTCTCAGAGTAACTTTTACTGATGAGCTTACTCCAAATCTGCTAGCATATTAACACACACACACTTGGAAGTCGAATGGAATCTGTTGCAGAAGTCCGTTCGACTTCAGAAACCAAAGCTCCTGCAGCCAATCGGAAGCCACACCGAAAACCAAGGTACGGCTGTTATATAATCTACAAATGTTTTCCAATCCTCCTTGAAGGCTGTCTTGTCTTGTCCTCCAATTTTATGAGTTTAACTTGCAAATTCGGCAGACTCCTATTTCAACTTCTGCTCTTCTTTCATATGCCATTTGGGGGCATCAAGTACCCTCCTCACGGCAGTAGTCGCATACAGAGAGAAATTCCTTTGATTCTAGTAGTGTACTGTAGGAGTGCACATGTCCAGAGTGTGGGGATCAGATGGGATTACTATGAGGAATTATAAAATATGCATCAAAGCCATTGTGTCCGCTATGAAAAGCATGGTGTTGACTGGGTTCGATTCATTGACAATAATTTCTGATCAAATCCCACAAGCCTCTCCATTTCTGCGATTTGCTTTCTCTACCCTGACAGGCACGTATCAGCATTCTAAGTACACAGGCCAGTTGTTCATCAGGCATCCTGAGCCATAAAAGATAGTAGGTAGCTTCTTTAATGTAGTTTGTTAGATCTTAAGGGCCAGGAAGGAGATGGTAAATACTGCCATCCTGCCTCTCCTGTTTACGACCTCCAGAGTTTCCTAAAAGCATTCCTCTAGTCCTGTTTTATTTACTCTCAGATATGTACGCATGCTCAGAGTAGTCTTTGTAGTTAAAAGAATTTCTTCTGATCTGACTTTGACCCACGTAGGGTTTTTTGAAATGCTCAGAGGAAATCTGGTTGGTTCTTACGAACACTGTGTAAAAAGTTCTTTTGTGAATAAAACGACCTGGGCCGAGGGGTGGAGAGGATTATTATACACACCCCTCCCAGAGTCTTGCTGGCCAAGCCTCTGTGTGCATTCTATTAAGGTAAAGGGACCCCTGACCATTAGGTCCAGACGTGGACGACTCTGGGGTTTCAGCGCTCATTTCACTTTATTGGCTGAGGGAGCCGGCATACAGCTTCCAGGTCATGTGGCCAGCATGACTAAGCTGCTTCTGGCAAACCAGAGCAGTGCACGGAAACGCCATTTACCTTCCTGCTGGATAGTACCTATTTATCTACTTGCACTGGCGTGCTTTCAAACTGCTAGGTTGGCAGGAGCAGGGACCGAGCAATGGGAGCTCACCCCATCGCAGGGATTCGAACCACCAACCTTCCGATCAGCAATCCCAAGAGGCTCTGTGGTTTAACCGACAGCTTGTACCTATTTATCTACTTGCACTGGTGTGCTTTCGAACTGCTAGGTTGGCAGGAGCAGGGACCGAGAAATGGGAGCTCACCCCATCGCGGGGATTCGAACCGCTGGCTTTCTGATCTGCAAGTCCTAGGCTCTGTGGATTAACCCACAGCGCCACCCGCGTCCCTTTCTATTAATCATTCTATTCTATTCATTATATAGAATCATTCTATTCTATTAATCTATTTCTATTAATGCATTCTATTAATCAGGGTCTAATCCTTCCTTTGCTTTGGGAACGCTAGAGCGTACAAATGAAAAACGAGATGCAACGCAATGGCGGTACTCACATGCAGATCATGGCTGACTTCCAGGCTGACCTTCGGCAGGGAGATGGCGACGGCTCGCTGCTTCATCTTACCCAGCCAGACCTTCAGCTGTTCCCGGGTCAGCAGCTTCTCCAGCCTCTCCAGTGGCTCCACATGGTTGGGCATGATGAAGATCATGCTGGACAGCTTGTGCGCCAGAGGCATCTCCACCATCTGCAGGTTCTCCGCCTCGTCATTGAAATAGTTGTACAGCCCTGCGGAAACAAAGGGGAATGAGTCAGCGGCTGCAGGGAGACAGGCGAGGGGCGAAGCAGGAAAGGGCGCAGCGGCACATCAATGCAGACTGCACTATTCTTTTCTGGCAATAATTTTTATAGGGGTTTCTATGGAGGCAAGGCAAGGGAGGCGGGTGGTGCTGTGGGTTAAACCACAGAGTCTAGGACTTGCTGATCAGAAGGTCGGCGGTTCAAATCCCCACGACGGGGTGAGCTCCCATTGCTCGGTCCCTGCTCCTGCCAACCTAGCAGTTCGAAAGCACGTCAAAGTGCAAGTAGATAAATAGGTAAGTAAATGGCGTTTACGTGTGCTGCTCTGGTTCGCCAGAAGCGGCTTAGTCCTGCTGACCACATGACCCGGAAGCTGTATGCCGGCTCCCTTGGCCAATAAAGCGAAATGAGCGCCGCAACCCCAGAGTCGGCCACAACTGGACCTAATGGTCAGGGGTCCCTTTACCTTTACCTTTATGGAGGCAAGGCAAAACAGTACCAAGAACAAGGGGAAAAAATAAGCAACTAAAGAGCAGTCATGCCACTTAGGAACAGGATTAGCACTGGGCCCGGTGTCTGTTTTTCAACTTCGTGATAGATCACTAGCTAAACATCACAATATAAACCACTTATAAACGCCATCTCCAACTGCATGAAAGATTCCATCAACAGTGTCTCCTAAAAAAATTACACATCACCTGGGAAGACAGGTGAACTAATGTCAGTGCACTGGAAGAAGCAAAGATCACCAGTGTTGAAGCAATGGTTCTTCAACATCAACTTCATTGGACTGGTCATGTTGTTTAGATGCCTGATTATCGTCTTCCAAAGCAACTACTCTATTTTGAACTTAAAAATGGAAAGTGTAATGCTGGTGGTCAACAAAAGAGGTTTAAAGACTCTCTCAAGGCAAATCTAAAAAAATGTAGTGTTAACACTGACAACTGGGAAACACTGGCCTGCGAGCGCTCCAGTTGGAGAACAGCCTTTACCAAAGGTATCATGGGCTTTGAAGACACTTGAACACAGGACAAATGGGAGAAACGTGCTAAGAGGAAGGCATGCTTGGCAAATCCACACCGTCATCAACTCCCGCCCGGAAACCTGTGTCCCCACTGTGGAAGGATGTGTGGATCCAGAATTGGCCTCCACGGTCACTTATGGACTCACTGTTAATATTGTGTCTATGGAAGACAATCTTACTCGGCTATGAGGGATAGCCAAAGAAGACAAAGACTATGACTGCATTGATGGCATGTTGCAGCAGATACCCACAAAACACCCATCTGGAGGGACCCTACATTCCATCTTACTCGGCTACGAGGGATCGCCAAAGATACTGATATATCACAAAGTCTGAAATAAGGATGGAGCCACGCAGAGGCGAAGGGGGCCATGTCCTGGAAAGTGTTAGCAATCTAAAACTGAAGCTTTTCCAGCCAAGAATGACGCTGGCCTCCTTTTCCAGGCTCTCTTACCGGTGCGGTGCATCATGGGAATGCCAACAGTGTAGGAACGCGTCACCATAAATCCACGATTGTCCACCATCTTGTGATGGAACCTCTCGTCCCAGTGAGCTGTGGAAGCAAAGAGATGAAGCAAGGCCGGTTAACAGCAGGACGGGCCAGTTTGCTGTATCTCACGCCTCTGATTCAATCGCGCGTACCCCCCCCAGCCACAATTCGAAGAACACACAGCTGGTTCTTGCTTTGTAGCTGCGGTTTCAGGCCTTTCAAGAAGCCTAACCCAGAAGCAAGGAACTTGCACAAAACACAGCTGCCGGCATTTTGACTGGCACTTGCAGGCAATGCTATTTAACACTATTTATTCTGTGCCGTCTTTACATTAGCAGGCCAAATCCAGGGTGCTTATATTAATATACAAAGCCCTTAGAAGCTTGGGATTGTGGTATTTATCTGAGTGCCTCTCCGCGGGCCAGCCAGCTTGCACCCTGAATGGATGCCCTTTCAACAACAGGTGTTGCTCACTGAATGGTGACTCAGAACAGGGCCTTCTCTGTAGTGGCACCCACAGTTATGCAACTCCTTTCCCCTAAAAGGAACCAAATGCCACCACACTGTTGACGTCTCATTTTTGCATGTGCCCACAGCCCACCTTGAGAGTATTGCCAATATCTTGTTACAGCCCTTTACCAATTGGTTGATGTTCCTCTGTTGCTGATGCTTTCACTGTATCTTCCATTTTATTTATATTATTTTGGTTGTTGTGTCAAAACCTTTGGGAACATTTTATGGGATTTTCTCTTTTTTAATGGGACTTTTTAATGCGGATCTTAACTACAGGTGTCTATATTTTAACATGTGTGCAATTAGTTTTCATGCTTTTAAACCACTTGGAAGCCTGTTTTGGCATTGTGTGGTATATAAAGAAAAAGAAAAAGTTATGTTTATTAATCATCATCTTACGTAAACAGAAATGAAGGCGGCAGGTGGGCTACAGAAGACGACAGTAGGGCTCTTCCTGCTGGCTGAACAATTCCACCACTCCTATCTGGACCCCACATGCTTAGCAAGAGCTCAGGGCTTGCACCCCAACCCACCCTCTCCGCCGGCTTCTACTTACGTTTGAAGAACATGGCGTTGACGATGAGGGCTCCGTCCGTCTTCTCCACGTCCTTGGTGACCTCGGGCAGTTTGCCGTCAGTGGTCTGGGAGGCCCACTCGTTGATGGACTTGAGAGCGCTCCGCTTGTCCCGGAAGTTGATCTTTGAGTGCTCATAGTTGTAGTGCTTCTTGCTGCTCTTGACGAAGTCGTCGGCGAAGCTGATGGAGCTGGGGCCGTACAGGCGGCTGCCCATCTTCCAGGTGACGTTGCGGGCCGTGGAGTTGCTGACCTCGCTCAGGAGCTCCGAGAGGCCGCTGTGGATGTAGTCATCGTTCAGCTTGTCGGCGCTGAGCAGCGCCTTGGCCTGCGAGGCCGTGGTGGCCTTGCCGCCCAGGGACACCAGCCCGAGAGAAGACGCCACCACCACCGGAGACACCAAGATGTTCTCCATATTCTTCTCCTTGGCCATGGCGTGGTAGAGGTTGAAGGCCAGGGTGGCGCTGCGGTCGGCCAAGGCGGCAGCCTTGTCGCTCAGTTTCTTGTCTCCGGGAGAAGCCTTCTTCTCGCTCTTCTTCTTGTCCTCCGGGGGAACGGCAAGGACCAAGGCGCAGAGCGCAAGGAGTCGGATCATCCACATGGTGGCTGCCATGGAAGCTTGGACCCAACTAAGCCTGCAAGGAAACAGAAGGCAAGGATCAGCGAGGCTGAGCCGTCCCGTTTCCCTGCTCCTCCTCCAACCAGGAGACATATTCTATGGGTGAAGAAAACCACCAGCATTGGAAGGGCCTATGTAGTGAATGGATATGGCTAAGTGGCAGGTGGGTGTAGGGGCAATCGAGGAGTTTAGTGATCTGACATGATCTTTTCTTCCTGCCTGTGTTTACTTCCCCTCTATCTCTTGTTAAAGCTCTGGTTTTCCCAGTAGTGATGTATGGAAGTGAGAGCTGGACCATAAAGAAGGCTGATCGCTGAAGAATGGATGCTTTTGAATTCTGGTGCTGGAGGAGACTCTTGAGAGTCCCATGGACTGCAAGAAGATCAAACCTCTCCATTCTGAAGGAAATCAGCCCTGAGTGCTCACTGGAAGGACAGATCCTGAAGCTGAGGCTCCAATACTTTGGCCACCTCATGAGAAGAGAAGACTCCCTGGAAAAGACCCTGATGTTGGGAAAGATGGAGGGCACAAGGAGAAGGGGATGTCAGAGGACAAGATGGTTGGAGAGTGTTCTCGAAGCTACGAACATGAGTTTGACCAAACTGCGGGAGGCAGTGGAAGACAGGAGTGCCTGGCGTGCTCTGGTCCATGGGGTCACGAAGAGTCGGACACAACTAAACGACTAAACAACAACATCATCTCTTGTTCTGCTCTTTCATGGCTGAGAGTAGCCTTTAATGTGTCATCTGGTGGAAGGAAGAAGCGATAATGTTGGCTACCTTCTGACCTTCTTTGATGTACAAGAATTGGGAAGAGGGCGACTAATGAACGACCGGCACGTAGTGACTAATGAATAAACTTCAAACGTGAAGCATATTGATTGGGTATTATTGATGCGGACTTTCCTAATCAATTTAAGGATATTTTTCTTTATGCAACGGTGGCAGCAAGGGTTCTTATAGCCACAAAAGTGGAAAAGCTCCCTCAAGACAGGAGTGGGCCCCGAAAATGATTGACTATGCTGAATTAGACAGCCTATCCGAAAAATTAAAGAACAAACCAAGGAAAGAATTTATTTCAAAATGGGAAGCATTTAAAATATATTTGAAAATTTATAATACTGACTTAAAATCCGTTGCGGCATTTGAATAATACCAGCAATATCGTTTATTAGGTATATGATATAATACATTTTGAACAGATTTCAGATGATAGCAATAACATGTATTGGCAGCAAAGAATGGTAATTAGATTTATGGAGTAGATGGGAAGTTGGATTTAAAAGGAAGAGACCATTACAGTTTATGGATTCTGGAATTTATATTAATTCTTTATTTAATGCGTGACTGATCATATTCTTATTATGGTGTAATATGTCTTTTTGTTGATGTGTTGAGCAAATAAAATTATTTTTTTAAAAATAATAATAAACTGGATCTAGGCAGTTGGACAAGCCATACAGGCTAGCTATCAATAATCTATAAATCAGGTGGTTTTGGAACATAGTTCTGAGAAGCTCCTGCATGGACTGATGGCCGCAGGGCTGTGCAAACAAAGGCCACCTGGCAGATTGCTTCGCCACTTCTCAAGGGCTTCCCAGTGGCAAATCAAAGTGCTTGCTTGGCAATGTATATAATGCTTGCTGTGTAGAATAGAATCTTTAATCTTCTCACTCACTTGCTTCTGAATCTCATGAAAAAGAACCACCTTGCATTTGGCAAGACAGCAAGACACCTGCCCTGCATGCAGAAGGTCCCCGGTTCCATCCCCGGCATCTCCCGCTAGGGATGGGAATGTCCCGTCTGAAATCCTGGAGAGCTGCTGTTGCTGCTGCCAGTCTGAGTTGACAATATAGAGGTCCATGAATCAGCAGCGCGGCTCAGTGTAAAGCCGTATCTGGAATGCTGCATGTGGTTCTGGTCTCCTCATCTCAAAACGGTGGTGGAAAAGTGGCTGGTGTGTTTTTAATGTACTGTTTCAAGGGGGCTTTTTTTGTTCCAATGTGGGTTTCTGTTTGGTTGGTTGCAAGTTGCTGCAAATCACCTTTGGCCAGTAAATAGTAAGAGGTGCAAAACGAGAACACATGCCTGCCAAGAAATCGAGCTGAACTCCAGTTCCCATCAGGCATGTCTAATGGCCAGAGGTGATGGGAGTTGTAGTCCACTGGTTCACCATCCCTGCAAGTATTTAGGGCCATTGGGTTAGAGAAAAGGTGAGGATAGGAGGAATATGATGGAGGTTTGCAGAGTTCTGCATGTTGTGGAGGAAAAGGACAGAAATAGGTTGCAATCTCCAAATGTCAACATGCAGCTATTTGCACTTCCTTGTAGGACCCACCAGAGGGAGCTTTTGGATTCTGAGAAAGTTTGAGTATTTAACGGTCCCCCCCACCCCACAAAAAAATCATTATCGTGATCTTATTCCTCCCTTTAATTAAAAATGTGATATATCCACTACTCTCCCTGCACCTGAAAAACCTTCGTTTCAGCATGCAAAAAAATTAAAAATTAAAAAAAATTCTGCACCAGCCGTTATTCTGGGAAATACTTCTGGCTGAATGGTGTCAATTATTTATTTTAATCCCAGAGCACAGACTCAGGCAGCAAGGCAACGGGCAGCCTCTCCCAGAGGCAGGAGAGAGTCTCTTGTGACTCCACATCAGGGCTAACTAAAACATCTGCACCACATCTGTCCCAAATCCAATCTCCAGCTACATCCCATAATCTACGACCGCTCAGGATGCCAGGTGAGGCTGATGGGACTTGGAGTCCGGCGACATGAGGACACCAGCTATAAGGAAGTCTGGAACAGGTTGTTAAACGCTTTGGATTTGTCCGAATTGGCTAAGTGCCTCAATGGCGCAGTATTAATAGCAGCAACTGAACTGTTGAAGAAGCCTTAATCGCAGATATTCCCACTGGGGAGGGAAATGTCCTTTCGCCAAGGCGGAGGGTCGAATCGATGCACAGAGCTGCCGCCACTACTGGGACGTTGTCCTTTTTCTCGATTCAAGAGAGGTTAAAAAGTAGTTTCCGAACGGGAACACAAAGCCAAAAGAGCATAAAAAGAGCCGGCTGGATCAGGCCAGGGACTCATCTGTGGGAAGCCAGGAAGCAGGATTTGAGCACAAAAGCCCTCGATTCTCCTGTGGTTTCCTCATAACCATTGCTGCCTCAAACTGTGAAGGCAAGGCACAGCCTTCATGGCCAGTAGCCAGGGAGACCCGCTGTGAAGTTGTCGGACCCTATTTTATTTTAATTTATTCATTTGGTTTTTCAAATTACAGTTTTACAATCACAACATCCAACATAAAAATGAGATTCCAAAAAATCTCGTGGACTTTTCTCCTCCCCTTTGTGGGTCCTATAGTTAATCATTTCCTCCTGCATCTTTTAGGATAATCCAAATATTTTACCTCTCCATTGTGTCCAAAATTCACCATTAAACTACAAGTGTTATTCCAATCCTACTAATGATTTTAACGGTTTACAATGGTTCTTAAGATAAATTATAATTTTTTCCCCATTCCTTATTCAAATTTTGGTCTTCCCGATTTCTGATTCTTCCGGTCATTTTTGCCATTTCGGCATAATCCATCAACTTGATCTGCCATTCTTCTCTGGATAGAGACTATCTTCTTTCCATCTCTGTCCAACCCTCTTTTAAATCCCTCTGAGTCGGTGGCCATCATGACATCTGGCTGGAGCAAATTCTATAGCTGAACTTTGCACAGTGTGAAGAAGCACTTTCTTCTACCTGTTGAGAATATTCCAGTGTTCAGCTTCATTCAATGTTTCTCTTTGGATTTCAAAAAGTGCCCTAGATAATACTATTTATCCATTATTATTATCCATTATTATTATTATTATTATTATTATTATTACAGGGACACGGGTGGCACCATGGTCTAAACCTCTTGGGCTTGCTGATCAGAAGGTCGGCGGTTTGAATCCCCACAACGGGGTGAGCTTCCGTTGCTCGGTCCCAGCTCCTGACAACCTAGCAGTTTGAAAGCACACCAGGGCAAGTAGATAAATAGGTACTGCTGCGGCGGGAAGGTAAATGGCGTTTTAGAAGACATCTGAAGGCAGCCCTGTTTAGGGAAGCTTTTAATGTTTAACAGACCACTGTATTTTAATACCTTGTTGGAAGCCACCCAGAGTGGCTGGGGAAACCCAGCCAGATGGGCAGGGTATAACTAAATTATTATTATTATTATTATTATTATTATTATTATTATTATTATTATTCCATGTGCTGCTCTAGTTTCGGTGTTCCGCTGCGGCAGAAGTGGCTTAGTCTTGCTGGCCACATGACCCAGAAAAACTGTCTGTGGACAAACGCCGGCTCCCTCGGCCAGTAAAGCGAGATGAGCGCCGCAACCCCAGAGTCATCTGTGACTGGACTTAACTGTCAGGGATCCTTTACCTTTTACTATTATTATTATTATTCTTCCGCCTTTCAGCAATCTGGTGCTCTCCATGGAATCTTAGCGCTAGAAGGGACCCAGGGGTCATCTAGTCCAACCCCCCGCAATGCAGGAATCTCAGGTCAAGCATCCATGACCAATGAGCATCCAACCTCGGCTTTAAAAGGAAGGAGCGTCCAAAACATCCAGATGTTCCAAAACCCCTGGAAGGCACCAGATTGGCAAGGGCCAGTTCAGGCAAAACTCTTTTTGAGCTTCCACTCTGCTCCCAATTCTGCATTTTTCTCCCCTGATCCCATCTGGCAGGTAGCCAAGACCTCATCCAGCTGCGCTCTGTGGCACTATGCCAAGGGTGGGGTCTGAGCTATGTACTCTGCGTGCAGCAGAATAAACCAAAGCGAAGGAAGTGGGAGAAGCCATTTCCCCCGCCTCCCCCCGGGACATTCCATGCAGAAAGCAGAGGGGGGGGGGGGAGCAGGGGGAGAAGAGCCACGCAGGCAAAACGGAAGCAAAAGGCCCTCTGCAATTAACTCCTGGAAATAGCACAGCTTTCCATGTGGGGTCAAATTATAGTTCCGAGCAATGCAGATAGTTAAAAAAGGTCTTTCGGTGGCGGCGGTTGGGTGGGAGCAGGGATGGAGATGAAAAAGGCTTTTAAAACCAGATGTCTTCTTTCTTGCTGTATATATTCTGATCTGGTTAGAACCAGTCCCTGGTTAGATCTGGCGGAACAGGATCTGCAATGTCCACTTTGCGAAGGGTACAGCCTGGAGCAGCGGTTCTCAACCTGTGGGTCCCCAGATGTCGTTGGACTACAACTCCCATCATCCATGAGCTCTGGCCTTGCTAGCTAGGGGTGATGGGAGTTGTAGTTCAACATCTGGGGACCCACAGGTCGAGAAAGGCTGGCCTGGAGGGTCCCTTTGGATCTCATAGTACTGTAGAGCTGGGATTATTATTAAGGCAGCCCTGTTCAGGGAAGTTTTTAATGTTTGACATATTAGTGTATTTTTGGTCTTTGTGGAAGCCGCCCAGAGTAGCTGGGGAACAAATAATAAATTATTATTATTATTATTATTGCCCAACATGGGGATCAAACCCACGACCCCAAGCTTAAGAGCTTCATCGTCTTTCCCAATGTGTCTGAGCAGCTGGTGCCTTTGCAGCTACGCTCCAGCTGTACATTCAGCAGTAACAAATCCCCTACGACGGCTGTAGCTTCAGCCAGCAAAGATTTACTCCTCTGTAGTCCGCATGGCTAAGACTCTCAAACTGCAGCAAAAGCTGGTCTTCAGCGGTTAAGCAAACAGCGTTAGCGGTTTGGACACGGCAGACATGGACAGGGGAACCTCTGGCCCTCTATATGATTGTGCCAAATATGATGATGATGATTTGTAATTTGAAGCATCTGGAGCAGGGATGGTGACATCTTCCAGATGCTGGTAGACTCCATCTCCCAGCAGCCAGGTCAAGGAAGATGGGATATGTCATCCAAAAACATTGGAGGGCAAAAGGTTTTGCTATAGAAGCAAAATAATTGACTGCTGGGGTTAAACTGCTTGTCTTTGAGAACGTTAAGAGGGAGCTTGCCTGGGGCTGCCAGACTGTAGCTCTCAGTCTCCAACATAACTCTCCTGGTATGCCCCGCGGAGGACCTTAAGGTCCACAAATGACAACACTTTGGAGGTCCCAAGTCGCAAGGTGGTTAGGTTGGTCTCGACTAGGGCCAGGGCCTTTTCAGCACTGGCCCCGACTTGGTGGAACGCTTTGTCACAAGAGACCAGGGCCCTGCGGGATTTGACATCTTTCCTCAGGGCCTGTAAGACTGTTCCGCCCGGCCTTTGGTTTGGATTCTGTCTGACCCTTATGTTTCCCTACCCTTATGGTTTTGATCTATGGGCTACTATTAAAATGTGGCTGCATTTTAAATTGTATTTTTAACCTGTATTTTAAATTGGTTTCTCCCCCCTCCCATTATGTTTTATTGTAATTTTACTGATGTTAGCCTCCCTGAGCCCGGCTCTGGCCGGGGAGGGCGGGGTATAAATTATTATTATTATTATTATTATTATTATTATTATTATTATTATTATTATTA
>JAXCMG010000038.1:6535952-6551060 GCA_034642415.1 Podarcis siculus | reverse complement strand
TATTATTATTATTATTATTATTATTATTATTATTATTATTATTATTAACAGCTCTGCAGCCAAGAAGGAGGAAGATACAGGAAGGTTTCTACGCCTGTTCTTCACCTGAATCTCCCTCCTGTGTCTGCAGAGCTTAGGTGCAACTGAAACTTTTTTTTTTTTTGCAAAAGGCAGCGCTCTTTCAATCGAAAAAAGCATATTTTTTGGCTTTTTTTCATTGGAAAAACAATGTTGGTGGTTTCAAAAAAAAGAAAAAGCTTTACAACTTTCGGGGTATTCTGGTTTTTACTTTTTGAAATATGGCAACGCTATATGAACAGCTGGGCCAAGCTAGCTATTTTGGATGCTTTTCCTGGACCAGGTTACCCTGTCTCAGGGCAAGACAGAAGGCTTAAGTCTTCAAACCTATCACTCTAACCCAGATTCCTTAAAAGCTACAGGGCTAGCTTTTAGGTGTTATTTCATTTTGGATATGTGCTGTGACAAGTGTGGAGGGTTTCTGTTTAGTTTTTGTTGTTCTTCTAAAGATACCTTGGAACTTTCTCTTAGTGTGGTCAACGTTTGGCTTTTTCATTCTGAAAAAAAACAAGACAAATCAGGCAGTTCCCTCAAGGATCCGAGAACATTTGCACAGAACAGATCAACAGGATGCTTCAGAAATTACAGTTTACATGTCGGCGGGCCAGGAAGGAATCAGAGGGCGCTGCTAGCTAGGAGGTTTAGAGCGGTTCCTTTAATTGCAGGAAACAACTTTCTAGACCTCACCGTTCCAAGCGGACTTTGAAATCGGAAGGGAACCAATCACAGAGCGACGCGGCCGCCCCTCTGGAATTCCTGCCTGCAAGCCAATGCCTGTGCGGTCCTCCTTCTCGCTGTTTTGCATAGCCCCTCCCACTTCCACATGGCATAATGTGGATAGGGCTTCCAAGAAAGAGGGCGGGGCCTCAGGGCCAGGTGGGCGGGGCCAGCAGCTGTGGAACTCCCTGGAATCATAGATATGGGGGGGGGGGGAGAGAATTTGTGTGCCCTAACTGAGCAACCCTCCTCCTTTTCTCAACCAAACTGATGGTGCTTCGAGAGCTATTTGTGAGATTTGGGGTTGGCAGTCCTGGGATTTCAACTTTTTTCAATCCACCCTTTAGGAAATTAGTTAGCTACCGGCTTTGGAATGTGAAATATGCAATTATAAGCATTTTAGGAAACCGGTTAGCTACCAGCTGTGGAATGCAAAATATGGGTAGAGCTTGTGTTTGCTATGCACTTGAATTTTAAAATGCTGGTGCTTTTCCTCTACTGGGCTGGTGCAGCCGTCACCTGGGAGACCAGGGTTCAAATCTCCACTCAGTCACAAAAAGGTTCCTTGGAGCATTTAAAAAGGTGTGGCAGAAATGAAAGAAATCTGTAACATGTTCCAGAAGTGTGCTAAAACATTCCCCAAGCGAATGGGCAAGCTGGGAAATGCACGAATCTGGCAGCGCATAAAATCAACACAGCATCCTTTGCAGTGTTCCCTCAGCGCTACACATAATGAAGCCCCTCCTATGTCCCCGGCTGCCCCCACACGCCACGTAAGCAAGCCTAGGCAAGACCAGACACCGAGAAAGTTAGCAATGGTATGCCGTATCTAAACCAAAGCCGGGCGCAATCTGCACAAAGTAACCCTCGTCAAAAAAGCATCTCAGGCAAATATCGCCCACTGTTTATTCGGATGCATCGCAATATTTGGGCTTTCGTGGAATTTGGTTTATTTTGGCAAAACATGTTAAATGGAGTGACCGGGGATGGGGAGGGGAGAGAGGTGCTGACCTGTTCAAAACACACCCATCAAAATGTAAGCCATTGTCCTAAATCTCCTTGCTAAGCTGTTGAGACTTTCCCACGAGGGCCGGACACTTATTTTTAAAGATAACCATTTTTGCATTTTGCGTTGGGTTTCAGAGTTTGCACGTGAAACATGACAGCATTTCTCGGGTTACCAAAAGATCCGACCCTCAAAAGTTAAAAAAACAGATTCTGGGTTTGCAGACAAAGAAACCATTATGTCACAGCGGCTGCATTTTAGCAAAGAGGTAACATTTTGTAAGTTGCACATGAGAGCACAATGCGCCTTTTTGAACTTGGCTTTCTTTTACCTTTCCAGGCTTTGCTTATCGGGGGAACTCTGGGTTCCCACGGCAAAAAGGGAGGATGGGTTTACACTTCTCGTTTCATATCCTAGGCGCACTACACCACATTGGACCTGAAATAAGTCTGTCCGCTAGTATTCTGGAACACCTACCTTTCGTATTTATTCATCCAGAGAGACAAGGGATGAACCGTATGGAATTATTTTTGGAGATTCTAAACCACAAACACTTCACACTGACCAAGATGCTAATTCTGCTCTCTTTTGGGGGGGACTTACCCCCCCCCAGTTAGTGGGGCTTGCAGCTTTTAGCTGTTTTGTTCCCATGCAAGGCACTGATGATGACAACAGGTTTTAAAATATATAGATATTAAGGGCACATTAAGTTAGAGGAGCTGCTGCCTCCTTGTCCTGTTTTCTGGGTGCATTTGGTTGATTTCTGCAGGAAGCAGGATATTGGACTCCAAAGGACTTTTGAGTCTGATCCAAAAGCAGGTCCATTCCCACCTTTTAAGGCACTTAAACTTCTCTCATGGGATGTGTCTCATTGGCGAGATTGTGCCCTCTCTGCCTCTCTCCACTGCTTCTGCCATCCCCAAATATTTAGTGGGTGCCTGCCACTCCACCCCACATTTGAGACCTTTGGGCATCGGGGTGGGGGTGGGGAATAACTCAACATTTAACCTGGAACGCCCTCCCCCAATCTAGGCACTGAACGCAAAGTATAGTACCACATCGCTACCACCAAAAAAACCCCATCCCTTCTATGGGGCCAGGCTTGTATAATCGGGAGCATCCTTCCCCCACCCTTGCTACTGTTTTTCCCCCGCAGGAGGGGCGGGGGTACATTTCCTCCAGCAATCTTTCCATGCAGTCAGCAGCCGGGAGGAAACCGGAGCAGGCTTAATCCTGCCGGCAAAAGTTGCAGCCAACTAGCTCGCAAGGCCCAGGAATAGAGCTGGAGGAGGGAGAGAGAGACGGGGCGGAGGCGGCTGCTCCCCACAAGGAAAAGGGCGATCTCACGATCCTCCCTGCTCTCCAGGAGATCCCGGGGGTCCCTCTCGGCATCCGCTCTCCAAAGCCAGGTCCTAAAGGGAGCGGGCGCACGGGCATTACGCGCGCCCTGCAGAGCGCACGGCGAGGCGCATCCTAGAGCGAAAGATGCGCCCCACTTGAGTTGTAGTCCGACAACATCTGGGGACCCACAGGTTGAGAACCGCTGGACTACTAGACCAACCTTGGCCTCTGGCTACATCACTGCCAGGAGCCCCCGCCTAACGCATTTCATTGCATAGCCTGGATAAGTCAATTTGGATAGAACCTGATAGTGCCAAGGTTGCAGGTTCGTTCCCTGATTGGTACAGTTGCATATTTGTATTTTCAGGGGGTTGGATTAGATGATCCCCAGGGTTCCCTCCAACTCTACAATTCTGTGATCCTGGATGGGGAGCCCAGAGGCGTTGCATGAAAAAGCTACCTTCCCCAAATAAGGAGAGGTCGACGGCTCACCGACGTGTCTCAAAGGTCCCGCCTGGTGGCGACGGAGGGGGTTTCTTTTGAACGCACCCCAAAAAAGCTGGCAAAGTCAAATGAATCAGCTACAAAGGGAATCCAGCTTTGCAAAAAGGAGAGGAAACTGTACCCCCCCTACGCCCCAGCGAAGTTCAAATCCAAGATCAGCGCCACCCTGAGCCTTAATCCGAATTCCCGCCTGGGGCAAGAGGGGGTTCAGGAGGCCACCCCGGCAAGGGCCGTTCTCCTGCCAAAGCCTCGGGACCACGACGGCACGGCTTCTCCCAGCGGGGCTTGCGCAGGAGAACCACCCGCAGGGAACGGACGCCTCGCCGTCCGGAAAGGGAGAGTCGCTTTCCCAAGCAAGGCAGGCTTTCCAAAAAGGAAAGCTCCCCAAACCGGCCTTAAGGAAGCTTCGCGCTTCCTTGGGAAGAAGTCCCGCTGACGGTCAAGGGGCTTACTCCCGAGTAAGCGGCCGCTCGGAGCCGCCAGCGGCGCCGGGTTCCCCGAGAGTTGCGCAAAAGGTCTCCAAAAGGGGTCCCAGCTCACCTCGGAGATGGCGCTCGGGCGGCGGAAGGAAAGCCGGGCTTCTCTTTGCGCTTTCTGCGACGCGGCGGCCCGGAGGAGGGGGCTATATAACCCCGCGAGAGAAACTTCTGGAAAGTTTTAAGGGGGGGGGGGAGAGGAAAAAGCGCCCTCCAGCTGCGTCTTTGCAGCAAAGGATGGGGCCCCCCTGTCCCGAGCAGCGCTCCTCTCTCCCCACCTCCAGCTGCTCCCTCCAAGCCCTGCAGGGTCCTATAGAGAGTCCCGTTCCAGGGAATCGGCTCTGTCTCCTTTTCCCTCCCACGTCCTTCAAGCTCTTGCTGCAGTTCGGCACGAGAAGCGAAGGGTTTCTTGAAACGCTGCAAACGGGACGTGTTCACCCACCAGCTCAACCCCTAAGTGGAAAGGCAAGGCAGGAGAAAAGAATGGATTTTATGCAGGTGGTAGTGTGGCTTTAAACTGTCTTTATAGCTATAGAAACATAGGATTGTAGAGTTGGGTCATCAAGTCCAACTTCCTGAAATGCAGGAATCTTTTTGCCCAACGTGGAATAATAATGATAATGATAATAAACAAACAAACAAACAAACAAACAAACGGCACCCACCTGACTGGTTGCCCCAGCCACTCTGGGAGGCTCCCCCAAAAATATTAAAAACACTACAACATCAACCATTTAAAACTTCCCCATACAGGGCTGCCTTCAGATGTCTTCTAAAGCTTACATATGCTTCAGGTTCCATACGCTTCAGGTTACAGACTCCGCTAACCCAGAAATAGTACCTCGGGTTAAGAACTTTGCTTCAGGATGAGAACAGAAATCGCACAGTGGCAGTGGGAGGCCCCATTAGCTAAAGTGGTGCTTCAGGTTAAGAACAGTTTCAGGTTAAGAACAGACCTCCAGAATGAATTAAGTTCTTAACCTGTGGTACCACTGTACTCATCTCTTTGACATCTGATGGGAGGGCGTTTCACAGGGCGGGCGCCGCCACCAAGAAGGCCCTCTGCCTAGTTCCATGCAACTTTGCTTCTCACAGGGAGGAAACCGCCAGAAGGCCCTCGGAGCTGGACCTCAGTGTCCGGGCTAAACAATGGGGGTGGAGATGCTCCTTCAGGTATACTGGGCTGAGACTGTTTAGGTCTTTAAAGGTCAGCACCAGCCCTTTGAACTGTGCTCAGAAATGTACTCGGAGGCAATGCAGGTCTTTCAGGACCGGTGTTATGTGGTCTCGGCGACCGCTCCAAGTCACCAGCCTAGGTGCCGCATTCTGGGTTAGTTGTAGTTTCCGGGCCACCTTCAAAGGTAGCCCCAGGTAGAGCGCATTGCTGTAGTCCAAGTGGGAGATAACCAAAGCATGTACCAGCCAGATATTCCCCAGGAGAGAATGTGTTCCAGTTAAAGCAGGGCTTCTCAGAGGGTGTGGAGCATCACACAGGTGTGGCAGGAAGATTCAAGCACACTCAAAGAAACATTTAAGCATTAAAAGACTTACCTCACAGTTTCCAGTGAATTTCTGTCACTTTCTTTACTGCAAAACTATTGTTTTGGGGCATGGGTTTGTTGTGCAGGACCTCCCAATCACCTATACAGTGGTACCTCTGGTTACGTACTTAATTCATTCCGGAGGTCCATTCTTAACCTGAAACTGTTCTTAACCTGAGGTACCACTTTAGCTAATGGGGCCTCCTGCTGCTGCTGCTGTGCGATTTCTATTCTCATCCTGAAGCAAAGTTCTTAACCCGAGGTACTATTTCTGGGTTAGTGGAGTGTGTAACCTGAAGCGTATGCAACCTGAAGCGTATGTAACCTGAGGTACCACTGTAATTGTGGCAGCCTGAATTTGCCAAAGACACTGACAGTCTGGGAAGGGACCTGCGTTATAAATTATTGTTTCATAGGGTTCAATTTCTTTTGTAAACTGCATTGCATTCGTTCTTCTTTCTGGATGGGAACTGGTTTGCATGGATACTTGAAGCCAATGAATTAAATTAATCTGCCCTCAGATGAACTGAGAGCAAAATCTCCATATATCTCCCTCATCTAGTCTCCAACCAGCCTTTGCTAATGGGCATTACGGCAGATGAGAGAGACAGGAATGTTTCCTCGCCCCCCTCCTATTGCCCATCTTTTGTGTCCAGCTGTGAGCGAAATAGCTTGTTTCATCTGTTCCCCATAATAACCGTTTATTACATCGGAGGCGGCACATGGAGCGCACAAAAACGCAGTCATCTGGAAGCAGAACTCCAGAACTCCAGAAGGTAGACAGGATAGTAAGGTCATGCAGAGGAAGAGGACTGTGTTCCTGATTCCAACCCCCCCCACAACCCCCCCAAGCTGTTCATGCAGCAAAACAACAATAGCAACACTGGGATTTGTCGGGGTTTTCTTGTTGGGGAGAGAACCTCATGGGGAAAAGTTCCTGCCTGGTGCATGAGTTCTGTATCCCTGGTTTGGCTTCTCCCGGGCCTGCAGGTTTCCCAACGTAATGGAGTTTTCGGCATGGGGGAGCATTTGATCACATGACACCCGCTCCCAACCGGTCCCAGGAAGACTGTGCCACGTGCGTTATGGGAAGCTCGGAAGACAGACCAGCCAGGAAGTTGGACAAGAGCTTTATTCTCTCCCCAACAAGAAGAGGAACAGGATTTAGCTGCAATGAGATCACACTTTAGGTCCTTGCTGTACAAGAATTGAATCTAGGAAGTTTCTGCACCCATCCGAATGCAGTTAGGTTCATTAAGGTTACCATATTTTTTTCAATGAATCTGGGGAAACTTTAAATACATACATACATACATACATACATACATACGACATTCGGGACGTTGATGCTGCAGCGATGGCAGTGCAGAGGGGCGACTGCTGCCTTGACCTCAACCACCACGTTTCCCCTTCCTCCGAGGAGGGCCGAGAGTGGCAGCGCGATGCCTCCCTTCCCATCGGAGCAGCCCCAATCCCATTCCTACTTGCGTGCAAGTAGGAGGGGGCGGGGATCCCTCAGCTGGGAAGGAGGCTTCCCATTGCCTAAGTGAGAGGTCCCTGCCCCCTCCTGCTTGCACGCAAGCTCTGATAGGCAGCGTGAAGCCTCCCTTCACAGCTTAGTTGCGGGGGTCAGGGAAGGTGGAGGCAGCCTGGAAGCTGCATCTTAGAGCCCCTGCACCACCATCACATGGGGACTTCCAAGCAGCTCCTGAAGCCAGCCAGAGCCAACTGCTCCGGGCTGCTGAGACTGCCGCTGCTGCGTTTCCCAGGGGACATTAGATGAAATCCGGGGACATTCCGGGTATGGAATTTGTCCGGGGACTTATTTGCAAATCCGGGGACTGTCCCTGGGAAACAGGAAGGTCTGGTAACCCTACCATTGCCACCTTGGGACGCTTCCAGACACTTGCTCTCTTCGGGTTGCAGTCAATCCTGCCCTGTTAAATTTGGGTGGCGTGATTGGAGGATTTCTGCAACAAACCCACTTTCCCCCAAAGATCAGACTCTTTGCGATAGGAAAAGTGATTGGGGGGCTACATGGGAGAAGGGGTGGGGCAACCCTTGTTTTGATGCAGCGTCGTCAAACCTCCCCATGAACAAGTCAGGATGAATGTTCATTAAATAGCCAGCCGCATCTACGATACGATAATCTTTATTGTCATTGTCCCATACAGAACAACGAAACTGAAAAAATCTACATCAGACATTCAAAAACCAACAAGCCTGCTATCCCAGCTATCCCAGCCTGGTTAACCCCCTAAAAACTCTGATACCCCATAACTGAATACAATATACTCACATAGAGACTACCTTACACTGCGTTTAAAACCAAAATCGCATTTGGATAGAAACTGTTTCTCAGGCGGCCAGTCCTAGTCTTTATGACCCTGTACCTAATTCCAGAAGGCAGAAGCTGAAAGATCATTTCCGGGGTGCGCACTATCCTGTGCTATCTCTGCAGCTTTCTTTTTCTAATCTCCTTGCGCACAAATCAAGATGGATGCTCCATTCACAGGGTCTTTTGGAAGGACCCTAAGTGACTTTTTCCTACCCAATGTGATTGGGGAGTGAAGTATAGGTGGGTTCCCACGAGGCAAGACACAGCGATAACAGTAAGAACTTTAGTTGAACTACATGACTGGGTAACAGGGGCAAAGCAACTACTTATATACTTTCCTGAAAGCCTGGGCCACTCCCACTCCCAACGTGATTGGCTGTCTAAACTTCCAAGCTGCGAATCACGACTCAAGAGTTCAAGGGCCAATGGCAGAGGCCCAAATCCTGAAATGTTCTGTGATTGGACATTGTGCATCGAATCAGAACACAGGAGCTCAGCATCCTTAGTCCAGACTCAAGCTCAGGCAAACATCGATCACTGAATACATAATAGGGAGCCCCTTGTCAAGATAACCGCCCGGGGGGTGGGTATCATTCCATCTGAACAGGGTGTTTGTGTCTCCACACTCACAAGCCCACCTTGATAGAGCAAAGGTCTGCAGCTCAGTTGTGGAGAACATGTTTTGTGGGTGCAACAACAACAACAGCTTCAGCGGCTGCCGTTCAGTGCAGACAATACCAGCCTAGATGAACCACAATCTGACATGGCCTTCAGGTCGCTTCCCGTGGCTTCTTCAGGAATGCCATTTTTTCCCCTAGCAAAATTCCTTTTTTCTTTCTTTTTCTTATGCCACCTGATGTTTCTTTCTGCCTAGGAACATTGAGGGCATGTAAGGACATCTCTATCTCTTTTCGAGCTATTTTTGATAAGAGCAACTCCAAGCTCTGCTTGCAGAACCAGACATGGATGCCGTTCGTTTCTCCAGTGCTTCCCCCCACTTTGAAACCAGGGAAGAGAAACATCGATCTGAGCTTGAATCCACCTTTTCTCTGCAAAACACTCGCAGGCGATGGAGCCGAATTTTCTGAGACTGGTGCTTTTGTGTATGAGGCAGCCCCTGGGTAGAAGAAGCCAGGCATTGTATGCTATTAAGTAAACTGTGTGAAACAGCTAGGCATTCCTATTGTGAATCCTTTTTCGTGGTGCTTGCTACGCTCTGTGATGTGGCTGAGATGCAATATCTGTTGTCTTCGTTTCAACAGGGCTAAATCGGAACAAACCACAGTCCACGGGAAACCCAATTGCCTTTTCGTTCCAATTCAGTGCTAAAAGATCAGGTTTTCCCAGGGGAGAGCAGCAGGGCAAAATGGAAGTGTGGTGGCGCAGCAATAAAACTGCTAGAGCCTTTTGCAAAGCTAAGCAGGGCCTGGTACGGTTTGAAAATTGGGTGAGCTTCCTGCATTGCATGGGGTTGGACTAG
Source organism: Podarcis siculus (assembly GCA_034642415.1). Classification (NCBI taxonomy): domain Eukaryota; kingdom Metazoa; phylum Chordata; class Lepidosauria; order Squamata; family Lacertidae; genus Podarcis; species Podarcis siculus. The sequence continues at coordinate 6,541,579 of JAXCMG010000038.1, read as the reverse complement.
ATGACTCGCTGGGTCCCTTCCAACTCAAAAATTCTGTCGTGTGCATTCCCCCTCCCCGAGATTTAAGATTCTGTTTTTAAACTATGGTTTGCCACAGAGCCTAGGACTTGCCGATCAGAAGGTCGGCGGTTCGAATCCCCGCGACGGGGTGAGCTCCTGTTGCTCGGTCCCTGCTCCTGCCAACCTAGCAGTTCGAAAGCACATCAAAGTGCAAGTAGATAAATAGGTACCACTCCGGTGGGAAGGTAAATGGCGTTTCCATTAGCTCCGCTGGTTCGCCAGAAGCGGCTTAGTCACTCTGGCCACATGACCCAGAAGCTGTACGCCGGCTCCCTCGGCCAATAAAGCGAGATGAGCGCCACAACCCCAGAGTCGGCCACGACTGGACCTAATGGTCAGGGGTCCCTTTACCTTTTGCTTATGGTACAGGTCACGTGTTTTATGTTTATGTGTAATTCTTAGAAATAATTTAAGCTGATATGTTTCCATTTGGGTACCATCTATATTTGGTTGTCTTATTAATACATCTAGACAAACCTAGACAGCATCTTAAAAAGCAGAGACATCACCTTGCCAACAAAGGTCCGTATAGTTAAAGCTATGGTTTTCCCAGTAGTGATGTATGGAAGTGAGAGCTGGACCCTAAAGAAGGCTGATCGCTGAAAAACTGATGCTTTTGAATTCTGGTGCTGGAGGAGACTCTTGAGAGTCCCATGGACTGCAAGAAGATCAAACCTATCCATTCCTAAGGAAATCAGCCCTGAGTGCTCACTGGAAGGACATATCCTGAAGCTGAGGCTCCAATACTTTGGCCACCTCGTGAGAAGAGAAGACCCCCTGGGAAAGACCCTGATGTTGGGAAAGATGGAGGGCACAAGGAGAAGGGGACGACAGAGGACGAGATGGTTGGACAGTGTTCTCAAAGCTACCAGCATGAGTTTGACCACGCTACAGGAGGCAGTGGAAGACAGGAGTGCCTGGCGTGCTCTAGTCCAGGGGGTCACAAAGAGTCGGACACGACTAAACGACTAAACAACAACAACAACAAAATTAATAAATTTAGAATAGGAATTTAGATGCAACCGACTACAGCTACCCCCCAAACCCCCAGCTGCTGCTGCTGCTGCTGCTGCTGCTGCTGCTGCTGCTGCTGCTGCTTCTTCTTCTTCTTCTTCTTCTTCTTCTTCTTCTTCTTCTTCTTCTTCTTCTTCTTCTTCTTCTTCTTCCTTTTCTTTCTCTCTCTCTTTTTTAAAAAAACATTGCTCTGCAAATTTCTGGCGCAATTGCCTGAAATCTGAGAAATCTGAAGGGGGTGTGGCTTTGCAGCTCTGCATCTTCCAGCCTCCACCCCCACCCACTGCCACGCTGGACAGTTTGCCGCAAGCCAAGGGGGAACTGGAGCTGGGGGAAGGGGAGGGGGCGATGTACATTTGTGTAAGCATGGAAGGAGAAGTCTCTTTCTCTAATGACAGGCCTCAGCTGCCAAAGGACCCGTCTCCTCTTATAGCACATGCCAAGAGACGTAAATAAGCAAATTCCTGCTGCACGCACAGCTCCATCTTGCAACGAAAAAGCTCCCTGGATCATCTGCGGCTCTTATTCTTAATTTTTGCCATTGCCCTCTTTGCCATTGCCCTGTTCTGCTTCTGGGTCAGCAACAAAAGCTCCAGGAATTCTAGGATGTGGTTGTGGTAGTTCTGGGGTGGCCAGCCTGATTATTTTATCACCTGTGCCTGCCGCTGCATGGTATTTACCTTGCATACAGTCAAACTTTAATTGTCGCTATCTGTACTTTTTGAATTTGTCTTTCCCCTGATGGCACCGCTGACTGTAATGGAGGATGCTTCATGCATCTGATGAAAGGGACCGCAGTCTACGAAAAGCTTATGCCACCATGAATTTGATCGTCTTTAGGGACGTGAGTGGTGCTGTGGTCTAAACCACAGAGCCTAGGGCTTGCCGATCAGAGGGTCAGCGGTTCGAATCCGCGCGATGGGGTGAGCTCCCGTTGCTTGGTCCTGCCAGCCTAGCAGTTCGAAAGCACACCAGTGCAAGTAGATAAATAGGTACCACTCTGGCGGGAAGGTAAACGGCGTTTCCATGCGCTGCTCTGGTTCGCCAAAAGCGGCTTAGTCATGCTGGCCACATGACCCGGAAGCTGTACGCCGGCTCCCTCAGCCAGTAAAGAGAGATGAGCGCCGCAACCCCAGAGTCGGTCACGACTGGACCTAATGGTCAGGGGTCCCTTTACCTTTACCTAGGGTACTGCAAAGCTCTCTGTCGTTTTGACTCAATAGGCAGGGATCAGAAAACTTTTTCAACAGGAGGCCGGTACACTGTACCTCAGACCTTGTGGGGGGCCGTACTATATTTTGAAAAAGCGATTGGGCTGGATCTGGCCCCCGGGCCTTAGTTGGCCTACCCATGCAATAGAGCCTCTGTAACTGACTAGTACCTGCTTGCTTCTCACTGTCCGGCAGTGCAGAAGGCAATTCGTAGTCTCTTGCCAATGCGCCCCAGAGGAAATTCCTCCTGTGTTCCCAAATGAAAACAAAATGCTGTTATTCTGTGCAGAAGATTCCAGCTTGGGTAATGCCGGCTAGGCAAATTCCTCCAATCCAATTGCAAAGGGTGATGTTTAATTCAGCTGATCTAGGGACTGAGCCAAGCGACACGTGTGAATCCAAATTGTGGGCTTGAACATCAAACTGTGGCCTCCTCTGCCTGTCACCCAGCTGAGCTCAGTTTCTTCCACATGCTCATTGCAATCTCTGCATCTTGGCACCCGGCCCATGAGAACAGGAAGGGTTCCCAATTCTCACCACCCACGTGCTGCAGAAATGGAAGGCGAGGAAGCGGATGCTTGCTTTAGCGGACCCTCCAGATGTTGGACTACAATTCCCATAATCCCTTTGGTTGGGGGAACTGGCACTGTTACAGGTCCACACAACATCTGTTCTGCATTTGTAACAACTCAATCTTTCAGTACAGCAACTTCGGAACTCCCTGCCTATTGATGTCAGGCCTTCATTGTACTCTTTTCGGCACCTGCTAAAAGCATTATTGCTGATCAGAAGGTTGGCGGTTCGAATCCCCGTGATGGAGTGAGCGCCCGTTGCTCGGTCCCTGCTCCTGCCAACCTAGCAGTTCAAAAGCACACCAGTGCAAGTAGATAAATAGGTACCTCTCCGGCGGGAAGGTAAATGGCGTTTCCGTGTGCTGCTCTGGTTCGCCAGAAGTGGCTTAGTCATGCTGGCCACATGACCCAGAAGTTGTACGCCGGCTCCCTTGGCCAATAATAATAATAATAATAATTTATTATTTGTACCCCGTCTATCTGGCTGGGCCTCCCCAGCCACTCTGGGCAGCCCCCAACAAAGATGAAAAATACACTAAAATGTCACATATTAAAAACTTCCCTGAACAGGGCTGCCCTCAGATGTCTTCTGAATGTCAGGTAGTTGTTTATCGCTTTGACATCTGATGGGAGGGCGTTCCACAGGACGGGCGCCACTACCGAGAAGACCCTCTGCCTGGTTCCCTGTAACTTGGCCTCTCGCAGTGAGGGAACCGCCAGAAGGTCCTCGGAGCTGGACCTCAGTGTCTGGGCAGAACGATGGGGGTGGAGACGCTCCTTCAGATATACTGGACCGAGGCCGTTTAGGGCTTTAAAGGTCAGCACCAACACTTTGAATTGTGCTCGGAAACGTTGCCAATACAGCAAGATGAGCGCCGCAACCCCAGAGTCGTCTGCGACTGGACCTAATGGTCAGGGTTCCCTCTACCTTTACCTAGTTGTTAAGAATGTTGGTGCAAGTTTTAATTCAGTGCTGAGGAGCACAAAGCCTCTTTCAGGCTGAACTTCCAGGAGAAAAAAGGCAGACTACGTGATGACAACTGGGTCAGAATTGAGGAACCGGTCAGCCAAAATTATATAAATCCGGAGCTGTCTTCCAGAGGCCAGTCCTGAGCATTTTGCCAGTATTCTTTTCCCCCCCTTTCAAATAATATTTATTATTTTGGTAGATGAACATAATAAAAAAGAAGAGATTAACAATAATAAAGACAAACAAAAAATAGGAGAAAAAGAGAAAAAAGATACATACAACATACTACCACTTAATTAATTAAAATTAGGTGGCGCTGTGGGTAAAACCTCAGTGCCTAGGACTTGCCGATCGCATGGTCGGCGGTTCGAATCCCCGCAGCGGGGTGCGCTCCCGTTGCTCGGTCCCAGCGCCTGCCCACCTAGCAGTTCGAAAGCACCCCTAAGTGCAAGTAGATAAATAGGTACCGCTTTATAGCGGGAAGGTAAACGGCGTTTCCGTGTGCTGCACTGGTGCTGGCTCGCCAGAGCAGCTTCGTCACGCTGGCCACGTGACCCGGAAGTGTCTCCGGACAGCGCTGGCTCCCGGCCTCTTAAGTGAGATGGGCACACAACCCTAGAGTCGGACACGACTGGCCCATACGGGCAGGGGTACCTTTACCTTTACCTTAAGTACCATCCATCTTCATAAAAATAGTATTTGACTTCCTCGAATCTCTTCCATCCGAATTTCTTAGTAATTATATGTAGCAGTTTCCAATATCAGTGTTTCAAAAGACCATATCACAGTCCTAATCATATTACATAGCTTTCCTTATTATACATTTTCTTATTTATAGCATTTTGCCAGTATTCTTTGGATGGCATTGATCTTTTTCTAGGCAAAAAATAAATAAATCGCAGGAACTGCACAGAGTGTTTAATTTAGCCCAACACAAATTCTCCCTGTTGAGAAAATTGCCTGTTTCCTTTGCACATCTATGCAATGCTCCTGCTTTGTATGGATATACAATTTAGACTTCAAGCCCCCACAGAGGCAGAGAGATGATGGTCTAGAAAATTCTGGGAGTCGGCATGATGCAACTCTGGAAAAATATTGCCAAGCGATGTCTGCTAAGAGAACGCAGATGTCGGGAGTCCTGGCCAGCAGCTGTGAGAGGATCTCCTCCACAACGCCCCTCCCTCTTCCCTCCCTTCTTAGGATTTGTGCTTCCAAGCTGGGAATGCTGTGAGTTTGGGGAATGTCTCTTCTCAAAGCCGCATTTAAGAGTCAGGCAGAACACTGTGTTCATTCTGGGGTTAAGATTCAGCTACACATTTTTTCTCCTCTCAGAAAAGAGCAGCCAGAATGATCAAGGGGACACAGCGGCTCCTCTATGAAGAATATTTGCAGCGTTTGGGGCTTTTAAATTTAAAGAAACGGCAAATAAGAGTTGATATAACAGAAGTTTATGAAAATTACTCATGACTTGGAGAAATTGGATAGAGGAAAGTTTTCCTCCCACTGTCACAACAGTCGAGCTCGTGGGCAAGAAGCTGAGTGTTGGAAGATTTCGGGCAGAGAAAAGAAAGGGCTGCTTCAAAACTGTGCAGTTTATCTGTGGAGCTCAATCCCAATGTTGGAGGCTGTGACGGCTGCCAACCTAGGTGGTTTTAAAGAGGATTCGACAAAATCAGGGGTTTATGATTGCTGATAGCCAGGCTCTGCCTCCACTGCTGCCAACATAGTAGTTGCTGGAAAGCACAGGAGGGGAAATAATAATAATAATAATAATAATAATAATAATAATAATAATAATAA
>JAXCMG010000038.1:6516672-6535942 GCA_034642415.1 Podarcis siculus | reverse complement strand
AATAATAATAATAATAATAATAATAATAATAATAATAATAATAATAATAATTTTATTTATATCTCACCCTCCCTAGCTGAAGCCGGGCTCAGAGCGGCTAACAACAATAACAGTAACACAGTTTACGTAAAATCACAATCAATTAATTGAAATACATTCTAATATCAATTCATTCTAAAATCAATTCAGAATCAAATTAATGGCAACCATTGGCCTAGAGTTCTATGAGGATTACCAAAGGAGCGGGTCAGACTGTGCCTTGGCCAAAGGCCTGGTGGAGCAGCTCTGTCTTGCAGCTCTGTAGCTATTCCCAAAATTTTGCTAGCAGGCTTTCCATTGGCATCTGGCTGGTCACTGTGAAAACAGGATGCTGGACAGCTGCATTAACACGTGGCTCCAACATTTCAGGTCCCACCCCCTCAAATCTCATGTCAAAGTTGAGTGCTAGTCTTGTGTTGCAAACCCTGTGTTTCGTGCCGCTCCCAAACTGAGTCACTGACACAGCAAATCGGGGTAGTAGTAGTAGTAGTAGTAATAATAATAATAATAATAATAATAATAATAATAATAATAATAATTTATTATTTGTACCCTGCTCATCTGGCTGGGTTTCCCCAGCCACTCTGGGCGGCTTCCAACAAGGAACAAAAATACACTAAAATGTCACACATTAAAAGCTTCCCTGAACAGGGCTGCCTTCAGATGTCTTCTGAATGTCAGGTAGTTGTTTATTTCCTTGACATCTGATGGGAGGGCGTTCTAAAGGGCAGGTGCCACCACCGAGAAGGCCCTCTGCCTGGTTCCCTGTAGCTTTGCTTTTCGCAATGAGGGAACCGCCGGAAGGCCCTCAGAGCTGAACCTCAGCATCCAGGCAGAACGATGGGGGTGGAGACGCTGCCCAGGGCCGGTGCACTCCCAAGGGGGGCGAGTTGCGGAGGCTGCCCTCCTAGGCACGGGATAGCCGCTCAGGTGCATGGAGCGGTGTGTGCACCCTGCAGCCGGGGACAGTGCGAGCCGCCGATAGACCTCAGTGTCCGGGCTGAATGATGGGGATGGAGATGCTCCTTCAGGTCTACTGGGCTGAGGCCATTTGGGGCTTTCAAGGTCAGCACCAACACTTTGAATTGTGCTCCGAAATGTACTGGGAACCAGTGTAGGTCTTTCAAGACCGGTGTTATGTGGACTCAGCGGCCGCTCCCAGTCACCAGTCAAGCTGCCACATTCTGGATTAGTTGTAGTTTCCAGGTCACCCCACAGAGAGCGCATGGCAGTAGTCCAAGTGGGAGATAACCAGAGCATGCACCACTCTGGCAAGACAGTCTGCGGGCAGGGAGGGTCTCATCCTGCGTACCAGATGGAGCTGGTAAACAACTGCCCTGGACACAGAATTGACCTGCGCCTCCATGGACAGATGTGAGTCCAAAATGACTCCATTCAGGACCAGGGAGTGCTCCACACCTGCCCATCTCCTGTCCCCCAAGAACAGTACAGTGGTACCTCGGGTTTAAGACGCTTCAGGTTACAGATGCTTCAGGTTACAGACTCTGCTAACCCAGAAATAGTACCTTGGGTTAAGAACTTTGCTTCAGGATGAGAACAGAAATCACGCAGCGGCGGCGAGGTAACAGTGGGATTCCCTATTAGCTAAAGTGGTGCTTCGGGTTAAGAACAGTTTCAGGTTAAGAACGGACCTCCGGAACGAATTAAGTACTTAACCCGAGGTACCACTGTTCTTCTGTCTTGTCAGGATTCAACCTCATGTGCACTTTCCGAACCACAGTTTGCAGGCCGCACCATTTTTAGACGGGGTGGGGCTTCCCTCCATGATTCAGCTCCACTTGTGGTTTCTAAGCCATCAAATGGTTTTTCCAAAAAGCTTTCCTTGAGGGCAGCCTTTTGTATCTGCCTGAAATGCTTCTAACGGGGTCTCCTCCTTTTCGCCGTGCCTGAACACGAAGGATCAAGCTGCCTTTAGAAGGAAACATCTTGCCTGGAGACACTCGGCTCTGTGTGACTCAGCTCAGCGAAGCATTTCACACTCTGCTGTCAAACGGAGGTAGAGTTTCTCAGCCCTCCCTGGCTCAGCAAAACGAAAAGCGCTGCGGCTTTAAATTGCCATTGGAAACGTTCTAACAGTTTGGCCGAATCTCAAGTTCGGTTCGGTTACGCTTTCTCCTCAGGGGCTGAGGTGATGCACTTTGCTATTTCAGTGGATGGGTCCCCCTTCTATCCCTGGACATGAATAGCCAGACCATGGTAGTGCAGAGCTGGCTGTGGCTGATGGGCTTTGTAGTCCAAAACATCTGGCTGGAGAAGACCGCTCTACAGTAGCCCACTTGTTTTTGTTGTTCAGTCGTTTAGTCATGTCCAGCTTTTCGTGACCCCATGGACCAGAGCACGCCAGGCACTTCTGTCTTCCACTGCCTCCCGCAGTTTGGTCAAACTCATGCTGGTCGCTTCCAGAACACTGTCCAACCATCTCGTCCTCTGTCGTCCCCTTCTCCTTGCGCCCTCGATCTTTCCCAACATCAGGGTTTTTTCCAGGGAGTCTTCTCTTCTCATGAGGTGGCCAAAGTATTGAAGCCTCAGCTTCAAGATCTGTCCTTAGAGTTCTGTCAAGAGAACAAGCTGGTCATCACAAACACTCTTTTCCAACAATACAAGAGATGACTCTACACATGGACATCACCAGATGGGCAGCATCAAAATCAGATTGATTATATTCTCTGCAGCCAAAGATGGAGAAGCTCTATACAGTCAGCAAAAACAAGACCTGGAGCTGACTGTGGCTCAGATCATCAGCTTCTTATAGCAAAAGTCAAGCTGAAACTGAAGAAAGTAGGAAAAACCACTGGGCCGGTAAGATACAATCTAAGTCAAATCCCTTATGAATACACAGTGGAAGTGAGGAACAGGTTTAAGGATTTAGATTTGGTGGACAGAGTGCCTGAAGAACTATGGATGGAGGCTCGCAACATTATACAGGAGGCAGCAACGAAAACCATCCCAATGAAAAGGAAATGCAAGAAAGCAAATGGCAATGTGGAACATGCAAGCTGAGACAAGATTTAGCCCAGATAAATACATCTTGCTTTGTGGAAGCAGAAGAGGCAGGAAGGCAGGATAAGGAGACATTAGCGCTGATTTGGGATGTGCGCCTAGACAGTGAGTCTGACAAATGGCTGCTCTAATTTGTCCCTCTGTCTTCAGTTAGCAAGACCATTCTTCCAGGTTAGCCACGCCAAGCAGGCTCAGTTCAGGGGGGAAATGTCAGCGCTTTTTCAGGGATTAGCAATTTGCTGCGACCAGCACCAATGCCAGGGTTTTGGGGAACCTCCTGGAAGTCATAGAATCACAGAATCGTAGAACTGTATAAAATTATTATTATTATTATTGACAAAAGACGAGTTCAGGGAAGTTTTTAACGTGCGGCATTTTAATGTATTTTTAATCTTTTTTGGAAGCTGCGCAGAGTGGCTGGGGAAGCCCAGCCAGATGGGCAGGGTAAAAATAATAAATTATTATTATTATTATTAACTTAATCAAAATGTCTTTCAATATGATTTGCAACAGGAGCAGGAAATTTGCAACAGGAGCGGGAATTCTGATTTTTAGAAATTGTATTAAATTATAGTAATTTGGTTTGATTGGTGATAATTTGGAAAGCCACACGAATAAATAAAAACCCCAAAATTTATACCCCACAACAACCCTGTGAGGTAGGTCAGGCTGAGAGACAGAGACTGACTCGAAGGTCACACCCTGCAAACTTCATGGCTGAGTGGGGATTTGAACCCAGGTCTCCCAGGGTTGGTGTTTGTTTGTTTGTTTTGCAACCCTTGTTACAACTTATTAACACCCCTCATTTGGGGAATTTGAAAGCTGAAAAATTCAATATGCCCAAATGATGGAAGAAAATATTGCAGGAAAATTATTAAGCGGAATTACTGGCGCTCATCCTGTATAAATCCACCACTAGGGCAATTCATTATTATTGAATCAATAACACACTGCAGAAGGACACCTGGCATTGGCGCTAGAATTTCCCCCGGGCGCCCAGAAGCGCTAAGACCCCCTGCCCTTGAGTCTATTCATTTCATTCTGTCTCACTTCCTATCCCCATTATTTCCCTCCTCCCAAAAAAACCCTTTCTGATTCCAGGCTCAGATTCCAGACACCTGTGTGGGAATTCTAGCACGGTGCGCCCACACCCAGCTTCTTTTCCCTGCGGGTTAATACAGGGTGGGTCCTGTTCATTTCAGAGGGGAAATAATCCCAACCCTTTGTTATGGCCGCTACAGTTCTCCCCCCAGGCGCCCAGCGGCACTACAACTCCCACCGTTTTCCTGTCACCCCCCAAAAAAACAACAGCTTGGCTCCGTTCATTTCATCTCTTCACCGTTGGGCGCCCAGTTGGGAATTCTAGACTCATGGAGCTCCTGTTTCCCCCCTGGTTTCTGGTTTGAGTCCTGAGGACAGATGAATGAATAATAAACTGTTATTTGAAAGCCAAGGGCGGGGGGGGGGGACTGCAGAAAACATGCATCTGAGCAGACTCACAGTGGGTCTCCGGGATTTTAAACGCAATCTCTCCCAGTCCTACTTGGAGTTATCAGGGATTGAACATGAGATCTTCGGACAGGGCTGGATTTAGGTTTGATGAGGCCCTAAGCTACTTGAAGGTAATGGGGCCCTTTATATGTCCAGCTGTCCTTTGTCAACAACAAATTGTCACTGTTTTTCACGTTGAATAGATGCTATATGGTGATTTATGGACCTAATAGGTATCTAAAGCCATTTGCACATTCAGAATGGAGGCACCCTATATATAGAAAGGAGCAAACCAGTGATATTTTAGGGAGCAGGCTAGCAGGCAGGGCCCATGACTTACATCCTAGGAGCCTACACAACACAAAACACTGTGGCTGGATGTAGGTTTTATTTTATTTGTTTTTTTATCTTATATTTTGAAAATGCACATCCACTTGTTTTTTCCTTTAAATCTTTGTGGGGGCCCCAAGAGAGTGGGACCCTAAGCTATAGCTTGTTTAGCTTATACAGTGGTACCCTGGGTTACATATGCTTCAGGTTACAGACTCCGCTAACCCAGAAATATTACCTCAGGTTAAGAACTTTGCTTCAGGATGAGAACAGAAATCGTGCGGCGGCAGCAGTGGGAGGCCCATTAGCTAAAGTGGTGCTTCAGTTTAAGAACAGTTTCAGGTTAAGAACAGACCTCTGGAACGAATTGAGTACTTAATATGAGGTACCACTGTACGTAAATTCGGCACTGCCTTTGGACTGCAAACATATGCTTTTTCCACCGAGCCATGACCCTTCCATTCCCTCTGCCCATGCAGAATAGTACCATGTCACCACTGACAGCCTTGAAGTTCAGCTGCTCACATCAGGAACGGAGAGTATTTCTGGAGGGGGGAAAGTGCTCAGAGTGCAAAATAACCCTGCATCCAGTCATTCTATTAATAAAGCTGACCTAATAGGAGGCTTCCCTTTTTAAAAAAACAAAACAAAACAAAAACAAGTGTTAAATTGTTTCCAAGGCAGAGATGTGTGTCTGCCAGCAGGTGGCGAAACGTCACCGTTTCTAAAACACTTTCCTGCAAGGGTAGCAGTTAGAAATATAGGTTGCAGGAACCAGTGCTGGATTTGTTGTTGTTGTTTAGTCATTTAGTCATGTCCGACTCTTCGTGACCCCCTGGACCAGAGCACGCCAGGCACTTCTGTCTTCCACTGCCTCCCACAGTTTGGTCAAACTCATGCTGGTAGCTTCAAGAACACCGTCCAACCATCTCGTCCTCTGTCGTCCCCTTCTCCTTGTGCCCTCCATCTTCCCCAACATCAGGGTCTTTTCCAGGGAGTCTTCTCTTCTCATGAGGTGGCCAAAGTATTGGAGCCTCAGCTTCAGGATCTGTCCTTCCAGTGAGCACTCAGGGCTGATTTCCTTCAGAATGGATCGGTTTGATCTTCTTGCAGTCCATGGGACTCTCAAGAGTCTCCTCCAGCACCAGAATTCAAAAGCATCGATTCTTCGGCGATCAGCCTTCTTTATGGTCCAGCTCTCACTTCCATACATCACTACTGGGAAAACCATAGCTTTACGTATAAGCTAAACAAGCTATAGCTTAAGGCCCCACTCTCTTGGGGGCCCCCACAAAAATTTAAAGGAAAAAAGCTGCCTGTACATTTCCAAAATATAAGATAAAAAACAAATAAAATAAAACCTACATGCAGCAACAGTGTTTTGTGTTGTGTAGGCTCCTAGGATGTAAGTCATGGGCCCCGCCTGCTATCCTGCTCCCTAAAACATCACTGGTTTGCTCATTTCTATATACAGTGGTAGACGTGGGTGGCGCTGTGGGTAAAAGCCTCAGCGCGTAGGACTTGCCGATCGAAAGGTCGGCGGTTCGAATCCCTGCGGCGGGGTGCGCTCCCGTTGCTCGGTCCCAGCGCCTGCCAACCTAGCAGTTCGAAAGCACGTCAGAGTGCAAGTAGATAAATAGGGACCGCTTTCTAGCGGGAAGGTAAACGGCGTTCCGTGTGCGGCTCTGGCTCGCCAGAGCAGCTTTGTCACGCTGGCCACGTGACCCGGAAGTGTCTGCGGACAGCGCTGGCTCCCGGCCTCTAGAGTGAGATGAGCGCACAACCCTAGAGTCTGTCAAGACTGGCCCGTACGGGCAGGGGTACCTTTACCTTTATATACAGTGGTACCTTGGGTTCCAGACGCTTCAGGTTACATACGCTTCAGGTTACAGACTCTGCTAACCCAGAAATGGTACCTCGGGTTAAGAACTTTGCTTCAGATGGGCACAGGATGTTGGTCATAACATTATGTTTGAGGACTGGGAAAGGTTATGGAACACCGGAATGAAGTTCACGGCATGTAGTGCCTTGAAGGAAAACATTATGAAAATGGTATACCGGTGGTACATGACCCCAGTCAAGCTAGCTAAGATATATCACCTGTCTGACAATAAATGTTGGAAATGCAAGGAGGCAGAAGGGACATTCTTTCATCTCTGGTGGACCTGCCCAAAAGTGAAGGCCTTCTGGGAAATGATTTACAATGAATTGAAAAAGGTATTTAGGTATACCTTTCCCAAGAAACCAGAGGCCTTCCTCCTGGGCATGGTGGACCAGAAAGTGTCAAGGAAGGATAGAACCTTGTTTATGTATGCTACTACAGCAGCAATAATTCTCATCGCAAAGCACTGGAAGACACAAGATTTACCCACGCTGGAAGAATGGCAGACGCAGCTGATGGACTACATGGAACTGGCTGAAATGACTGGCAGAATCCGAGATTTGGGCGAGGAAACAATAGAAGAGGATTGGAAAAAATTTAAGGACTATTTGCAAAAACATTATAAGTTGTATGAATGCTAAGAATGTGCACGATTAGGAAATTTTTGCTTTAGCAACTTGATTAGGAGAATTGGAAATTAAGTGATAAGAAAGAAGAGGAGGAAACATGAAATAACTTTATTATGTTTATTTTAAATGTACAAAAATTGAGATACAACACTGTGAATTCAGAAACATAATAATTGAAAGATACAGTAAGTTATTAAATAAGGTAACAAATTGCTGATACTTTTATTGCAAAGAACGCAGGGTTTGGAGGATGCGGGGAAGTCCAGTTGGTTTGTTAAAAACACTGTGGAAAGTTGGATTGTTATATATTTCTTTTTTTTCTTTATTCTTTATTCTTTTTTCTTTGTTCTGTACATTTCTGATTCTAAGAAAAGAAACTTAATAAAATACTTTATAAAAAAAAAAAGAACTTTGCTTCAGGATGAGAACAGAAATTGTGCTCCGGCGGCATGGCAGCAGCGGGAGGCCCCATTAGCTAAAGTGGTACCTCAGGTTAAGAACAGTTTCAGATTAAGAACAGACCTCCGGAACGAATTAAGTTCTGAAACTTAATCCGTTCCGGAAGTCCGTTCCAAAACCAAAGCGTTTCAAAACCTGCAGTTTCATAAGCGTATACAGTGGTACCTCGGGTTACAGATGCTTCAGGTTACAGATGTTTCAGGTTACAGACTCCGCTTCTGCGCATGCGCGCGACGTCATTTTGAGTGTCTGCGCATGCGCAAGCGGCAAGCCCCGAAAGTAACCCTTTCTGGTGCTTCTGGGTCTCCGCAGGACGTAACCTGAACCGAACGTAACAAGAGGTATGACTGTAGATGAATAAATGAGCAAATTAAGTTAATTTGGAAATGCGGAAGATATTAAAAATAAACTTTAGCAACTGCACAAAGGGGGGAGGGGAAAGGAAGTCGAGTTTTGAGATGTTGAAATGATTGTAAAATGAGTGAAATGTATAAAACTGAAAAGCAGAGAAAAAGAAAAGAATCGTGTCTGCAGGAGTTCCTGTTCTGAGACAGAAGAGGGAGGTGAGGAGAGAGAGAGAGAGAGAGTGAAAGAGAAAGAGACAGAGAGGGGGAAAGAATTTGGACCAGGGTTGTATCTGCCTGAATGAGCCAGAAATATAAATCTCCTGTTGCATTCTAGAGCCCGGGTGATTTCCAGGAGCCAGTTATGTGCTAATCTTGGGAGGCCACAAATGAGGAAACTTAAGTCAGCAGTTCTGCTTGCTAAGGACTTCAAGGCAAATGCCAGGGCTTTATTTCGGAGAGGAGATTCTTCAAGCACCAGGGACCTAGATTGTGGGTGGCAGAATTCCTCTGTTATTGCCTGCATATTGCAAATATTTCTCATTGCTGCTGTGGGGAAGCAAGATGGGTATTTTGTTTTCCCCGATGTGTTGCATGGAACATTAACAGATTCTGTCTTTCTCCTCCCCTTCCCTATGGCACAGTGCATTTGTGCATACATATCCTCTTCAACGAAAGTTGTACTCTACCCGGAGACCTGGCACAACTGTGGTCCAAAACATCAGGAGGCTGCCAGCTTTGGCAGAGCTGGTTTTAAGGTAAGGCAGGCAGTGCCCAGTGCCGGATTTTCGTATAAGCTGAACAAGCTATACAGTGGTACCTCAGGTTAAGTACTTAATTCGTTCCGGAGGTCCGTACTTAATCTGAAACTGTTCTTAACCTGAAGCACCACTTTAGCTAACGGGGCCTCCTGCTGCTGCTGTGCCACCGGAGCCTGATTTCTGTTCTCATCCTGAAGCAAAGTTCTTAACCTGAAGCACTATTTCTGGGTTAGCGGAGTCTGTAACCTGAAGTGTATGTAACCTGAAGCGTATGTAACCTGAGGTACCACTGTAGTTTAGGGCTCCACTCTCTTGGGGGCCCCCAAAAAAATTTAAAGGGAAAAAACTCTGGATGTACATTTCCAAAATAGAAGATAAAAAAGAAAATAAAACCTACATACAGCAACAGTGTTTTGTGTTGTGTAGGCTCCTACGATGTAAGTCATGGGCCCTGCCTGCTAGCCTGCTCTCTAAAATATCACTATTTCACTCCTTCCTATATATAGGGTGCCTACATTCTGCATGGACTGTTATGTGCAAATGGCTTTAGATACCTATTAGGTCCATAAATTACCATAGAGCATATATTCAACACAAAAAACAGTGACAATTTGTTGTTGACAAAGGACAGCTGGACATATAAAGGGCCCCATTACCTTCAGTAGCTGAGGGCCTCATCAAACCTCAATCCGGCCCTGGCAGCGCCATATTTTGAAGAGCAAAAAAAGAAGACACATTTGCCGACTTCTGCTTTTAACTATGGATCGCTATGACGACTCTCATTTTACCTACCCATTAAAAAGAGCCTTATTATTTTGTATTTTACCTACCCATTAAAATTGCCTTATTATGTCCTGGAAAAAGAGGACCTATGGCAACCATGTAGCCAGAGGAAAGAGCTGGCCACGAAGGAACCTGAATTAAGGCGGTGATATACTCTTTTATTTAGGGCATAATCAGGCAATTTTGGGACGCATCTGCTTTGCTTTTGCTTTTTTTTGCGCTGACAATTACGCATCTATTTTTATCCCCTTTCTTAGTTTTTCCCAGGTCCTGAAACAGAGCCTTTGTGTGATCCTCAAAATCAGAGCTTTGTGGAACCGGAGCAAAAACCAGGAGAGCTGCTAACCGTTTCAGACTTCAAAAGATACGGAGAGGAACAAAGGCAGCTAATCTACCTCCTTGCTGAAACTCTTTAAGATTTTCCTGCCCCTCGCCAGTCAGGGGTGGTTATTTTGTTTTGCAGTGTTTCTACCTGCTGGGAAGAGCTGAATTTTGCAAATACAAGTCTAATCCAGGCTTGCTCTCTCTCTCTCTCTCTCTCTCTCTCTCTCTCTGAGCTTACATAACTGTTCAGAGCGTTCGATTTTTTACAGTTGCGGGTGCCCCAGCTTTCACCCTAGAACAGCAAACCAGCTTTCTAATTAAGTACACGCTGAACAAGGCGGGCAATTACACACAGATAAGCAGATGAGTCAAATTAGCTGTCTGCCTTGTGGGCCTGGAGCCACCCACCCACCCACCCACACACACACAGTGTCCAGAGCTGGTGGGTTGTGCAAACCGCTAGTCTGAACGATTCTTTTTATAGGCTAGGGAGTGCTGGGTTTACGGAACCAAGAGGGCCACCCAAAAAGTTTGGGAAGCACTGCGTTCGTCTATATACTGATTGTTCCTTCTAATCAGTTCAAGGCTACATGTTAAAGGACAATGGACTTTTATTATTCTGTATCCATCCTGATTTGCTTTTGGGACATCTGCACATCTTCCTCTTGGCTATTCATTTGAGCCCCACACTTCAGCGCCTTTCCATAAAGGTAAAGGGACCCCTGACCATTAGGTCCAGTTGTGGCTGACTCTGGGGTTGCGGTGCTCATCTCACTTTACAGGCCGAGGGAGCCGACGTACAGCTTCCGGGTCATGTGGCCAGCAGGACTAAGCTGCTTCTGGCAAACCAGAGCAGCGCACGGAAACGCCGTTTACCTTCCCGCCGGAGTGGTACCTATTTATCTACTTGCATTCTGATGTGCTTTCGAGCTGCTAGGTTGGCAGGAGCAGGGACCGAGCAACGGGAGCTCACCCCGTCACGGGGATTCAAACTGCCGACCTTCTGATCAGCAAGTCCTAGGCTCTGTGGCTTAACCCACAGCACCACCCGCGTCCCTAGATGGGCAGGGTATAAATAATAAATTATTATTATTACTCAAAATGTGTAAACCCGAATTCCCCATACGCCCTTTAATCCCCACTGCCAAACTCATCTGGAGACCCCAGACCATCTTTGCCCCTTATTCATTGCAGAAGTCCTTTCCTGGAAAGAAGAGCCCTTTCCCCTTGGGATGCACACACACTTGGGCTGCTGACTCTCGTGTCCTATAAAAGGCTGGGATTAAACACCCGCCTGCTGCAGAATTTGACCCCCTGTGACCTGCCAGACTTTGCCGAGGTAAACCCCAGTCAGCTGATGTATCTCTGCACACTCATTAAAGGAATTATTTTCTGCTGACATTCAGTCGGTGGCTGGAGAGAGAGAGAGAATGGGGAATTCAGAGAGGTGGGAGAGAGGCAGTAGAAACAGCAGGATTGGTTTTATGTAAGCAGGAATTAAAAATGGTTTTTCAGAAAGGATAGACATTCCCCGCGTGTTTCCTGTTTACCTGGTGATCTGATCCCTTATGAAGCAGAGTTTACATCCCTGGATGGTTTGTGTTTCTCCCCCCTTTTTTTAGTTGACTCCGAACCGCGATTATGCGATGATGTCTTTGATCCACGTGTTTTCATCTGCCAGACATGCATGCTGGATGTTCTTTGTGACAGCCTCTGCAGCGATGCTTCTCAAGGCCTGCTCCGCCTGACCTATTTATTGAACATCCTTGCACCAAGTTTGCTCGGAGGTTAAACCAGGGCTTGTTCCAGCTGAGTTCTGCAATGGGGCAGAGGAGGAGGAGGAAATTGGGGGCCAGTGTGGCCCTTTGGACTGGTTGCAAGCAATGAAGCAGGGAGGCAGGTGCCAGCTGAGGTTTCGGGGGCAATACCCCATTTATCCTATTGCACCAGAATCCACTGGCTTCCACACTCTTTGGTGACATTTTCCTTGGCCAAATAAAGGTAAAGGGACCCCTGACCCTTTGGTCCAGTCGTGGCCGACTCTGGGGTTGCGGCGCTCATCTCACTTCATTGGCCGGGGGAGCCGGCGCACAGCTTCTGGGTCATGTGGCCAGCATGACTAAGCTGCTTCTGGCGAACCAGAGCAGTGCACAGAAACGCTGTTTACCTTCCCGCCGGAGTGGTACCGGGTGGGGTATAAATAAAATATTATTATTATTATTATTATTATTATTATTATTATTATTATTATTTTGTCCGATTCTTTTTTGAAGCCATCCAAGTTGGTGGCTTTAAAATAACCTCTCTGTCTTTCTCTTCTCTGGGCTAAACATCCTCCCCAACTCCCTCAGCTGTTTCTCATAAGGTGGGGCTGCCATACGTCTGGATTTTCCCTGACATTACTGGGATTTTAAAGGCAGAATTCTCATGCGCGGGAAGGCGGAGCTTTGTCCTGGATCTTAGGCAAGTCAGTCGAAAAAACAAACTTAGGGGTGTTTTTGTAGGTTGGAAAAAGCTCAACTAATTTGAGGCATCCTGGTTTGTACTTTTTGAAATATGGCAACCCATAACTACTACTACTACTACTACTACTACTACTACTACTACTACTACTAATAAATATATATATAAATAAGGCTCATTTTCTGTTTCTCTCCTGTTGACATAGTACCTACGTACCTATGGGACCACCTCTCCCGGTATGCCCCGCGGAGGACCTTAAGGTCCACAAATGACAACACTCTGGAGGTCCCAAGTCGCAAGTTGGTTAGATTGGTCTCAACTAGGGCCAGGGCCTTTTCAGCACTGGCCCCAACTTGGTGGAATGCTCTGTCACGAGAGACCAGGGCCCTGCGGGACTTGACATCTTTCCGCAGGGCCTGCAAGACAGAGCTGTTCCGCCTCGCCTTTGGTTTGGACTCAGTTTGACCCTTATGTTTCCCTCCCCTTATGGTCTTGATTTATTGGCTACTTTACAATAAGGCTGCATTTTAAATTGCATTTTAACCTGTATTTTAAATTGACCCTCCCATTATGTTTTTACTGTGATTATATTGGTGTTAGCCGCCCTGAGCCCAGCTCTGGCTGGGGAGGGCGGGGTATAAATAAAAATTATTATTATTATTATTATTAAGAGCACATGCTCATCTTGCCAGGAGTGAAACTCATCACGCACCTTTTGCAACATCTCAGGTTGTGGGAGCCAACAAGCTGAGTTGATTCTGCAGCACCTGACAGGAGCCGCTATGGGGCACGCTCTCTCTTCCTCTGCCCTCCCCACCGCTCTCTCCTCCAACCACCAGCCAGCCTTCAGACTCCCAACTCCCACCAGCCTCCAGCCAATGCACCCAAGGCGGACTTTGGTCATCTTGTGTGCTCTGGCGAGCCCCAAATTCAGCACCCCCGAACTGATCTTCTCACTTTTGTGCTCCCTTGCCTCGCCGCCCTGGGCGGAAACTGCCCGCACTTTCCCAAATCCGGGGCTGAGCCCAGGAAAGCTGCCCTGGGCAGGACTGCCGCTTCATTCCACATGGCTGGCTTTTGACGCCCTGGAAACGGGTGTCAGTTCTGAGCAAGCAGCCCAGTGACACAAAGGCCATCGCTTGACAGGTCCGCTGCCCGCCTACTGACAGCCAGGAGAGAACCGGCAAGGGCCATCGCCGATGAATTTGACAGGTTCGTGCCATCGAAGACGAAGCAAGCTTGCTTTTTAAAATGCTTGGTAAAGGGGTCCAGATCGGAAAAAGGAAAAGGGAATTGAAATCTTTCACATTTTTGAATATTTTATTGGAAGCTGCCCAGAGTGGCTGGGGAAGCCCAGCCAGATGGGCAGGATATAAATAATATATTATTATTATTATTATTATTATTATTATTATTATTATTATTACAGAATTCTAGAATTGTAGAGTTGGAAGGCGGGTCCCAGGGTCATCTAGTCCAACCCCCTGCAATACAGATGAATCTCAACTAAAGCATCCAGGACAGATGGCCAAGGCAACCACGATTTTGCGGAGGGTGGAGGTAGTTCAGTTTTCTTCTTCCTTGGCGATCCCTTGTAGCCGAGTAAGATTGTCTTCCATGAACACGGTTTTAACAGTGAGTCCGTAAGTGACTGTGGAGGCCAATTCTGGATCCACACGTCCTTCCACAGTGGGGACATTGGTTTCCGGGCGGGAGTTGATCACGGTGTGGATTTGCCAAGTGTGCCTTCCTCTTAGCACGTTTCTCCCTTGCGTCCTGAGTTCGAGCATCTTCAAAGCCCATGACACCTTTGGTAAAGGCTGTTCTCCAACTGGAGCACTCGCAGGCCAGTGCTTCCCAGTTGTCAGTGTTTATACTACATTTTTAAAGATTTGCCTCAAGAGAGTCTTTGAACCTCTTTTGTTGACCATGGCATTACGCTTTCCATTTTTAAGTTCGGAATAGAGTAGTTGCTTTGGAAGACGATCATCAGGCATCAGAACAACATGGCCAGTCCAGCAAAGTTGATGTTGAAGAATCATTGCTTCAACACTGGTGATCTTTGCTTCTTCCAGTACACTGGCATTAGTTTGCCTGTCTTCCCAAGTGATGCGTGTCACAACATTGACAAAGGGACGACAGAGGACAAGATGGTTGGACAGTGTTCTCGAAGCTACCAGCATGAGTTTGACCAAACTGCGGGAGGCAGTGGAAGACAGGAGTGCCTGGCGTGCTCTAGTCCAGGGGGTCATGAAGAGTTGGACACAACTAAACGACTAAACAACAACAACATGCCCATTCCTTTTATCATGTCACCTCTTCCTTGCCTTTTCTGTAGTCTAGACTACATAAGTCCCCAATACTGCTTTGCAACCTTTCTTCACAACTCCCAGCTCTTCTTGGTGGGGGCTGATGGGAGTTGTAGTCCAAAAATATCTGGCGTGTGTTCTGTTGAGATCGGCTTCCTTTAGCCGTGGGGACTCGGGGGTGATGGTTGAGTCACACGCGACACCAGCAAATTCCTTACTTTGGCTCCCGGAGGCTTGTGACCTCTCGGCTTAATTTCTAATGTTTCATAATTAAACTGGCACGGCAAATTATGAAAATGCAATTGGCAAATGCGAGATAGAACTTGTGGCTTAACACTCTTCAGCTCCGTTCAAGATCAAATAGCTTGAAGCCCAGAAGTGATGAGACTGCAGCTCAATGACAAAGCTGTGCTTTGCATAGATGAGTTTCTGGGTTCAATTCCATTAATAAACAGGTAGAAATTATTATTATTATTATTAATTAATTAAAATATATCCATTATTATTATTAATACCAAAATGTACAAAAATTTAGACGACATACAAATGCAAATGTCTTTTTCAAAGATTGTGTGTGATGCTTCGTTCTTCACAAGTGCTGTTTTATTCATATTACTAGTATTATTGTCTTTTCTTTTCTTTTATTTTCTTTCTCATGCTCCTTTTTAATACCTGTGCAATCAGGACAACTTCAAAGGGTCTACTCGTTCCCGGCATACGGAGGTAACAATGGGAGAATGCCCTGCCACCCTATTATTAAAGGTTCCCAGCTAGAAAAAAGCACAGGGAAATCTCATTCATGCAACAGAGCACTCAGAACACATATCACATGATACGTCTCCAAGCCTGCTTGCAAATAACATCTTTTGTCCGCCCGTCGGACCATCAGAGGCATCTTGCAAAAAACAGAACGGGTCTGTGAAGCAGGCAAGACAAAACATGCTGTTTAGGTTTCCTTCCACCACAGCTTTCGTAATCTGCCACTTTACAGGCCAATTAAAGTTTTCAAGAAGATGGGCCGTGTTATGTACTGAGTCGAATAGGATCCAAAATGCAGCAGTCTGATTGGTCCTAGAACAATAGGATCCAAAATGCAGCAGTCTGATTGGTCCCAGAACAATAGGATTCAGAATGCAGCAGTCTGATTGGTCCTAGAACAATGCAGCAGGATGATTGGTCTGCAGGAGCCACCCAATCCAGCTCCAGATGGAAGTGAATCCACAACCTGATTGGCCTACAGGAGAATTCCGGAATTAGCCAATCACGTGCAGCCCATTGTGTAAATAATGTATATAAAGCAGATATTTGAGGGGACTTTCATTCCTCCTCACCACTATGAGCTGAATAAAGAGCATGAAATCCACTCTCGACTCCGAGTATATTTCAGGCCATCTTGGTGTAATACAGCCTTCCCCATGCTGATGTCGCTGGACTACAACTCCCATCATCCCCAGTCAGCAAGGTCCATGCTAAGGGATGATAGGAGTTGTAGTCCAATATCTGGAGACCCATGGGTACCACATCTCTGGTGTAGGCAGAACTGAGTTAGAGGGACCAGTGGACTGACTTGGTCTAAGGCAGCTTCCTGCATCCCTGGAGATGCCAGGATTCGAACGTGGAGACTTCTACATTCCAAGCAAGTGTTCTGCAACTGAGTGGTGGGCTTTCCTGAGACACCGCAAGCACACTGCAAGTCAGAACTATTTTAATATTTGACATGCTGGAAGGGTGGACTTGCAACACTTCTTTTAACCGTGCACCATTTAGTTTTGCTCCTGTAATTATTATCCTTTTTTATTTTCTTGGAGAGGGCAAAATACCCAACTGATGGATTAATGTGCCTTTTTTAAAAAACCTGCAATTAATGAGCTAGCAGATTATTTGTGGGAACGGCTTGCAGCCCTTAAAAACCAGCAGGTCCAAGAAAGTTCATGGCACCCGTTGAGGCCAGATTTATGTCACCGATGTCAGGGTGTTCCCTGGTATTTGGTCACAAGGTACGGATTGCAAAAGGGACATTTTTGAACATGAGCTAATGTCTAGCAGAAACCAAGGAGTTGCAACATGCTTTCTGCTGTTTGTGCAAAAGGCAGTAACTGCTGGCTAACTGCACTGGGCAAAAGCATGACAACGGCGAGGAAATAAAGAGAGGAAGCATGGAAGGAGTGCTTAGATGGGATGCACGGGCGAGAGAGGAGCAGAGCAGCCAAGAAACTAGCAGATTAATCAGAAAGTCCTTCCTTCAGATCTTGTCTCTGCCAAGAGGCACTAGAATCCACTGAATGAATTACTTTACATAAGCTGCTCCGAGCTCAACATGTAATATGGAGAAGACAGCAATTGAGGACCAACCTTACAGGGCCGTTGTGAGGATATTGCATGTGAAACACTCTTCGACTGAAAAATACTAAGAACCATCAACTCCTCCTCACTGAGAGTTCTCCCGGGTCTTTAGCGCAAGTAGATTTTCAGTAGGTGAAAGCAAGTAGATTTTCCTCCCCTTTGCATATGTTATGTGGCTTTCGATGGTGGTAAAAGTAAAGGGACATCTGCAAATCTTCCTCTTGGCCACTCATTCAAGCCCCACACTTCAGTGCCTCTCCCTAAAGGTAAATGTAAAGGGACCTGTGACCATTAGGTCCAGTCATGGCTGACTCTGGGGTTGCAGCACTCATTTCGTTTTACTGGCCGAGGGAGCCAGTGTACAGCTTCCGGGTCATGTGGCCAGCAGGACTAAGCCGCTTCTGGCGAACCAGATCAGCGCACGAACCAGAGCAGTGCACGGAAACACCATTTAATTCCTGCCAGAGCAGTACCCATTTATCTACTTGCACATTGACATGCTTTCGAACTGCTAGGTTGGCAGGAGCAGGGACCAAGCAACGGGAGCTCACCCTGTGGCGGGGATCCGAACCGCCGACCTTCTGATCGGCAAGCCCTAGGCTCTGTGGTTTAACCCACAGCGCCACCCACGTCCCTTTCAATGGTGGCAGGACAGCAGAATTTCGACAGGCGTGACTCCCGCTACACCAAATCTCAGCGCCAGAGAAAGCTTCATCAGTTGAACTTCAGCCTGTCATATATTTCTTAAAAGGACAGGAAGCCTGCTAGATACACAATGGCAGCCAGTGATCCCTAGGTATGCATGGATTGAGAATGAAGCGGTGTGTCTTCTCCTAAACTTTTGCAGGCACAAACAGTGTTTGAAGTGGGATTATGTGTAACTGCTCCAATGCCCTCAAGAGTGCAAATCATAACCGCATAATAAAAAATACTTCTATATGCACAAAGATGTAAAAGACTCATCTTTACCAACAATGGAGGAATGACTGTTAAAATGATTGGACTTAGCCAAGATGGAGAAATGTTTAAGCAGAGAAAAATCATTGTTAACACTTGCTAAAGATTGGAAATCTCTTATCGACTTTTTGCATGAAAAAGAAAATGAATTAAGGACATTTGGGCTTGAAGATGATGTTGGTTTATAGAAAGTGACTTTGATAGGTGTAATATTGGAGTGGATGACTTGAATAACGTTTATAAATAGCTGATAGACAATGAATTAGGTCTTTATTTTCCTTCTTTTATTTTTTCTCTCTATTTCTTCACTTTCTTCTCTTTCCTGTCAATCTTTCTCTCCTCTTTCTTGCTCTCTCTCTTTTTCTAGCTTGTGCTTTTATCTAGATTAACGTCTTACTTTTGATAAAAAAGATGTTTCATAATAATTTCTGCATACCTATTTCTAAATTCCAATAAAATCTATTTTTTGAAAAAAGAGTGCAAATCATAACCACACATGGATGTTTGGATGGGTCCTAATCCTGGCCCAAGATATTGTCTGTGCACATGTAGTGGAAGAAAGAGCTGCTGTCTTTTATTCATTTATCATTATTTATTTCATAAAATTTATACACTGCTTGTTTCCAAAAAGCCTCAGAGCGGTGTACGAAAGGTTGTGGTTGTTGTTTTTTGTAGCCACGGTGCTTGTGCCTTTGGTAAACACTGGTTTGCCAGGCAGACGCCCACAGGTGACAATACCTATTACCAGGCATATTACCGGATAGAAAATTTGTTGAGTTTTTTTTTAGTTTTGGCCAAAGTTGTTGAGCTATTTCTGAGGGAAATCGGCATAAACGACATGGGAGACATGGGTTGCCATATGTATGTGAAATATACTCGGAGTCGAGAGTGGATTTCATGTTCTTCATTCAGCTCATAGTGGTGAGGAGGAATGGAAGTTCCCCCAGAATGTCTGCTTTATATACATTATTTACACAATGGGCCCCACGTGATTGGCTCATTCCGGGATTCTCCTGTAGGCCAATCAGGTTGCGGATTCACTTCCACCTGGAGCTGGATTGGGTGGCTCCTGTGGACCAATCAGACTGCTGCATTCTGGACCCTATTGTTCTAGGACCAATCAGGCTGCTGCATT
>JAXCMG010000038.1:6452790-6516662 GCA_034642415.1 Podarcis siculus | reverse complement strand
CCCTATTGTTCTAGGACCAATCAGGCTGCTGCATTTTGGATCCTATTCAACTCAGTACATAACAGTACGGATTTCCCCGGACATTTCACTTGCGGCTGCAGTATTCCAGACATCTGGCAACCCTATCTTCTGCTGATTTCTGAAGAAAGGTCTTGCTGAAGGCACAAGGACAGGACAGTGTTCCCGCAAACCTGCTCTCGTCTGCTCCTTGCATGCACGCTCAGGTTTCCCTGTTTATGTCCCAACCAAGAGACCAACTTTGCTTTGTTTGCAAAGATCCGGAATTGCCGATTGAGGTGGTTGGAATGAAACCCGACTCGATGGCAAAGCAAATGCCATTAAACATTTAGAAAGGAGATGGTGCAATTTTGCCCTGCCCTGCCAACCGGCCTCCTTTTCCCATACAGAGTTGAGATCAGTTAGAAGAGAGTCTGTGCCGTTTATATTTAATTGCTCTGAATTTCCTTTGAAATTGCAGAGGGCTTGAAGGATTTAATTGGCAGGGCCGAGTAAAAGTGGATGTTTACTCCTTAGGAAACAGCTTAAGCCCCTCTTTAGTTCCAAAGCGAAATTATATATTTTTTTCAAGTGAGAAATGTTTACAGGAAGCCTCGCTGTTTATGTGACCGAGGAAATCCGTAATTGGAAATTGCTGAGCCAAGGCTGGTCATCCTGAATTTTTGCAACTCTCTCTGTGTGTGGAGAAGGAATTTCTAAAACACTACCGGTCTCTCAGGTGAGGATGAGAGCCACAACCCCATAGTCGCCTTTGACTGGAGTTAACCATCCAGGGGTCCTTTACCTTTTCCCAAGGACAGTCCCGGAATTACAAAAACCATCCTGGCTCCTGATTTCATCCTAGGTAAAGGTAAAGGGACCCCTGACCATTAGGTCCAGTCGCGGACGACTCTGGGGTTGCGGCGCTCCTCTCGCTTTATTGGCCGACGGAGCCGGCATACAGCTTCCGGGTCATGTGGCCAGCATGACTAAGCCACTTCTGGCGAACCAGAGCAGCACATGGAAACACCGTTTACCTTCTTGCCGGAGCAATACCTATTTATCTACTTGCACTTTGACGTGCTTTTGAACTGCTAGGTTGGCAGGAGCAGGGACCGAGCAACGGGAGCTCATCCCGTCATGGGGATTCGAACCGCCAACCTTCTGATCGGCAAGCCCAAGAGGCTCTGTGGTTTAGACCACAGACCCCCCTCCACCAACACCAGCTTTGTGCATCTGTGTCTATTTTTGCCCCTTTCTAAAATTTATTTATTGGTTTGTGTGTGTGTGTTTTTCCTTTTTGTAAATCTACCAAAGGATGAAATAAAATAAAACCAGGATAAAGGGGTATTCTAAGTACAGTGGTACCTCGGGTTACAGACGCTTCAGGTTACAGACTCCGCTAACCCAGAAATAGTACCTCAGGTTTAGAACTTTGCTTCAGGATGAGAACAGAAATCGTGCTCCGGCGGCGCGGCAGCAGCGAGAGGCTCCATTAGCTAAAGTGGTGCTTCAGGTTAAGAACAGTTTCAGGTTAAGAACGGACCTCCAGAACGAATGAAGTTCTTAACCCGAGGTACCACTGTACATTTTTGAAGGCTATGGGCCCTGTCTCCTGTTGCTGAAATACTGGTGGCAGGGGGGATGGGACAAAAATGGGTGTGTGTGTTAAGAAGGGCCAGTTGGTGGGGAGTGAGAAATGTCCCTATTTTCATCTGGGGAATGTTTGGAGAGCATGTGACTTCTCTCCAGACAGGCAGAATGTGGTACATGTGATATTTAGCGCAATACCCTGGAAACTCCCATCACCTCTGCTGGTTTTCAGTCTGCAAAACTGTTTCTTTAGCTTATTATTGAGTTGCTTTTATGGGTTTCTCCCCAGAAAGATGGGACACGGGTGGCGCTGTGGGTTAAACCACAGAGCCTAGGATTTGCCGATGGGAAGGTCGGCGGTTCGAATCCCCGCAACAGAATGAGCTCCCGTTGCTTGGTCCCTGCTCCTGCCAACCTAGCAGTTCGAAAGCACATCAAAGTGAAAGTGGATAAATAGGGACCGCTCCGGCAGGAAGGTAAACGGCGTTTCCTTGTGCTGCTCTGGTTCACCAGAAGCGGCTTAGTCTTGCTGGCCCATGACCCGGAAGCTGTCTGCGGACAAATGCCGGCTCCCTTGGCCTATAGAGCGAGATGAGCGCGCAACCCCAGAGTCGGTCACGACTGGACCTAATGGTCAGGGGTCCCTTTACCTTTACCTTTACCCCAGAAAGATGTACAGAAATGAAGGCCAATCGTACCTCCAGCTTAGAGTTGTCAACTTTCTTTATTGACTGTGCTCCTGTGCCTTTGACAGCAGCGCAGAATTTAAGCAAGCAAACCTTTGCCCGTCCTTCCTTCCTTCCTTCCTTCCTTCCTTCCTTCCTTCCTTCCTTCTTAGCCAAGTTAGATTGTCTTCCATAAACATGGTTTTAACAATGAGTCCGTAAGTGACTGTGGAGGCCAATTCTGGACCCACACGTCTTTCCACAGTGCGGACATTGGTTTCCGGGTGGGAGTTGATCATGGTGTGGGTTTGCCAAGTGTGCCTTCCTCTTAGCATGTTTCTCCCTTGAGTCCTGAGTTCAAGTGTCTTCAAAGTCCATGACACCTTTGGTAAAGGCTGTTCTCCAACTGGAGCGCTCGCAGGCAATCACCTTGGCTTGCACGTTCCTATGACTCTTGTGAGTGAAGCTTTTACTTCTCTCCCTGCTGAGAAAACTGCCAATAGCTTAATTTCTGCATCACACAGCTGGATAAAAGACCCAGGAAAAACCGTTGGCAGTCAGACACAGCCCATTTGGAACGTGTAAGAAGGAAGGAGTGTTTTTTGAGGAGCACGGCTGGAACTCATAAGCCAATAGTCCCACTGGGATGGTTTTGGTAACATGGGAGATATCTATGTAGCTTGTCCCATTAACTGCATTTGGGTTCAGTTTCCAGTCATTGCTGATTCCACTCTGGTTCTCTAATGGCTTTGAAACATCTCTCTGTTTACAGCTGTGCTGTAACTCCTGTAAATATTTAACTTGGGCAAAAAAGACAAGACAGAAAAAAATCACGGAAAAGGAGAACAGCTCCTCTGCTTTAAAGAAAGCAATAGGCTTAGCTGCTCTCCTTAGCCACGAGGACTAAAACCTCGGCGTATTTGAACTGACGGAATACCAGATTGCAGGATGTTTTCCCGACCCTGGAAGCAGCCAGCGAGTGCCCCAACCAACAGACACGGTAGATACTTTCCCAGTATTAATCAATAATGGCTAAGAGCTTGTTATTCATTAAAACCTGGACGCCATGCTCCCGGACATCAATCAATCCCTTTCACAGGCCTCTCTTTCCAGCCGCATTCCTGATAAGTGATCTCTTGGGTTAATATGTCTTTTTGTTCCCAAGGGAGTCACGGAGCCTATGCATTCTCTCTTCCCGTATCTTATTCGCAGGCCGTTCGGATGGAGTGACTCTCCCAACAACACGCTACTGACTCGGACCTTGTTTGCTGAACAAAAGGCCTCTTATTCCACCGCCGGATCACATTCCTGCTTATCTCGGTGCCATGCTCTCCTCGGCCAAAAGTTCTGGAGCTGTGCTCGCCTGGCGATGCCACAATGCTTCAGGTGGTCTGCCGCACAAACTCAGGCCCCTTGGAAGTCCGGTGGATAAAATTTCTTGACTGGTGCAATTCGGGTTGCTGTCGTCTGCACATTTTAAAATCTCTATCCTACTGTTCAGCAAGCTGGATCGCTATTTTGATTTATTTATTAAATGCAGTTTGTAATTTGTTTTTTTTTAAGATTCAGACAAACCACAGGGAGCAGCAAGAGCAGCAGCAATAATAATAAAAAGCAGCAATAAAGAAAACAGCGGGAGTGAGATAAATTATCCATGAAAAGTTCTGGAAAATCAGATTGTCTTCATTGAAAGCTGAAAAGCTGAAACCTAGATGCTGCTTATAAGAATATAAAGTTCATGTCACCCGTGTCTCTGAGCAGTGAGAGGGGTCCCAGGCACTTGCCAAGCAGGGTCAATCGTGTATTTAGGATAAATGCTTTTATTACACATGGTGGCGCTGTGGGTTAAACAACAGAGCCTAGGATTTGCCGATCAGAAGGTCGGCGGTTCAAATCCCAGCGACGGGGTGAGCTCCCGTTGTTCGGTCCCAGCTCCTGCCAACCTAGCAGTTCGAAAGCACGTCAAAGTGCAAGTAGATAAATAGGCACCGCTCCGGCGGGAAGGTAAACGGCGTTTCCGTGAGCTGCTCTGGTTTGCCAGAAGCGGCTTAGTCATGCTGGCCACATGACCCGGAAGCTGTCTGCGGACAAACGTCGGCTCCCTCGGCCAATAAAGCGAGATGAGCGCCGCAACCCCAGAGTCGGCCACGACTGGACCTAATGGTCAGGGGTCCCTTGACCTTTACCTTTTACAACCTGAGCATGAGGTGCAGGAGCTCAGAGCATTAACAATTCAACAGATCTTAATTCTCCATTAGTCGCAACTTTGGATCCAGCACAGAGCACGCAGGTCTCTGTGTCTCCGGCTTCCAGCCTGCCTCCAGCTCAGCTCTCACACAAAGCCCTAGCTATTGTTCTCCTATACAGCAGGTGATATCTGGTTTTCAACTTTGTGATACATCACAATATACTGATGTACTGATATATCGCAATGGAAGGGAACGGGTGGCGCTGTGGTCTAAACCACTGAGCCTCTTGGGCTTGCTGATTGATCGGAAGGTCGGCGGTTCGAATCCCCGCGATGGAGTGAGCTCCCGTTGCTCTGTCCCAGCTCCTGCCAACCTAGCAGTTCAGAAGCACACCAGTGCAAGTAGATAAATAGGTACTGCTGCGGCAGGAAGGCAAATGGCGTTTCCGTATGCTCTGGTTTCTGTCACGGTGTCCCATTATGCCAGAAGTGGTTTAGTCCTGCTGGCCAAATGACGCGGAAAGCTGTCTGTGGACAAACGCCGGCTCCCTCGGCCTGAAAGCAAGATGAGCGCCGCAACCCCATAGTTGCCTTTGACTGGACTTAACCATTCAGGGGTCCTTTACCTTTTTTACCTATATCACAATGCCTGAAATAAAGATGGAGAGGCATTGGCTGGCTTCACGTTTTTGTGTGATTTTTGCACAGCACACACACACATCTTGATTCGCAATATATTGCCAGGTTAAAATTTATGAAACCGATAATCATGATATGGACTTCAAACCAGTTTTGGACGATATATTGCCTAGCCCTAATAGTAGGAAGGAGGGAAAGTCCATCCAAAAGTCTGGAAGGTGCTGCCACTTCATTGTATCTCTTCTAACCTTGCTCATTCTTTGGGGATGTTGATGAGTATACTTAAGTGACAAGGCCACTGTCATATAAATAAATTTGTCTGACTAGTTCGGCAGCCTTCTGTCTCAGATTCGAACCCTCATTGGGTACAGGGCCAGATGAACTGGAAGGGATAGGGAAAACAGCCCCAAATCTTACACCAGACGCTTGGTACCACTCACTTTGGAATATAATGAATAAAATCATCCATAATTTGAGATTTCGACAAGGATGAGAATCCCCAGAGACTTTTCATAAGATTTGGCATTCTTTTAGGACACGTGCAGCGGAACCATCTTTTCTCATCACAAACCTCGCAAGTCTGGGACTAGACTTGATAATCTGATAATCGGGGGCAACTCAGAGATGGGCGGGGTATAAGTAATAAAATTAAAATTACTGTTCTGTAGGTAACACTGATAGTCTTTACTTGGACTTCGTTATTTTAACCCACATGCAATCGTACTCATCCTACGTGCCTATTTAATAGTTTAGTTTTTCATCTTTTTAGTTTCCGTCTGGTGTTATAACGCTTCTCTCTGTTTTATATACCATTGCAAAATGAAATATTAATTTTAAAAAACTTGACCAAAAAAAGCCCCAAATAATTGGAAGGGATTCAGGGCATCATCCAGACTGACCCTGCCACCAGACCCACAACATCAGTAATAAATATAGTTGGGATACCTCAGTCAGTAGAGTGTAATAGTAATAATAATAATAATAATAATAATAATAATAATTTTTTTATACCCTGCCCATCTGGCTGTGTTTCCCCAGCCACTCTGGGCAGCTTACAGCATATATAAAACATAGTAAAATAATCAAACATTAAAAACTTCCCGATACATGGCTGCCTTCGGATGACTTCTAAAAGTTGTGTACAGTGGTACCTCCGGATACAAACAGGATCCGTTCCGGAGCCTCATTTGTATCCTGAAGTAAACGTAAGACGCGACTGCACGTCTGCGGGTCACGTTTCGCTGCTTCCGTGCATGCGCGTGACGTCATTTTGAGCGTCTGCGCATGCGCAAGGGGCAAAACCCGGAAGTAGCGCGCTCCGTTACTTCTGGGTCGCCGCGGAGCGCAACCCGAAAATACTCATCCCAAAGCTACTTCAACCCGAGGTATGACTGTACAGTGGTACCTCGGGTTACAGACACTTCAGGTTACAGACTCTGCTAACCCAGAAATAGTACCTCGGGTTAAGAACTTTGCTTCAGGATGAGAACAGAAATCGTGCGGCGGCAGCAGCGGGAGGCCCCATTAGCTAAAGTGGTGTCTCAGGTTAAGAACGGTTTCAGGCAAAGTACAGACCTCCAGAACGAATTCAGTTCTTAACCCAGGTACTACTGTAGTTCTTTATCTCCTTGGCATCTGAAGGGAGGGAAATTCCACAGGAGGTGCCACTACCGAGAAGGCCTTCTGCATGAAACTCTTAACCTGAGGGCTGTGGGTTCGAGGCCCATGTTGTGCAAAAGATTCCTGTCTTGCAGGGGCTTTGTACTAAATGACCTCTGGGGTCCCTTCCAAATCTACAATGCGATGAATAATAAAATGGAGGAAAACACACATAGATATCGACAGCACGGATGTTGGCCTGGAGATTTTGCAGGGCAGAGTGTGTGCGTTTCACAGAGCGCCCCCTGAGCTCCCCTGACACCTTGCGCAAGGAGATCTGCCGCTGCACATGGTGCGCTCCGGAGGCTGCGATGACGGCTGCTGAGTGAGGCAAGGCGGCCGAAGCGCTGATCCTATTATCCGCCTGCTGTCGCTGGAGAGAGAGACGGAAATTCTCCCATTGTGTTTGCGGTAATTGCTTTGCCTGCAGTCGGTGCAGCTTCAAAGGGAGCAGGCGGTCTGAGCAGCCACAGGGTGCCCAAGCCGCAGGGCGAGAGGAACCGTCTGAAAATGCCAGGGCACCAGCTGAGCACTGTTTGCTCATGGGCTGCTGTGTGGTGCTGTGCATGTAAGCAGGCTGCTCAGGCCTGGCCCAAGACGCTTTGAGCCCTCCCAGCTGCTGGTGCATCGTGGCAAGATGGTTGCACCATCCATTTAAAGCTTCCCCCAGAGGGTCCTGGGAACTGTAGTTTGTTAAGGGTAGCTCCGTGAGGGGGGAACTACAGTTCCCAAAATTCTTTGGGGGAAGCCTTGGCTGTTAAAAGTGGTACGTATGTGCTTTAAATTGTACGTACAGTGCACATGTGAGTGAGTTTGTAGCAGTCGCAGTAGTAGTAGTAGTAATAATAATAATAATAATAATAATAATTTATTTAAACCACGCCCATCTGGCTGGGTTTCCCCAGCCACTCTGGGTGGCTCCCAACAGAATTAAAAGCATAATAAGACATCAAACATTAAAAACTTCCCTAAACAGGGTCGCCTTCAGATGTCTTCTAAAAGTCAGATACTGTAGTTGTTTACAGTGGTACCTCAGGTTAAGAACTTAATTCGTTCTGGAGGTCCGTTCTTAACCTGAAACTGTTCTTAACCTTAGCTAATGGGGCCTCCCGCTGCCGCCGCACAATTTTTGTTCTCATCCTGAAGCAAAGTTCTTAACCCGAGGTACTATTTCTGGGTTAGCGGAGTCTGTAACCTGAAACGTCTGTAACCTGAAGCTTCTGTAACCCGAGGTACCACTGTATTTCCTTGACGTCTCATGGGAGGGTGTTCCACAGGGCAGGTGCCACCACCGAGAAGTCCCTCTGTCTGGTTCCCTGTAACCTCACTTCTTGCAGGGAGGAAACCGCCAGAAGACCCTCGAAGCTGGACCTCTGTGTCTGGCCAGAACGATGGAGGTGGAGACGCTCCTTCAGGTCTACTGGGCAGAGGCCGTTTAGGGCTTTCAAGGTCAGCACCATATGTTGGATTTCCTTGGCTGCTACCAGGTGCTTCAGAAATATTATTTCCTTCTTCAGAAGTCTGTTTTGGCAACCTAGCCCAGCTGGCAGACTTGATGTGACATCTGACAGAGCTTATTCCGCCTCGCTGGAAAGAAAAGGCCTGTAGGGGGACGGGTTGCAGTCCAACGGTAGAGCATCTGTCTCGCATGCCACAGATTTCAGGTTCGGCTCCTGGCGTCTCCTGGTAGGGAATGTCAGTATCTGAAAACCCCCGAGAGCCTCTGCCAATCAGTGCAGGTTATATAGGGCAAGGTGGACCAGTGATGATCTGACTTGGTAAATCCCTGGATTCCTAAAGCAATTAGGCTCATCCTAGAGCGGTGGTGTGGTGTAGTGGTTAGAGTGTCAGCCTAGGACCTAGGCTGACCTTGGGTGACCTTGTGCCAGTCGCTGCTCTTCAGCCTAACACTGCTGTAAAGTATAGGATCCGCTCCCTGTTCCTGATACGCTGCAGATTCTGAACCTTTTGAGTTATCTCTTTGCCTCGAAATCTGTAAAGAAAACAATATAAAGGAGGAAGACAGAATTAAGGTTATCAGTCTGTATACTGAGCTGCCTTAAGCCTGTGTTGTTGTTGTTTTTCTGCCCGGACACTGAGGTCCAGCGCCGAGGGCCTTATGGCGGTTCCCTTGCTGCGAGAAGCCAAGTTACAGGGAGCCAGGCAGAGGGCCTTCTCGGTGGTGGCGCCCACCCTGTGGAATGCCCTCCCACCAGATGTCAAAGAAAAAAAGACTACTGAACTTTTAGAAGACATCTGAAGGCAGCCCTGTTTAGGGAAGCTTTTAATGTTTAATAGACTATTGTATTTTAATATTCTGTTGAAAGCCACCCAGAGTGGCTGGGGAAACCCAGCCAGATGGGCGGGGTATAAATAATAAATTATTATTATTATATTATTATTATTATTATCTCACCTTTTCTGCAGACCAGGACTCAAGGCGTCTTAAGCAGAATAAACCAGCACAGATACAATACAAAAAGCCTAAAAACCTAGGCTAGCCAGTGCTGGCAATACTGAGCTAAGCGGCTGCACAAAGCTTCCTGCGTTCCCCAGCTGAACTCATCATCTTTCCGTGCTACAGGGATGAATGCTGGGAGATGTTTGAAAAATAGGTGCTGGGGCTGATCCCTGGGTAGCAGCAAAAGTTTGCTTACTGTAGTAACCCTTTCCTCTCTGGATGCATGCAGGTTTTGTTAAGTTGTGGGTGAACATATCAGACGACACAGCGATTCTTCAAACAGCTCTTGTTTATTCACAGGCCAGAAGAGAACTGAACTGTAGGGTTCAGCCAGCCTGCTTATATAGAGCTGTGGGTTAAACCACATAGCCTAGGGCTTGCCGATCAGAAGGTTGGCGGTTCGAATCCCTGTGACGGGGTGAGCTCCCATTGATCGGTCCCTGCTCTTGCCAACCTAGCAGTTCGAAAGCATGTCAAAGTGCAATTAGATAAATAGGTACCGCTCCGGCGGGAAGGTAAACGGTGTTTTTGTGTGCTGCTCTGGTTCACCAGAAGCGGCTTAGTCATGCTGGCCACATGACCGGCTGTATGCCGGCTCCCTCGGCCAGTAAAGTGAGATGAACGCCGCAACCCCAGAGTCGGCTGGACCTAATGGTCAGGGGTCCCTTTACCTTTTTACAAAGCAACAGTAACAACTTTCTGTAACTATCCAATCACTGAACGCCACTTTCAATCCCTTATTTGCATATGTGGACCTGAGTGAAAACTATATACAATATCCCCCTGCTGGCCCAGGGTGAGAACTTCAGTACATAACAGTTTTAATAGAAGCCAACTCCCACGGGTTGAGGTCCCTTCAGCTGCCCCAATAAAATATTTGGAGGGGGCAGCTCACCCCCCAGTTAATAGGCATTGCCATTCAAATATTGTGCGTGTTCCTTGTCTTGTGATCGATTATGTGGGGCGGGGCTTAGGCTTACCTGCCTCCCCCCAATATTTTATTCAAGTTGCGCCCCCCCCCCCGTTTTAATCATATAAGGTCCCGGGGCTGAATGCTGCTGGAAACCAAACGCTTCCCTACCTGGCTGAGACCGGAAAGCGAACGGTTCCCAAACCAAAAGGTGCCGGGGCTGAAGGCTGGGTCTCCCCGGACTCTCTGCCTGCCGTGACCCTTTCACGGGCCAAAATCACCTTCCCGCCGGGGAGAAAGAAAGGTCCCGGGGCTGGACTGCGTTACAGTCCCCGCTTTCCTGGCTGGCTGCGTGGCTGGGCGGGTCCGGGCGCGGAGAGCTCCGCCTCTGCTTCCTCCTTCGCCTCGCTCGTCTTCGGGCGCCCGGGTTGGAGCAGACGCGGTTCTCTCGGCCGTCCTGGGAGCCCGGTGGCTCGGAGCCGCGATGACCCAGCCCGGGGCTACTCGAGAGGGGTAGCCGAAGCGCCGCCAAGCCGGCCGGGATTAGGAGAAGCCGGAGAAGGGAGGAAGAGGGAGAAGGAGGAGCAGGGCGCACGGCTGGGGCGCCTTGGAGAGCTCGCTTTTGTTCCGCTCCTTGGCGCTGCGGCAACTCCGCCGCCGCCTGCCCGGAGCGCAGAGCCTCGGGGGGGAAAAGAGAGCGAAGCAAGAGACGGGCCCGGCCGCTGGCCGCCCTTCCCCGGCTCTGGGTCCCGCAGGGCCGCCGCTGCGCCAGGGAGGATCGCGGCAGAGTCCGGCCAAGGGTCGCTTGCGCCCGGCGCGCCTCGCCTCGCCTCTCCAAAGGCACCGAGGCGCCGCCGCCGAGGTTACACAAGCGCGCCGAGGGAGCAGCAAGGCGCCGAGGCAGCCCCACAAGTGCCCGCCGGAGCCGGAGCGTTTCTCGACCGAGGCGAGCCAAGGTAAGCGCCGCTCCTCTCCGGGACGCCCAGGCGCGGTTTGCGCGCCCCTTCCCCCAAAACCGGCGCGCCGGGGACTCCTTGCGCTCAGGCTCTTTGCGCGCTTGGAGAGGTGGGCTAGGTTGGGGAGAGGGCGCTTTATGGGGTCTGTGGAATCGAGCCTCGCAATATTTGTTTTCAACCCCGGTGTTAGTGGAGCGCATAAGGAGCGCTCCTTAACGCGCGGCTTGGATACGCGCAAGTGTGAGGTTCCTCGGGTTGCCAACTTGCCGGGGTGGTTCTGCTCCTGTGGCTTTGAGAGGAGCTCGGCCCGGGTAGCCTGCTAAGCGCCGGAGGCGGAATTGCGCCGGCGTAGCCACGGAGGCAAGGTTAAAAGTTGGCAACCTTGGGAGTGGCTGCGGATCCCATTTCAACTCCGTTCCATCTATGCAAGTTTCCTGGGAGGTGCAGCTGCCTTCAGTGGGGCTTACTCCGTAGTAAGTAGGGCAAGCAAAGGAATGCATTTTCAGGTGCATTTTTTGTTAAAGAAAACGGGAAGAGAGATCACCCAACTTAGATTCCTGTATCTTGTTGTTCCTTGCCCCTGGTCTTTGGGTTGTGGTGGCCTATATGCATTGTTTGTGTTTATGTGTGAATTATCCTCTCTGAGGGGGCCTGTACTGAAGATGGTGCCACCTCCCTTGAGTAAAGCGATCGACTTCTTTTCATTCCTCTAAGTCTCTTGTGCTGTGTTAGTTGCACGGCAGGTAGATGTTCATCAGGTGCAGCTCACCATCTTCCTTACCCCCTCAGCATCCCAATACCCTGATGGGGAAAACCTTTCCTAGTTGAACTTCTGCTGGGTAAAGGCACAGCAGCCCTGTTGGGAGAAGAAAGGTGGCAACCCATCCTCTTTGGCACGGGGCCGCACCGTTTAAATGAATGAACCTTTCCGTGGCTCAAAGATCTCTGGCTCCTCATTGCCCAAATCTACAATGTAAGTGCTTTGGGGCTAGGACTTGTTGTCTCTGACCACATCTGTTCTGTACCTTTAAAGCACTACGCTACTGCTTTAAGCAGTCATGGCATCCCCCAAAGAATCCTGGGAAATGTAGTTTGCTGAGGCTACGGAGAGGTGTAAAGAGACCGCCTATTCCCCTCACAGAGCTATATAATTTGCAGAGTGGTTTAACCGTCAGTCCCTTCTCCCAGGGAACTCTGGGAATTGTAGCTCTGTGGGGAATAGGGGCCTTCCACCAAGGCGTACCACTCTTGACAAACTACACTTCCCAGAATGCTTTGGGGGAAGCCCTGGCTGTGGAACAAGAGGGCTCTAAATATTATGGAGCGCCTGTGGCCTCTGCTTATGCTACCGTGAAGCAGGGATGAATGGAGACTGGACTCTGTTGGTTGACAGCAGGAACAGAACTACATTCTCCTTTGACAGCTGAAATGAAGCGATGTGACTAGGAGTGGATTTTGCATGTGTGTGAAAGGCCTGTGAGCTCATCTCTGCTCTGAAAGCAAATTCCTAGGGTTCAGGAGGTGCTTTGGCCACACCCTGTTCTTTCCTTCTAACTGTACGGCTGCTTCCAGGTGATCTGCACATTGTGTGTTTATCCTGATACGTTCGCAGGGAGGTTAGACGAAGTTGCGTCAAACAAGTGTTGTTCCACCTTTTTTGCTGCGTTTCCCCTTCACTTCCGTAATTGCAAAAAAAGAGAAAGAAAGTACGATCTTTTTGTGGAGGGAAGCAGGTTTGTGTGCGGGGCCTCTCAGTGGACTATAACTGCTCAACCTGACTGTCCCACTCTGTGATTCCTTGCCTGCCTCCCCCTGCCTTGAAAATATCAACAAACAGTCTGGAAGCCCCCTAACATCTTTTGTACCTGGCTGTGCTTGGCAGGTGTTTGTTTGTTGATTTATTTTTCTATTTCTGGCCTCTCTTTTGTGCTTCATCCCACGGTCACCTGCCCAGGTGGGTTACATAAACTGAAACACATTTACGAAATGTTGTTGTTGTTTAGTCATTTAGTCGTGTCTGACTCTTCATGACCCCATGGACCAGAGCACGCCAGGCACTCCTGTCTTCCACTGCCTCCCGCAATCTGGTCAAACTCATATTCGTACATTCGAGAACACTGTCCAACCATCTCGTCCTCTGTCATCCCCTTCTCCTTGTGCCCTCCATCTTTCCCAACATCAGGGTCTTTTCCAGGGAGTCTTCTCTTCTCATGAGGTGGCCAAAGTATTGGAGCTCAGCTTCAGGATCTGTCCTTCCAGTGAGCACTCAGGGCTGATTTCCTTCGGAATGGAGAGGTTTGATCTTCTTGCAGTCCATGGGGCTCTCAAGAGTCTCCTCCCGCACCATAATTCAAAAGCATCCATTCTTCGGCGATCAGCCTTCTTTATGGTCCAGCTCTCACTTCCATACATCACTACTGGGAAAACCATAGCTTTAACTATTCGGACCTTTGTTGGCAAGGTGATGTCTCTGCTTTATAGATGCTGTCTAGGTTTGTCATTGCTTTTCTCCCAAGAAGAGAAGCCCGGGTGAATTACATAAACTGAAACACAATCACAACATAATAATCAACAAATGGGAAAATAGAAATGTTGGGGTTCTAGCAAAAATTGCCAAGCGGATCTGACGAGTGTGAGATCCACCTATGCTTTTGGTAAAGGACCATGTGTCAGGGATAGGGAAGCTCAGGCCTTGTGGCCCTCAAACCTCTCTGAAGGCCACGCTCCATCCTCAGCCCTGCCTCTTCTTTCCACAGAATTTCTCCAGTGTTTTCTCCTGTCCTTGAGCTCTGAGGGTGATGCTTTTTGTTTGCTTGGATGGAGAATACAGATGGATGCATGAGAAAATTTCTTGCTCCTCCCACTTTTGCTTCTAGCCCTGCCCACCTGCATGTGGCCCCTGAAAGCTTGCCTAGGAAGGAAGGCGGCCCCTGGGCTGTGAAAGGTTTCCCACCCCTGTATTATACTGGGAAGTCCGTTCTGTGATTACCGTATTTTTCGCTCTATAGGACGCACTTTCCCCCCTCCAAAAACGAAGGGGAAATGTGTGTGCGTCCTTTGGAGCAAATGCAAGCTTTGGCGGAAGCCTGGAGAGCGAGAGGGATCAGTGCGCACCGACCCCTCTCGCTCTCCAGGCTTCAGGAAGCTATCCGCAAGCCTTTGGAGCGCGGCGGGAGTTCCCGCTGGGCTCCGAAGGCTTGCGGATAGCAGCCTGCATTCCGAAGCCCGGGGAGCGCAGCGCTGCGCACCCCGGGCTTCGGGCAGCTATCCACAGCGCTTGCTGCCACTTCTGGGGGCTGGGGTCGGGGGAAGCTCAGGCTTCCCCCTGCCCCAGCCCCGTGGCTAAAAACAAAGCCGCGCGCAGCCTCTCCCAGCTGGATGGATCCCGCTGACTCTCTTGGCTTCTTTGCTCTTTGGGGCTGGGGGGGGGAAATATATATTTTTTCTTTATTTCCTCCCCAGAAAACTAGGTGTGCCCTATGGTCCGGTGCGCCCTAGAGAGCGAAAAATACGGTAGTTCATACACCTCCCTCTTCTTCCTGCTCCCTTTTGCCAAAGTGTTTTGGAACTGGCTTGCCATTAAAACTGATGCTCAGCGTGTCCAGAGTTGTAGCAGAATGTGTATTTTTGAAGTTAATGTTTCCCCGACGTCTTGGACGAGCGTCTCTTGGCTTGCTCGGCTGACTTCGTTCCGCTCGTGCCATAAATCTCTGCTTCACTTAATTTAGAACGGAACTATTTGTATCTCTTCTCCCCCGGCACTCCCTGGCTGAATCTGGACCGGAGAGGTGGCCGCGATGGTCTCACCCTCTACCCAAAAGGCCACATCTGCCTGTGGCGTTTCTGCGGCGGCCTGTGAAACCCCCCCGTGGGAATTTGCACAGAAGTCTCGGAGCAATTGCAGAGGCAAATGTGCGATCATCCTTGCGGGGAGCTGATGTTTCCATGCCAGCGGGAATATCCCAAGTTCAAAAGAGATCTCCCTTGACATTTGTTAGTGCAATTTATTTTCCTGTTAGCTACCCTGTCAGCCTTCCCCAACTTGGTGCCCTCCAGATGTTCTATTATCTATCACGTCGACATCCCAACTTTCCCCCAAGGACCTCAAGCACATGGTTCTTCCTCTCCCCATTCCACCCCCTCACGACAATCCTGTGAGGTAGGTTAGGCTTAGAGGCAGTGTCTGGCCGAAGGACACGCTCAACGAGCTTTCTATGGCTGAGTGAGGATTTGAACCCTGGTCTTCCTGTGGGTTAAACTATAGAGCCTAGGACTTGCCGATCAGAAGGTCGGCGGTTCGAATCCCCGTGACGGGGTGAGCTCCCGTTGCTCAGTCCCTGCTCCTGCCAACCTAGCAGCTCGAAAGCACCTCAAAGTGCAAGTAGATAAATAGGTACCACTCTGGTGGGAAGGTAAACGGCGTTTCCGTGCGCTGCTCTGGTTTGCCAGAAGCGGCTTAGTCCTGCTGGCCACATGATCCAGAAGCTGTACACCGGCTCCCTCGGCCAGTAAAGGGAGATGAGCGCCACAACCCCAGAGTCGGCCCTGACTGGACCTAATGGTCAGGGATCCCTTTACCTTTACCTTACTCCCAGGTCTGAGTCTGACACTGCCCTACACTGGTGCTGTTCTTGTTTTGAACTACGACTCCCACCTTCACCCTGAACCGGCATGGCTGTGTGGTGCCAGCACTGTTCGAAATTAGCCAGGCGCCAGGCGCGTTTTGCACCTGGCTTTCGACCCGGGAGCCAGTGGCTGATAGCCAGTTGGAAAACGCGCCAGGCGAATTTCGAACACAGCTCCAGTGTTAACCTCTGCTCCCCCCGGCCACAACGTTTTGTGAACATCAAAACATTTGGTTTGTGTTTCTTTTTAAATTTCTGCTTGACACCTAAATAGAACTTAAACTTCCCCAGATTTCTTTGGGGGTGTTATCTGTACCACCTGAGCAAGATTAATGGCACCTCATCAGCTTAGCCAGGAGGAGTGGGCTGGGTCAATGTGAGCAATTAAGAGCCTTCCTTAATGTCTTAATAAGCCTGATGGCTTGGACAAGCTGATGGCACCATGGAGGTGTTACAGCTGCAGCGCCTTCAGATCTGAGCACTTCTCTCTCAGGGCAGGAGGGAGGGAGATGGTGGCAAAGGTGGGACCTGTGTGCTAGTTCTGCGGGCGGTGAAGGGATGTGATTTATGCAAAAGCCCCCTCTGGAGCAGAGGAAGGCCGCTACTCCAGTTGTGGTTTAGTCGTTTAGTCGGGTCCGACTCTTCGTGACCCCCTGGACCAGAGCACGCCAGGCACTCCTGTCTTCCACTGCCTCCCACAGTTTGGTCAAACTCATGCTGGTAGCTTCGAGAACACTGTCCAACCATCTCGTCCTCTGTCGTCCCCTTCTCCTTGTGCCCTCCATCTTTCCCAACATCAGGGTCTTTTCCAGGGAGTCTTCTCATGAGGTGGCCAAAGTATTGGAGCCTCAGCTTCAGGATCTGTCCTTCCAGTGAGCACTCAGGGCTGATTTCCTTCAGAATGGATAGGTTTGTTCTACTTGCTGTC
Source organism: Podarcis siculus (assembly GCA_034642415.1). NCBI lineage: Eukaryota > Metazoa > Chordata > Lepidosauria > Squamata > Lacertidae > Podarcis > Podarcis siculus. The sequence goes on along the minus strand of JAXCMG010000038.1, from coordinate 6,500,041 downwards.
CATGGGACTCTCAAGAGTCTCCTCCAGCACCATCATTCAAAAGCATCAATTCTTCGGCGACCAGCTTTCAGCCTTCTTTATGGTCCAGCTACTCCAGACTCCAGGCCAAATAATGTTGCAAGGAATCGCTCTTTTAATGTGGCAGCCCCTGTACCTCTGGAACTCCCTGCCACTTGATATTACACCTGTGTTTTTATTTCCCTGGTTTCAATGCCTGCCAAAAACCTCATCATTTGGGAAAGGCTGATGTTGCATGCCATTGTATTGTGTACACCGGTTTCTTCTTTTGAACTGTCGATTTTATCTATGTTTTGAGCTCCCGCCAACCCCCCCCCCCGCTGCCATACTGGCAAAGAGGTTGTGTTTTCCTTGCTTTAAAGAATCAGCTTGCCTCTTCAGCAACAGGACCCCTTTCCAGAGAAATTGGGCAGCCAGGCTCCAGTTGCGGGTGCCTGTAGCTCGCATGCCCTCGACGCCTTGCATATTTCCACTGGGGGTTTCTGAGCTCGCCTGGGAGCCGTGGAACGAGCGAGGCGAAGGGATGTGCTCAACTCGCCCTGTAATGGACGGGAAAAATCCTATTGACACGGTGGATACGAAGGACCGGGAATGAAGTGTTCCCGAGCTGTCCAAAGGAAATAAAAGAAATCGGATTAATGAGCAGAGGTGGAAAATTAGGAAAGGACTGCGTGTGAGTGGAGCTGCAGAAAAAAATTCGTGGCAATTCCTTGCCTTCTTTTCAGGATCCCTTTTCTCATCTGCTCTAAGCCTGTCCTTAAATAACTGCAAGGTGGCGTCGCGCAGCGAGGAAGAACATTGAACTGTGAGCTTTTAAATCCTCACTTCGGCTAAGCAGAGATTTCCGCCCGCTGGGTGGCCTTCGGTAACTGCTCTCTTTCAGCCTTTTGACCCCCGTTCATCCGTCAGATGGGTGTGAAACTGGACTACCTGAGACAGGCATTTAAAAGGTGGCGGAGGACTTGGGAAATGGCTTTGAGATGCCTACAAATGGGCTTCCCTGAAGGGGAGGGTTTGGGATACAGTGCTAGAAACTCAGATATATATATAAGCTTATTGTCAAATGGCGCCTTAATCCTAGGTTACGGAAGCCACAACAGAATGTCTAGGCACTATATATATATATTTACAATGAAATTTATCCCCCTCCTTTTAAAAGTATATCTTTATTGATTTAAAATTAATACATTTATGGGAAAACAGACAAACAAACAAACAAATAATGGAGAAGTCAAACAACCAACCACAATATAATTTTTATTTCTTTATAAGTTTTACAATTGATTTCAGTATCGGGAGTATAAATGATGCTGGTTAGACTGATTTGTTGTTTCCTACAATGAAATTTATTATTGCAATTATTATTATTATTAGTTTCATTTCTGTACCGCTTTACATTTTAAAGAATACCAAAAACAATTTGTGACACGTAAAAACACATCAAATCAAGCAATCCTGAATAAAACAATTTCAAGCTTCCAGGAAAATATTTCAGATCCTTCTCTGAGTGACCTTTTGCTTTCCCCATGTTTACCTACTTAATTTATAGGGCTGCGCCATAGCAGAAGGACTCTGGGAAGCCCGTGTGGTGTAGTGGTTAGAGTGTCGGACTAGGACCTGGGAGATCTGGGTTCAAATCCCCCCACTGCCATGAAGTTCATTGGGCGACCTTGGAATCAGCCACTGCACCTACCTCACAGGATCGTTGTAGAGATTAACTCAGGAGGGGGGGTCTACCCCTTGGAGAAAAAAGGTTTGATATAAATGCAATCAATAATCTCTTCTTCTGACCTGCTTAAGAAAGCTGGAGGGGCCAGCCAAGTGGAGATGTCAGTTGCCAACCTGCCAACCCAGAAATCTCGACGTGGTCGCAATTGGACCCACGTCAGTCGCAAAATGCGCCTAGCTCCTGGCTAATTTCTAACACTGTTGGAGAACCCATGATCAGTGTTAGAATTTAGCCAGGTGTCAGACATGTTTTGCTACCGGCAGGGGTCCGGTTGTGACCACGTCGTGATCTTTGGGTTGGTGACAGAGGAAAGCAAAGTCACTTAGTGAAGAATCTGAAATATTTTCCTTGAAGCTTGAATTTGTTTTATTTGATGTTTTAATGGGTTGTGAACCACTTTGAGGTTTTCTTTCTTTCTTAGAAAGCAGTATAGAAATAGAAAGCAGTATAGAAATAATAATACAGTCATATCTCTGGTTACAGAAGCTTCAGGTTGCGTTTCTTTCAAGTTAAAAAGGTAAAGGGACCCCTGACCATTAGGTCCAGTCATGACTGACTCTGGGGTTGTGGCACTCATCTCGCTCTATAGACCGAGGGAGCCGGCATACAGCTTCCGGGTCATGTGGCCAGCATGACTAAGCCGCTTCTGGTGAACTAGAGCAGCGCACGGAAATGCCGGAAACCTTCCCGCCGGAGTGGTACCTATTTATCTACTTGCACTTTGACGTGCTTTTGAACTGCTAGGTTGGCAGGAGCAGGGACCAAGCAACGGGAGCTCACCCCGTCGCAGGGATTTGAACCGCCGAACTTCTGATCGGCAAGTCCTAGGCTCTGTGGCTTAACCCACAGTGCCACCCGCATTTTTTCGGGTTACGGACCGCCGAAATATGGAAGTGCTGGAATGGATTACTTCCGGGTTTTGGCCGCCGCGCATGCTGCGTGTTGTGAACGCTGTGGGTTGCGAATGTATATCCCGCATGGATCACGTTCGCAACCCGAGCATCTACTGTTATAATAATAATAATAATAATTAATAATATAATATACAAAACAACCTCACTGCAAAAAAGTGCCTAGACGTTCCATTGTGGCAACTGCAACCGATTGCCTATATGATGATCCTGGGCTGCAATTGCCATCGTCTTTGGCTATTGGCGAAGGCTCAGCTCATGACCAAGCGAAGATTTTGGCAGCTTTGACACAGAGCGTTCACTGTGGAACAGCTCTGTGTTTGAACATAAGAAAAGCCTGCCGGGTCAGGCGAAAGGCCTGTCTCGTCCAGCGTCCTGTTCTCTCACAGGGGCCATGAGATGCCTTGTGGGAAACACCCAGGCAAGGACCTGAGGTGCAGCGACGCTTTCCCAACCTGCAATACTCATTGGCTGGCGTTTGAGGACTAGCGCTCTGGCACTCGGATGTAGCACACACCCTTATCCTCCACGAATTTCTCCAATCCGCTTCTAAAGCCATCCGTGTTGGTCATCAGTACACCTTGTGGCGGTGAGTTCCGCAGGTTCACTACGCACTGTGTGCAGACGTACTTTGATGTGTGGGTCCTGAAACTTCCAGTGTTCAGCATTGTTGCATGTCCCCGAGTGGCATAAAAAAGTTTTCTTCACAACACACCATACATAATTTTTATACTGCACACCTTTCCCCAGTCGCAATTTCTCTCAACTAAAAAGTCCCAGTCGCTTCAATAGACAGTCACTTCATCCCCTCAATTATTTCAGCTGCCTTTCTCTGAACTTTCCCCAACCCTACAGTATCCTTCTTTTGCGTGTTCAGACCCAGAAACCTCCCCACTAAATAAATTCACGCGTGACTCAAATTTTTGGTTTGGTTTTTGGCAGAATTTAGGCCACAACTTTATTGATTACAGCAAGTGACTGGTTGCATAGGCTCTGGTTCGACCAGCTCCCTGCCATGCAGGTAGCGCTGACCCCGTGGTTCCAGCACAGGTCAGCCTAGGGTGAACACCTGGATAAGCGGAAAGCCGGGCACGGGCTAACTCTGCCACCCAAATGTCCCCCTGGACTCAGGCACGGGCACAACTCCCTCACAGGGGTTGACCAAACCATCGAGTCCCTGGATTCCTCTAACGGAATACCCTTCACATGGGGATGGCGAGAGCGTTCTCCCATCCCTATCGCCTGAACCAGAGCCTATCCGCAACCTTACAAGTTGTGACGATTTGCTACGCGGCAGGCGAAACCCAAATGGCACCAGCCCATCAGCCAAGTGGGGGAAATTCCTGCCGTGCCCCTGTCCTAACGACAGACGACACACGACGGCATAGCAAGGTTAAGCGCAAAGCCCTAAAAGTAGGGAGAGGTGGACGGGTGTTCTGAATGCATGCGCTGAAAGAGGACGCTCTAGGTCCCGTGCATGGGCATAAATAGGTCCCTTAAACCGTTTGGAGTGCGTCCCATTGGCCAGATTGCACCCAGCTTCGAGGGAACCTACCAATCGGGTGTTGTGGCTATCCAAATGAACCCACCCACAACACAGGGTGTCGGTTATCCAGGTCACCGCAATACGTCCCCCCGATTTGGCATTCTGCTCAAAGCAACATTCCTCCATGTTTTCCCCATTTAGCTTTTGCATCCCCCCCCCTTTTTTTGGAAAATCTGACTTTTCCTCTTTTTTTTTTTAGCACAATGGAACAGATGCTCCATTTCCCTGGGTGTAAATTTCCTAAGCCCACAGCTGTTCGTGTATGAGCATAAGTGGAATATGTGTCTTGCATCCCAATAAACCCTGATTGATGGGACTTACCAGGCAAATCTAGAGGGAAATGGGTTCAGGGACGGGTACCAAATATATGATGCAAGAGAGGAGGGCGTATTCTTACCCCACCAACCCACAACTGAGCATCTGAACAGCAATTAATTCCCCCTCTCTACTTAAATAGGCTTTTTAGCATATTTATACACCCATACCAGGTGTTTTGCATGAAACTGTTAACAGTCTAATGTAATGTATCTAGGAGCATATTTTTAAAATGCATTGTTAAGCAGAGATGCATTGCGGTGTTTGGGACTTTTTAATGCAGGCTGGTGCAACCTGCCACAGAGCAACTTCACATAAACAGTGTGCTGTGGTGGTTAGAAGAATATTGGGATCTGGGATCTGGGAGACACGGGTTCGAATCACCACTCGGCCATGAAGCTCACTGGGTGACCTTGGCCTAGGTAGTCTTTCTCATCCTAACCTACCTCTCTTTTAAATCAGAAGCAGTGAAGGTCCTGTGTGAGTGTCTGGAGGCGGTTGGAGGATGGATGGCAGCTAACAGATTGAGGTTGAATCCTGACAAGACAGATGTACTGTCTTGGGGGGACTGGGGGAGGGTGGGTGTGGGGGATTTCCTGGTCCTGAATGGGGTAACTGTGCCCCTGAAGGACCAGGTGTGCAGCCCGGGAGTCATTTTGGACTCACACCTGTCCATGGAGGCACAGGTCAGTTCTGTATCCAGGGCAGCTGTTTACCAGCTCCATCTGGTACGCAGGATGAGACCCTCCCTGCCTGCGGACTGTCTCGCCAGAGTGGTGCATGCTCTGGTTATCTCCCGCTTGGACTACTGCAACGCGCTCTACGTGGGGCTACCTTTGAAGGTGACCTGGAAACTACAACTAATCCAGAATGCGGCAGCTAGACGGGTGACTGGGAGTGGCTGCTGAGACCACATAACACTGGTCTTGAAAGACCTACATTGGCTCCCAGTACGTTTCCGTGCACAATTCAAAGTGTTGGTGCTGACCTTTAAAGCCCTAAACGGCCTCAGTCCGTATACCTGAAGGAGTGTCTCCACCCCAAACATTCAGCCCGGACACTGAGGTCCAGCGCCGAGGGCCTTCTGGCGGTTCCCTCATTGCGAGAAGTGAGGTTACAGGGAACCAGGCAGAGGGCCTTCTCGGTAGTGGCGCCCTCCCTGTGGAACGCCCTCCCTACAGATGTCAAAGCAATAAACAACTATTTTACTCTTAAAAGACAACTGAAGGTGGCCTTGTTTAGGGAAGTTTTTAATGTCTGGTGATGTATTGTTTTTAATATTCAGTTGGAAGCCGCCCAGAGTGGCTGGGGAAACCCAGCCAGATGGGCGGGTTATAAATAATAAATTATTATTATTATATAAGGTTGTTGTGGGGACGAGAACAAATGTACCTTGAGCACCTTGGAGCCAGTGTTAGAAACTCCAATATTTAACCTAGGCCCCAAATAGCTCCTTAAACCAAGGTTACAGTCCCCAAACTGGAATGTCTAGTTGCCATTTTTTGGGGCAAGACCCTCTAGAGTCTTTGTTTTTCAAATGACGGACTGACTGTGACTGATTCTCAGTTGAACTTCTGGCTAGTTCTGATGGCAACCTGGAGCTAGGTTAAGAGCTTTGAGACCCTGAAGAAGAAAGGTCACTTGATCCAACCAGTCCACTTTTTGATTGGCCTATCCTGACCTCTTTTTCCAAATAGCGACTTCTCCTTTTTAAAAAATATAATTTTTATTGGTTTTTTTAACATATCATTTTCAACAGTAATTAAACATACTTTTACATCTTATTCAAATTTTTGACTTCCATCAATCCTGTCTGAAAATTTTCCAATCTAATCTCTCAGTATGCATTTCTTATCTTCCCTATTACATTTCAAACTCATAACCAATATCTCTATCCTTTTATGCTTTGTAACACTTTGTATATTACTCATTACAAAACTTGTTGTAGTCCTACTAGCGTAATTTGTTGATTGCAGTTGCTCTTCAAATAATTCATATACTTCTTCCCATCTTCTGTGAATCTCTGGTGCCACAGGTTTCAAATCCATCCTGTCATTTTGTCCAATTCTGCATAGTCCATTAATTTCGTCTGCCGTTCTTCTTTCGTCGGAATTTCTTCTTGTTTCCATTTCTGGGCTAACAATACTCTTGCTGCAGTTGTTGCATATAAGAACAATTTAACATCTTGCCTATTGATGTCCTGACCTAGAATACCAAGTAAAAATGCTTCTGGCTTTTTTTAAAATGGCGACTCCTCCTGCTCAGGCTGCACAGTAAAAGCAATTTGGTTCCAGAAATTCATTCCGATTGTGCAGATAAAATACGACGGATAGAATGGTACAGGATGGGGGTGTTAGTGTGTGAAAACAGTCCGGATCGAGTGATCCCTGGATGGAGAGATTAGACGCCATCCTGGCCCCTAGGCATCAATCACTTGGTCGCAGGTGGCCGATAGCCAGGTGCAATATGTGCCTGGCGCCCGGCAAATTTCGAACCCTGCTTGGTGGAAGAGGTGAGTTCTGAACGCAATAGATAAATGAAAGTCAGCTCTTCAAATTTGTACGTTTCCCAGCTGTACCAAACGCCATTCATCTTGTCTGTTCTTTGCTACAGCAGGAATTCTGGTCTCTGACCAGATGGCAAACTGGGATCTTTCCACGCCTGAAATCTTTGCCCTCTCCAGATTTGAAGCACTTCCTATTTTTAGAGGCAGCAGGGCTTAATCTGTCTGCAGCGGCTTCCACAAATCCTGTCTTGTTTGCCTGCTTTTGGAGAGGAGGGAAAGGAACCGGAGTTAGCAGGGCAAAGAAGGAGGGCTTTTGTCTTTTGCAGCAAGCAAGAGTCAGAGATGTTCTGTTTCTGCACGTTACATCTGCCGTCTTAAGCAGGCTGCCTTGTTTTTCTGTAAGATCCTATTCCTTTACGCCATGCAGAAGGGAGGATGCTTTTGAAATACAGTGGTACCTCAGGTTAGGAACTTAATTCATTCCGGATGTCCGTTCTTAACCTGAAACTGTTCTTAACCTGAAGCACCACTTTAGCTAATGGGGCCTCCCACTGCCGCTGTGCCGCCAGAGCACGATTTCTGTTCTCATCCTGAAGCAAAGTTCCTAACCTGAAGCACTATTTCTGGGTTAGCGGAGGCTGTAACCTGAAGCATATGTAACCTGAAGTGTATGTAACCTGAGGTACCACTGTATTAAAAGCATTCATTTAAAAAGAAAAATAAGTGGGGGGGGGGGTTGTGAATTAAAATAAAAACCTCTTAATGAAAATCCTTTCCTTTAAGATTAAGCTCCAAGTGAGTTTCGGTCAGACGAACCTGTTTGGGTGTGTGCTGAGTTTTTGTAGAAGGAAGGGAAAGGGAAGTCACGGAATGTATAGATTCAGATACCCAGGAATTTTCACATCCGGTTTGAGAATGTGTCCGTTTGAAAGCAAGCTTCTTGTATAGGGTGGGGGGAAATTTCTCTCGCCAATATCTCAAAAAGGATATTGTAAAGCAGGGGTCAGCAAGGTTTAGCTTTGTAAAAAAACCCAGAAGCCTTTTTATTAGGTATTTTAGGTCAAGACATACCAAAAGAAATGAGGACTTTATTTATCTATGCCACTACAGCAGCAAGAATGTGGATTGCACAAAATTGGAAGACTGGAGAAATACCAAGTAAAGAACAATGGCAAGAGAAGTTGATGACCTATGCAGAACTGGCAAAAACGACAGAAGGACTAAGAGAAAAAGGCAACAGAGACTGGGAACCATTCATACTATATTTGCGGAAACAAAGAAAGGCAATAGACTTGATGGCAGGTTTTAAATAAACATCCAAATAATTGTTGTTGTTTAGTCGTGTCCAACTCTTCGTGACCCCCTGGACCAGAGCACTCCAGGCACTCCTGTCTTCCACTGCCTCCCGCAGTTTGGTCAAACTCATGTTCGTAGCTTCGAGAACACTGTCTCAGCTTCAGGATCTGTCCTTCCAGTGAGCACTCAGGGCTGATTTCCTTCAGAATGGATCGGTTTGATCTTCTTGCAGTCCATGGGACTCTCAAGAGTCTCCTCCAGCACCATAATTCAAAAGCATCAATTCTTCGGCGATCAGCCTTCTTTATGATGCTTTTGAATTCTGGTGCTGGAGGAGACTCTTGAGACTGCAAGAAGATGGACTGCAAGAAGATCAAACCTCTCCATTCTGAAGGAAATCAGCCCTGAGTGCTCACAGGAAGGACAGATCCTGAAGCTGAGACTCCGATACTTTGGCCACCTCATGAGAAGAGAAGACTCCCTGGAAAAGACCCTGATGTTGGGAAAGATGGAGGGCACAAGGAGAATGGGACGACGGAGGACGAGGTGGTTGGACAGTGTTCTCGAAGCTACCAGCATGAGTTTGACCAAACTGCGGGAGGCAGTGGAAGACAGGAGTGCCTGGCGTGCTCTGGTCCAGGGGGTCACGAAGAGTCGGACATGACTAAATGACTAAACAACAACAACAACATGGGTCTAATCCAGCCCTGTTTAAGCAACAGATCTTTTTGTGTGTGCCTGTGAGTGAAACTGTCTCTTTTGTTCAAGCTTTGCCATTCTGAGACACCCCTGTCCCCCGCTCTGCCTTGTCCGGTGAATTTTGCTGTTCGTTCGGCTGATTTTTCCATTTGGACGTATCGGATGTGGGAAGGAGCTGCTGCCTTTGTGGCTGAGTGTCAAAGAGTGATCTACTGCCTCCTTGGGCAAAGAGGCAGGCTGTGATTTATGAGCAAGTTTGCCTTGATTCTTAAGCCGGGGCACGTGTTATCCTTTCGCGTGTCTGTCAGATTGCAAGGTTATTTATGGAGCCGAGAACATCTGTGTTAACCTGCCTTGTGCCGTGACTCTCTGCCTCTCTGTGCTTTTGTGTGTGTGTGTGGGGGGTAAATTGACGACTGCGGGGCTGCATGCGCTTGCTTCAGAGGAAGCCCCACTGAACTCCATGGGAGTTGCTTTCAGGGAAAGCCGCAAGTAGGGTCCTTCCATTTCAATGTGATGCTGACTGGTCTCCTTTCCCTTTGGTTGGTGGCCTTGTGAAGGCCAACACTTGCCGTGGGTTCAACATCCAACCAGAATAGGAGAATCCTATTAACAAAAATGTCTGCTTTTTTAATGTTCTTTATTGGTTTTAAAGATTTTTCCAATTTTGCCATCATAGTCGTCCGCGACTGGACCTAACGGTCAGGGGTCCCTTTACCTTTACTTTTAATACATAATACATACCTTATTTCTTTTAACCTCAATGTAAAGGTAAAGGGACCCCTGACCATTAGGTCCAGTCGTGGCCGACTCTGGGGTTGCAGCACTCATCTCGCTTTACTGGCTGAGGTAGCTGGCATACAGCTTCCGGGTCATGTGGCCAGCATGACTAAACTGCTTCTTGCAAACCAGAGCAGCGCACGGAAACGCCATTTACCTTCCCGCCGGAGCGGGACCTATTTATCTACTTGCACTTTGACATGCTTTCGAACTGCTAGGTTGGCAGGAGCAGGGACCGAGCAACAGGAGCTCACCCCATCGCGGGGATTCGAATTGCCGACCTTCTGATCGGCAAGCCCTAGGCTCTGTGGTTTAACCCACAGCGCCACCCGCGTCTCTTTAACCCCGATACTTTAACCCTAAACGAGTGTGTACTTCCCCTCCCTCCTCCTTCTGGTTTCTCTATATTTTCTTTATATTTATGCATTTGTCATGTTTACATTCTATGTGTACTTAATACTATGGACTAATACTATTCAAAATTTAATTCATGTACATCCTTCAATTCTTGTAATATGTTTGTCCAATATTCTTAAATCCAAAACGAAGGATTTTTGATAAACATTGTGAGGTCTATTTCAGTCCCGTGAGTGTCTTTATTTGTGTTTACAGTGGACACTTGGCTTGCGAACGTGGTCCGTGTGGGAGGCACATTCGCAACCTGCAGTGCAGCGTGTGCGCATGCGTGGGTCACGATTCGGCGCTTCTGCACATGCCCAAAGCGCAAATTAGTGTTTCTGCGCATGCGCAAGCGCCAAAACCTGGAAGCAATCCGTTCCGGTACTTCTGGGTTTCGGCGCGTCCATAACCTGAAAACGCGTAACCCGAAGTGTCTGTAACCCGAGGTATGACTGTAGTTCTTTTCTATGTATGTTGTAGATTTCATCCAATCTCTTTGAAATGCTTCGTCGCCCTGTTCTCTGATTTTTCCAGTCAATTTTGCTATTTCTGCGTACTCCGTGATTTTCTGCTGGCATTCTTCAACTGTGGGTATTTCATGTTCCTTCCATTTCTGTGAGAGTAGTATTCTCGCCACGGTAATAGCATAAAGGAACAGTTTCTGGTCACTCTTTGTTATATCATGCCCAACCACACCTAGCAAGAATGCCTCTGGTTTTCAAAAATGTCTTTTTCTCTGCAAACACAGCCCAGCCTTGATCAGAGTTCTCTTTGGGCAAAGAGTGATGAGGAACCTTTTTCATTCCGAGGGCCGCATTCATGAACTCCTGGGGGCCACAGGGCAGTGTTGAGTGGAGCCGGGGGGTGGGGGAAATGGGTGAAGCTATGGGTGTAGGCTTGTTTTTGTTATTAATATTAATTATGATGATGATTAATTTTGCATACCGCCGGATACCCACAGGTCTCAGGGCTGCTCGCAGCATAAAATCACAATATGGAAAAAAAAAATCCGTCATAAAAACAAAAGCAAGAACAACTCAGTAATCCCCCTCTCCCCAAAACATTTTACGCTTGCCATATTTCAAAAGGCGAAAATCTGGACACAAAAGTTGTTGAGTTGTTTTTTTAATAGAGCTATCAGCAATTTCCACCCGGACACGCCCTATTTAAACGGGCTACAGATCTACAATTATGTGATCACAACTCTAGCTAGCTCTTGCAACAATTCACTTGTTCCAATATGCAAGAAGGAGAATCGCACACAGCGGAAATGGAAATGGTCTTTAACCGTGGACTAAGGCAGAGGTTTTTCAATTGTATTTGCTGACCCGGCATCCAGAAATCTCCACATGGTCACAACTGGACCCGCTGTGGAAGCGAAACATGCCTGGTGTTATGTACTGAGTTGAATAGGAGCCAAAAGGCAGCAGTCTGATTGGTCCTAGAACAATAGGATCCAAAAGACAGTAGTCTGGTTGGTCCTAGAACAATAGGGTTCAGAATGCAGCAGTTTGATTGGTCCTAGAACAATAGGGTTCAGAATGCAGCAGTCTGATTGATCCTAGAACAATAGGATTCAGAATGCAGCAGTCTGACTGGTCCTAAAACAATAGGATTCAGAATGCAGCAGTCTGATTGGCCCTAGAACAATAGGATCCAGAATGCAGCAGTTTGATTGGTCCACAGGAGCCAACCAATCCAGCTCCAGGTGGAAGGGAATCCGCAACCTGATTGGCCTACAGGAGATTCCCGGAATGAGCCAATCACGTTGGGCCCATTGTGTAAATAATGTATATAAGGCAGACATTCTGGGGGAACTTCCATTCCTCCTCACCACTATGAGCTGAATAAGGAGCATGAAATCCACTCTCGACTCAGAGTATATTTCACCTGCTGATTGAATTTCGAGCACCGCATGAGGGTGGCTTCCAATTCCTAGTTTCGAAGTTTTTTTCCTGGCATGGGAATGCAGAGGTCAAGAACAGGAGACGGAACGTAGGTGGCATTTAAAGCATTAACGCTCTGCCTTTTTACTGCCGCCTGATCTGTGCTGCATCTCGGTAGCTGGGCATACATTTTGCATGTGAGGAAAGCCCTGGATCCGGTCTACCTCCCCCCACAAATCTCTGGGGAGAAGAGATCAGGCAGCCCGTCTGGCAGAGGTGAACACCAGCAGCCGCAGCAGCAGCAGCTGTACATTGCCCCAGCGAGCGTATCCAAAGCCGCGTTTCGGTTGAGGAGGCCGTTACGCGTGACTGCGTCGCCATGGGCATGCCAAGTGCTTGCGGGCAAAACATCAGGCCACCCAGACCCCTTGCCAGCTGGAGAACCTGAGGACCTTGTCAAACCAGTGAGAAAATGATGTGCTTCGTAGGGAGAGGCGTAGTGGACTTTTTTTCTTTGCAAATGCATTACTCAGTCGTCTCAATTTGTTAGTCACCCAGGTTGATCTGCAGGAACCGCCTGGCCTTCGTATTGAGGCTTCCTGCCAGAGCAGTGATGCCCAACCTGAACGGCCATTCTTGGACTTGTACAGTGGTACCTCGGGTTACAGACGCTTCAGGTTACAGACCCCACTAACCCAGAAATAGTACCTTGGGTTAAGAACTTTGCTTCAGGATGAGAACAGAAATTGTGGCGCGGCGGCAGCAGGAGGCCCCATTAGCTAAAGTGGTACCTTGGGTTAAGAACAGTTTCAGGTTAAGAACGGACCTCCAGAACAAATTAAGTTCTTAACCAGAGGTAATAATAATAATAATTTATTATTTGTACCCCGCCCATCTGGCTGGGTTTCCCCAGCCACTCTGGGCGGCTTCCAACCAAGACCAAAAATACACTAGAATGTCACACATTAAAAACTTCCCTGAACAGGGCTGCCTTCAGATGTCTTCTGAATGTCAGGTAGTTCTTTATCTCTTTGACATCTGACGGGAGGGCGTTCCACAGGGCAGGTGCCACCACCGAGAAGGCCCTCTGCCTGGTTCCCTGTAGCTTTGCTTCTCGCAATGAGGGAACCGCCAGAAGGCCCTTGGCGCTGGACCTCAGTTTCCGGGCAGAACGATGGGGGTAGAGACGCTCCTTCAAGTATACTGGACCACTGTGGTCCTAAACTTCTGGAGGGCACCAGGTTGGAGAAAGCTGCTCTGGCTTAAGGAGAGTCTTTGGGAACATAGGAAGCTGCGTTGCTCAGGTCAGAGTGCTTGTCCTTCAAAGCCTATATGGCCTACTCTGGCTGGCAGCTGCTTTCCATGACCTGAGCTTTCCCCCTTCCCTTGCTGCCAGAGCTTAACTAGAAATGGCAGCGATCCTCCCTGTGCTATATCCCATCCATCACTGCCTAAGAGGGAGGTGTTACCAAGAAAAGGGTAGGAGCAGGTTTTGCAATGTTGGCAAAGACGTTTGCAAGACGTTGGTGCGTCAGTTGGGCACAACAACAGCCTTTTGTATGTATCCCAAATTCTCAGCCGGATCAAAATCAAGGAATTTTGTTTTATATAATTCGTTCTAAATTTGCTCTCTCCTGACGGTGTTTTATGTAATTGGACCTCCGTCAGATTCTCCCCAAATTTAGGGAAATCAGACTTTCCACATTCTGAAATCCAGTTGACACACTTGGCCAAATAACTTTTATATTTGGGAGAGATAATCACTTCTGTCTTTCCATCATGTACTCGCCTCGTCTTAATTCTTGCTGTGTTCCGCCCCCCTCAATGAATTTTAATACCAACTATTGCCATTTATTCATTTTTTGCTTTGATATCGTAATAGGCAATGACCGAGACAGAAAGTTTGCCTAGGGTAATATTATCGTTTTAGCAGCTGAGATTCTCCCCTGAAAGAGAACAAGGGCAAATGTAATTCCACCCCCGTCTGAAGCATAAGTGATGAAACATTTCTTCTTCTCCCTTGTTTTCATACAGTTTCTTCCTATTGCCTGTTAATTTAGTTCTTAGACACTGACTATCACTCTTTCCCCCCAATTATACTTAACTTTCTTCTTTAATTGTTTTTCTGGATTTCTAATCATCATGATTTAATATGAACAATTTTGCCTCTTATGAAGGTCACCTCCCGCTCTGATTTTGCTTGATGCTCAGCCCCAGAGTTTCAAGGGATTTTTTTGCTGTGATTCCTAAATCGCAAGGGGTTGGACTAGATGATCCCTGGGTTCTTTCCCGAAAGACAGTAGCTAAAGGGGGCTCTTTTAGCACCCCCTATGATTCATGCACTAAACCAGCATCGTTTTGCATAGATGGTCACACAAATCATGACACCCCACCCCAATACAGTGGTACCTTGGTACTCAAACACCTTGGTTCTCAAACACTGAAAACCTGGAAGTAAGTGTTCTGGTTTTCGAACATTTTTTGGAAGCTGAACTTCCGATGTGGCTGTCGGCTATTGTTTCGAGGGCACCTGCACCAATCAGAAGCTGCGTCTTGGTTTTCGAACATTTCGGAAGTCAAACGGACTCCTGGAACAGATTAAGTTTGGCCCTTTTTTCTTTGCTATTTATTTTGTGTTTTTGTTTATGAGGCTTTTTCAGTTCATTTGTTTTTGTGACTGTGTGGAACCCAGTTCAGCTACTGATTGACTGATTGTGCGGAAATGGATAAAAGCCCCCCATCCAAACAATGACTAACATTAGTGCAGCTAAGAAAAAAATTAATTTTATTTTTTATCATCTACAATACTGTCTTATTTATTGTATAGTACAGTACATTAATTATTGCTTTCATTTTATGGCTCAATGGTCTCGTTTGATAGTAAAATTCCTGTTCAACTTCTGTTTTAGGGGTTGTTTTTAAAAGTCTGGAACGGATTAATCTGTTTTGCATTGCTTTCTATGGGAAAGCACGCCTTGGTTTTGGAACGCTTTGGTTTTGGAAAGGACTTCCGGAACGGATTAAGTTTGAGAACCACTGTACTGCAAAACAATTGCATGGATTTTAGTTGAATGGATAAACAACAACAACAAAAGCAGGTCTGCGGGGAGTGGGGGGAGACTGAATCATGACCCAGTACCCTCAAAACGTGGTTGCATGGATCTCAGCTTAACGGGCAAATAACCCAAACGACAAATAAACACATGCCTGCATTGGAAAAAAAACCTTTTAAAAGTTGTAATAACAAAATGCTTGCCAGGCCGTGATATCTAAGAGGAAGCAGAGGAAGGATAAACACCGCCCGGCTTTTTAGTAAATGCAGTTCTGTGTACTGAGGGGTCAGGGATATTGAAAGCTCCCCTCCTTAAGCAAACTCCCCTCCCCAGCTGTGTGGTCCCCCCCCCCGGAGGGAGGGAAATATTGGCAACTGCCTCACATCTGTAGAAAACGTTTCAGTGGCTTCTGTTTTCCCCCTGTCTGGAAAATGTTCAGAATTGTTTCGTAATTAAAAGGTGTCTGGATTCTGTTCCTCTTTCGAAAAGAAAATGTTAAGAGCAGGGTGCGGCGAGCTACTCCACTGGTCCTCTCCCTCCCCAATTAATTTACAAGGATGAAGGATGTGCGATGGCTTTCCGATGATGAGCTTGTTGCAATGTGATTTCAGAGCAGGGTTAGGTCATGAGTTGGAAGTCTGGTATTTCTCCTTCCCTGACCGCTTGGACTTGCCTTGTCAGAGCTGGAAATATGAACACACCTCCACTTTGTCCGGCCATGTGGCAATTCATGTTGACCGTGTCGTTTTGGGTGATTTCCCTTAAAAATAGCTCGAAAACATTATGTTAAGTTGTGGGTGAACGTAACAGACGACACAGCGATTCTTCAAACAGCTCTTGTTTATTCACAGGCCAGAACAGAACTGAACTGAAGGGTTCAGCCAGCCTGCTTATATAGAGCTCCAGTACAATGCAACAGTAACCATTTTCTGTAACTATCCAATCACAGAACGTCACTTTCAATCCCTTATTTGCATATGTGGACCTGAGTGAAAACTATCTACAGTATCCCCCTGCTGGCCCAGGGTGAGAACTTCAATACATAACACATTATTTTGTGATTTTGCCAAAAAAGTTCCACACCTTTGGGTAAAAAAAACCAAACCAAAAACCCTCAACTGCTTTTGCATTCAGATTTTCTCTTTTTGAAATATGGCAACCCTACATAATACCAGAGTACACGGCACCATGCAGAGTGGAAGAGAATGGGTCTCTGCCCCGAGGTGTTTACAATCTAAAACGAACATGTGAAAACTGCCACATTAAAACAAAATACAGCCGTACCTTGGTTTTTGAACAGCTTAGTTCTCAAACGTTTTGGCTCCTGTACACCGCAAACCCGGAAGTGAGTATTCCAGTTTGTGAACCATTTTTGGAAGCCGAATGTCCGACGGGGCTTCTGCAGCTTCTGATTGGCTGCAGGAGCTTCCTTATTTGATTGTATGTTTGTTTGTTGGTTGGTTTGTTTGTTTGCTTTCCTGGCATAAATGTATCTATTTTAAAACAATAAAGATATACAGTGGTACCTCAGGATGCGAACGGGATCCGTTCCGGAGCCCTGTTTGCATCCAGAGCAGAACGCAACCCGCATCTGTGGGTCGTGATTTGCCGCTTCTGCACATGCGCGTGACTTCATTTTGAGTGTTTGTGTGAGCGGTGAAACCTCGAAGTAACGTGTTCTGTTACTTCCGGGTTGCCGCGGAGTGTAACCTGAAAACACTCAACCTGAAGCAACTTTAACCCGAGGCATGACTGTATATATAAATACACAGTGTATATTTAAATATACACTGTATATTTAAATACAGTGGTACCTCGGGTTAAGTACTTAATTCGTTCTGGAGGTCCGTTCTTAACTTGAAACTGTTCTTAACCTGAAGCACCACTTTAGCTAATGGGGCCTCCCGTTGCTGCCACGCAATTTCTGTTCTCATCCTGAAGCAAAGTTCTTAACCCGAGGTACTATTTCTGGGTTAGCGGAGTCTGTAACCTGAAGCATCTGTTACCTGAAGCGTATGTAACCCGAGGTACCACTGTAGAGAGTTTGGTCTTAAAGGAGAATGCTGGGGTGTGGCGATGGTGCTGATTCGAGTGGCGGAAGTCAGATTTCTCCAGGATGAGAGAAGCAGGGAATTGCCAGCGCCAGGTGAAATATTTCAGAATCTCAACTGTAAACAGCCAGCGAGTGCAGCATGCCATTATCACACCATTACGGTGCCCGCTCAGAGCTGGAGATAAAGATGACAGAAGAGGCTGGGAGTGAGCTGTGATTATCGTAAGTGGTGTTCAGCTGCGCTTGTAGGCCTCTCTTGCTCCCAAAACAAAGACGGCTTAAGTTTGCCGTATTTAAAGACGGGAATTTTGAAAGTTACTGTATTTCCTTTTGTCCTGGACCTTCCAACATAGGGTTACCAGACGTCCCTGGTTCCTGGGAACAGTCCCCGGATTTGCAAATCTGTCCCCAGGAAGCATGGCAACGGCAGCCTCAGCAGCCCAGAGCCAGCCTGGTAGCGCAGTTGGCTCTGGCTGGCTTCAGAAGCTGCTTGCTGCCATGGTGGCCCGTCACATTTCCTCATTTTTCCATTTTTATGGTGCTGGAGGAGACTCTGGAGAGTCCCATGGACTGCAAGAAGATCAAACCGATCCATTCCGAAGGAAATCAGCCCTGAGTGCTCATTGGAAGGACAGATCCTGAAGCTGAGGCTCCAATACTTTGGCCACCTCATGAGAAGAGAAGACTCCCTGGAAAAGACCCTGGTGTTGGGAAAGATGGAGGGCACAAGGAGAGGGGGACAACAGAGGACGAGATGGTTGGACAGTGTTCTCGAAGCTACCAGCATGAGTTTGACCAAACTGCGGGAGGCAGTGGAAGACAGGAGGGCCTGGTGTGCTCTGGTCCAGGGGGTCACGAAGAATCGGACACGACTAAACGACTAAACAACAACAACAAAACTATTTACTGGTATAGTGCTTGTGCACCCATAGAATTGCTTTACAAATGCAGGATTGTGAGCCTAGGTCTGCAGCTTCTGTGTAAATGGCCTTCAGGGCCATTCAGGGAAGCTCCATAGATCAGTGGCAGAACATTTGCCCTGTATGCAAAAGGTCCCAATTCCGGCCTGCAAGGGAACCCTGTCCCAAACCCTGGAGGGCTGCTGCCAATCAGTTTAGACAATACTGAGCTAGGTGGCCTGGCTCAGTATAAGGCAACTCCCTATGTTTGTATAGGGACACGGGTGGCGCTGTGGGTTAAACCACAGAGCCTAGGGCTTGACGATCAGAAGGTCGGCGGTTCAAATCCCTGCGACGGGGTCAGCTCCAGTTGCTCAGTCCCTGCTTCTGCCAACCTAGCAGTTCAAAAGCATGTCAAAGTGCAAGTAGATAAATAGGTACCGCTCCGGCAGGAAGGTAAACAGCGTTTCCATGCGCTGCTCTGGTTCGCCAGAAGCGGCTTCGTCCTGCTGGCCACATGACCCGGAAGCTGTATGCCGTCTCCCTCGGCCAATAAAGCGAGATGAGCGCCGCAACCCCAGAGTCGGCCACGACTGGACCTAATGGTCAGGGGTCCCTTTACCTTTACCTTTACTATGTTCGTATAAGCAAGAAATTCAGTTTTTGCCGGTCTGCGTATGAGCTCTTTCCCTCCATCTTGGCATCAACCGTATCGGCAGGACCAGCCAAATGATGTCTGCAATCTCTCAAGCCAACTGGAACGGGAACAGTGCCTGGCGATGCCTGGAAGCCACGGGAGATGTAGATGCTTTCCAGTAATTCGTCAGCCGCTTGTCTTGTTTGCTTTTTTAAAATCCTTGGCAACTGGATTGGAGATGATTATTTTTACCCAGCGAGTTACTACAAATATTGCAGGGCGAGGGATGCTGGGGTCTGCTCCCCTGGAGAAGCACAATAAACCAGAGAAAATGGAGTTTGTACAGTGGTACCTCGGGTTACAGACGCTTCAGGTTACAGACTCCGCTAACCCAGAAATAGTGCTTCAGGTTAAGAACTTTGCTTCAGGATGAGAACAGAAATTGTGCTCTGGCGGCGTGGCGGCAGCGGGAGGCCCCATTAGCTAAAGTGGTGCTTCAGGTTAAGAACAGTTTCGGCTTCCGGAGGCGGCGCGTTCGGCAATGGCTGCCTTCTCCCGTTAAGGAGAGGGAAGCTCCGTTGAATTTGGGTCGTCCGCTACGGCGAAGCGGAGACCCACCTTGGAGAACCACAGGCGGCAGAAGCCTGTGGGCTCGAGACCCGGCGGGCGCCAGAAAGCACCCCCCAAAACGTTGAAGGGACCCCGTAAGGGGCTCCGGATCGTGGAGGGGGCAGCGGCGCTGTGGGTCGTTTCGCGGTCAACGGAGTGAAGCCGCGTTGCTGTTGTCTTTCAGCGCTGACCTTTCTTCCTGAGACCTCCAAAATTGAGCTGCAACCCGTGAGTAATTTGGACTTTACAACTCTGGATTTTATAAACTTTAAGGCTCTTAAGGTTTCTTAAGAGCTGGAATTCGGCTGAAAGCGGAGTGACGATAAACAGGAAGTCCGTCTTCCGCTAACACTGAACTTGAAAGCAAAGTGCAGGAGGAGTGGAGACAAAGAGCGATGCTTTAATTAACTGATCTGGCACCCTATTTAAAGTGCTTTTTGGACTGGAAAAATTTGTTAAGCTGCTGACCTGTGGACTTAAAGATATCTTTCTTCTGTTGACCTAGTGGATTATAAATTAAACAAAAATCCCAGGTGCTGGAGCTGCCTGACTATGCACCAGCTTGCAACTTTGAATACATTGAATTCAGACTTTGAAACATTCTGAGCAGGAACTTGATATTTTGAAACAGTGGCAGTCTGGCACTGCTAGAAACATTGTTTTGCCTTAAGTACACTCTGCTTGAAAAATATTACCTTGTGGAGGCTACTGGACGTGGAATTTGACTTATTAACTTGAATTGGACTAAACTTTCTCCCTAAAGACATATTAAGCTCCCTCTAGAGGATTTTGGACTTACAGCAGTGACTTTGTTTTACTTTCACTTTCCCGGCCTCCGTTTGGCTATTGTATCTGGGACTTCACTTTCTCATGGGAACAACTTGGATTGACCTTGGATTACAGATAACTTTGGAATGAGTGGCACAAGGAGAAGAGGAAGAACTAAACAAACAACTTTAACTTTATCTGCAGCCTCACAGCGTAGATCATCTGTGCCGGCCTTGCCTTCCACTTTGCCTCCAGACATAGAGGCGGCCTCCCTAATACAGGCAGGGGAGGGTGAGACAGAGGAGCTGCATCTGGAAGATATGGCTTCAGGGACAAGTAGCTCTGTCTTGGAGAAAATTTTGGAGAAACTAGAGGCTTTGGACAAGAAGGCTGATTTGCATACAGCTAAAATTGAACAGAACACAGAAAGTTTGAATAAGTTGACTGGGCAAGTTGCACAGAATGCCCAGTCTATTGGAGAATTAAAGGAGGCTGTAGGTGAAAATCGGAAACTGGCTGAAGATACTAGTCAAAGATTGGAAGAACTTGAGAAAGAAGTAAGACCACTCAGTAAACAAGTTGGAGAACATCAGATTTACTTTTTGATGACAGAACTGCGAAACAGGGAGACCAACTTGAGGATACGGTCAATACCAGAGGTGGAAGAAGATAATCTTATTGAATTTCTAACTAAGGAATTTGCCAAGTTTTGGAAGTTAGAGGAAAAAGATTTTAAAATAGTATCTGCTTTTAGGCTTGGCAGAGTCAGAAGGATAGAGAAGCCCAGAGACTGTTTGATAATACTGAGATCAAAGGAGGAAAGGGACAAGATTTTGGGCCTGCACTACGAAAAGTCACTAGACATTTTGGGCAAGAGAATTGAAATCTATAAGGACATCCCTAAACAGTTGCTGGACCTCAGATCTAACTACACGGAATTGGCAAGATTGTTAAGAAGCAACGCAATTATATTCAGGTGGGAGTTTCCACAAGGATTATCCTTTACCTACAGAGGGAGAAAGATCAAAATCAAAACAGTGGAAGATAGAGACAAGTTTCTGGGAGCACACGGAGAAGACCTCCACAAAGGACTTGGATTGCCAGCGCCAGAACCTCCAGGGGAGCCCGCCCCCTCGGATCCTCAAGGACCGGAGAACAAGGTACCACCCCAGAAAGAATAACCAGATTTATCCAGGATGTCTCTGCAGCTTTTGAGCTGGAACATAAATGGCTGTAACAGCCCCGAAAAAAGGTCCAAAATTTTTCATATTTTAAAAAAGGAACAATTGGACATTATATGTTTACAAGAAACACATGTGATTAGGCTCCACAGAAAGGTGTTAATAAACAAAAGGCTTGGTCAAGAATTTATATCATCGGATACAGTTAAAAAGAGAGGTGTAGTGATCTATGCAAAAGAGAGCCTTTCACCAAAATTTCTTTTTAAAGACGAAAGTGGAAGAATCCTCGCAATAGAAGTACAATATCAAGGAGAAAAAATTTTGATATTAGGAATTTATGCTCCAAATGAAGGAAAATCGGACTTTTACAAGAAGTTGCATGAGACCATGCTGGATTATCTGGACTACAACAACGTCATTATGATGGGGGACATGAATGGGGTCGTATCAACAAATATGGATAAGTCACAGAACCAAAACATTACTAAAGAAGGAAGACTACCTAAGACCTTTTTTGAAATGACTGACAATATGGACTGGATTGACATTTGGAGAGTTAGAAACCCCTTGGGGAGAGAAGGAACATTCTTTTCTGAAGCCCAACTGACCTGGACACGAATCGACCAAATATGGATAACTAGAAGTCTGGCACCTAAGGTGAGGAAGGTGGAAATCTGCCCCAAAACATGCTCCGACCATAACGCTTTGAGAATGGATATGACACTGATCCCAACCGGCTCCTTTAGATGGAAGATGAATGATGGCCTGTTTAGAGACCAAAGAATCGTAAAGAAGGCCCAAAAAACTTTAAAGGACTACTTCGAGATTAATTTGAGCACCACGGTGGAAAAAAGAACTATCTGGGATGCAAGCAAAGCTGTGATGAGAGGGTTCTTGATTCAACAGAATTCTTTAAAGAAAAGATTGCAAAATGAAAAGAAAGACAAAATTTTGGAAAGAATCAAAGAGTTGGAGAAGAAGTTAAGATCTAACCCGAAGTCCCAACCGATTCTGAGAGAAATCAAACTTTATCAGGCACAATATTCTAAACTGATAAATCAGGAAATAGAATGGAAGATCAAAACAATGAAACAAAAAACCTTTGAGTCGGCTAATAAATGTGGGAAACTGCTAGCTTGGCAGTTGAAAAGGAGACAAAGACTGAATACAGTAACAAACTTAGAGGTTGAAGGAAGGAACATCCAGAACCCGGGAGAGATTAGAAAGTGCTTCCAGAGGTATTTTAAAAAGTTATACACTCAAGGGCCACAAGATGAAGCAGAGATTACACAATTTTTGGAGAAAAATGGATTAGCAAAGCTGTCAGAAGAAAATAGAACAATTTTGAATAGTAAAATAACGCGACAAGAGATTGAGCAGGCCATCCAGAGTTTGAAACAGGGCAAATCACCAGGGCCAGATGGACTGACCTCTAACTACTACAAGATATTGAAGGACTACTTGATACAACCATTGTTGGAGGTCAGTAATGAAATAATGGAGGGGAAGAAGGCGCCTGAATCGTGGAAAGAAGCATTTATCACATTGATACCAAAGTTGGAAACTGAAAAGACACAACTTAAGAACTACCGTCCCATCTCCCTTTTAAATGTGGATTACAAAATATTTGCAGATGTTTTGGCACGAAGATTTAAGAAAGTTTTAAGTGAGATAATCCATAAAGACCAGGCAGGCTTCCTCCCGGGCAGACACATGTTTGCTAACACAAGGAACATTATAGATATATTGGAACTTTTGCAAACAAACATAAACACTAAAGCAGTTCTAATTTTCATAGACGCGGAGAAAGCCTTTGACAATATATCCTGGAAATTTATGAAGGGGAATTTAAAAGAAATGGGAGTGGGACGGGGGTTTGAAAATGGGATTGAGGCAATATACTCAGAACAAAAGGCTAAACTGATAGTTAACAATGTGGTTACAGAAGGGTTCAAAATTGAAAAAGGTACACGACAAGGTTGCCCGATTTCCCCCTTACTGTTTATTTCGGTTCTGGAAGTGCTCCTGAATATGATTAGGGGGGACCGGTTGGTGAAAGGGATCCAGGTCGGAGCGAAACAATATAAACTTAAAGCTTTTGCAGATGACCTAGTTTTGACACTACAGGAGCCGGAATCTAGTATGAAAAGAGTATTACAACTGATTCAAAACTTTGGTCGAGTGGCAGGATTTAAGTTAAATAAGCAAAAAACTAAGGTTTTGGGGAAGAACTTGACAGATACTGAGTTGGAACAGCTTCAGAAAGAGACAGAACTAAACATGGTTAAGAAAGTTAAATACTTGGGGGTAAACATAACAGCAAAAAATCTGAGTTTATTTAAAGATAACTATGAAAAATGTTGGTCAGAAATCAAGAGAGACTTGGATAGTTGGTCAAGACTAAAACTTTCTTTGTTAGGCCGAATAGCTGCCATCAAGATGAATGTATTGCCAAAAATGCTATTTTTGTTTCAGACATTACAGATTGTAGACAAGACAGAGTGTTTTCAGAAGTGGCAGAAAGATATCTCTAAATTTGTCTGGCAGGGCAAAAAGCCTAGAATCAAATTTAAAATACTAACAGATGCGAAAGAAAGAGGGGGCTTTGCCCTGCCAGACTTAAAGTTGTACTATGAAGCTGCAGCGTTCTGCTGGCTAAAAGACTGGTTACTTCTTGAAGATACGGATGTCTTGGATTTGGAAGGCTTCAATAATGCGTTTGGATGGCATGCTTATTTATGGTATGACAAAGCTAAGATAAATAAGGCCTTTAAAAACCATATTGTCAGAAAATCAGTTTTTAATGTCTGGATAAAATACAAAGACTTATTGGAGAGTAAAACTCCGAGGTGGCTGTCACCCCTGGAGGCCAAGGCTCGAAAAAGAGCCAATATGGAGGCCAATTGGCCAAAATACTGGGAGATAATAGAAAAAGATGGTGACAACTGGAAATTGCAGAGTTTAGAGAAGATGAGAGATAAAGTGCGAGACTGGTTACACTATGCTCAGATTAAAGAAGTGTTTAAAAATGATAAAAAGTTAGGATTCCAAGTGGAAAAGTCAAAGTTAGAAACTGAACTGTTAGAACCTAAGACTAAAGTACTTTCAAAAATGTATAACTTGCTGCTGAAATGGAACACACAAGACGAAATGGTAAAATCAACAATGATAAAATGGGCCCAGGACATTGGGCACAATATTATGTTTGAAGATTGGGAAAGGTTGTGGACCTCTGGGCTGAACTTCACCGCATGTAATGCGTTGAAGGAAAATGTGATGAAAATGATGTATAGATGGTACATGACCCCTGTTAAATTAGCCAAAATATACCATTCGTCTGATAGTAAATGTTGGAAATGTAAGGAAAATGAAGGAACATTTTTTCACCTCTGGTGGACCTGCCCTAGAGTGAAGGCCTTCTGGGAGACAATATATAATGAATTAAAAAAGGTGTTTAAATACACCTTTACTAAGAAACCAGAGGCCTTTCTCTTGGGTATTGTCGGCCAGAGTGTGTTAAAAAAGGACAGAACATTCTTTATGTATGCAACAACAGCAGCAAGAATATTGATTGCTAAGAATTGGAAAACTCAGAAGCTACCCACTGTGGAAGAATGGCAGATGCAGCTGATGGACTATATGCAGCTAGCCGAGATGACCGGCAGAATTCGAGACCAGGGAGAAGAAAGGATGGAAGAAGACTGGAAGAAATTTAAGATTTACTTACAAAAATATTGTAATCTGGTTGAGTGTTGAACCGGATGCCAGAGCAGAGAATAACTGTCTATCACTAAATTAGATTTAAGGATGAATTATATGCAAACCAAAATTAAGATTATGAGAAAATGATAATTTGTTTGAAATTAATTTAATAATGATGCAAGTGTACGCGGGAGGTGTGGGGGAGTCCTATGTAACAACTGAGAGATGTTAAATGGACAATGATGAGTTGTGTTTTTCTAATGCGTGTTTTATGTGAAAATTTTAATAAATATATTAAAATAAAAAAAAAAAAAAGAACAACAGCATGTTAAGAACGGACCTCCGGAACGAATTAAGTACTTAACCCGAGATACCACTGTACTTCCGATTTGAGTGTTACGCTGAGGTCTGTCTGTTTTTGCTATTCATTTTGCATTTTTGTTTTTGGGGCTCTTTCGTTTTTGTGACTGTGTTGAACCCAGTTCAGCTATTGATTGTGTGACTG
Source organism: Podarcis siculus (assembly GCA_034642415.1). NCBI lineage: Eukaryota > Metazoa > Chordata > Lepidosauria > Squamata > Lacertidae > Podarcis > Podarcis siculus. Next base: position 6,474,549 of record JAXCMG010000038.1, on the reverse strand, counting down.
CAATACATTGTTTATTGCTTTCATTTTATGGATTTTGTTATATAGTAAAAATCATGTTAAATTGCTGTTTTAGGGCTTGTTTTTAAAAGTCTGGAACAGATTAATCTGTTTTAAATTACTTTCTATGGGAAAGCGCACCTTGGTTTTGGAACACTTTGGTTTTGGAACGGACTTCCGGAACGGATTAAGTTTGAGAACCAAGGTACCACTGTATTATAGAGCTCTCTTTCCTTGGAGGCTTTTAAGCAGAGGCTGGATGGTCATCTGTCTTGGATGCTTTAGCGGAGATTCCTGCATTGCAGGGGGTTGGACTAGATGACCCTCAGGGGTCCCTTCCAACTCTACAGTTCTTTGATTCTATGATATTAATAGTTTTTTTTTAAAACGCATGCATAAAAAAACATTTTAAACACACCACACAGAGAGAGATTAAAAAACAACAGCGTGCGTATGGTATCTATTCAAATCCAATGCAGATACCAACTCTTTCCCCATTTTCACACAAATATTTGCGCAGGTCACAGGAAAGTAACCTGAGCCAAGCATTCCTTGCCACAGCCTGAAAAATGGTACAGCAGCACCCGCAAGGAAACAAAGGTCTCAGGGCCATTTTATCCCATGGCTGGTACGAAAGGATCAGCCACACCTTGCGGCAATTGTCCTCTTCAGAATTAGTTCAGTTAATCTCCCCAAAGCCTAATAAACCCCTAATAAACCCAGAGAGAATGGAGCCCTCACACACGCCAGAGCAAATTGAGCCATCTCCTGGGTGAGACTGAGTAAACGGAAGTATTTGTCTAGAGAGACCACACACACACACACACACACATAACCTGCCCGCAGATTCCAGCTCTGGAACTTCCCGGAAAGCTTTTGTTGCAAATCCTTCTGCCACATGCAAAGGCGGCATGTCGGGAGAGAGAAACAGCTCGAGCTGTAATTATGTCAGCTCCTAAACTCGGCACAATGGAGAGCAGCCCAGCCGCCCCATAATTAAAGCAGCATCTGGGAGAGAGAGACACAATGGGAAAACTCCACACATTTTGCAGACCTCGTTCCATGCTTGCTTCGCGGGAAGAGGAGCAAGTCATGTTGTGAGTGTCAAAGCTCCTTCGAGGCTTTTAAACAAAAATTAAAACAAGATCCAGGAAGAAGAGCAGTTGTCTCCTAACCTCTCTCGCCCTGTCCTAGCCACTGTGATCCACGCGATGGTCACCTCCAGGCTGGATTATTGTAACTCGCTCTACGTGGGGCTGCCCTTGAGACTGACCCAGAAACTTCAGCGGGTGCAGAATGCCGTGGCGAGACTCCTTACGGGGTCCTTGCTGCAAGATCACATTCACCCAGTGCTATACCAGCTGCACTGGCTCCCGGTGGGGTACAGGATCAGGTTTAAGGTGCTGGTTTTAACCTTTAAAGCCCTATACGGCCTAGGACCCTTGCACCTATGGGACTGTCTGGTATGTCCCGTGGAGGACCTTACGGTCTTCAAATAAAAACACCTTGGAGATCCCGGGACACAGGGAGGTTAGGCTGACCTCAACCAGAGTCAGGGCTTTTTCGGCCATGGCCGCGATCTGGTGGAACGCTCTGTCACAAGAGACTAGGGCCCTGCGGGACTTGACATCATTCCGCAGGGCCTGCAAGACGGAGCTGTTCCAACCTTAAGCAGACGTAACATGAGGTATGTACTTTATTCCGAACTTAAAAATAGGAAGTGTAATGCTGGTGGTCAACAAAAGAGGTTTAAAGACTCTCTCAAGGCAAATCTAAAAAAATGTAGTATAAACACCAATTATTGGGAAACACTGGCCTGCGAGCGCTCCAATTGGAGAACAGCCTTTACCAAAGGTGTCATGGGCTTTGAAGACACTCGAACTCAGGACGCAAGGGAGAAACATGCTAAGAGGAAGGCACGCTTGGCAAATCCACACCATGATCAACTCCTGCCTGGAAACCTGTGTCCCCACTGTGGAAGGATGTGTGGATCCAGAACTGGCCTCCACAGTCCCTTATGGACTCACTGTTAAGACCGTGTTTATGGGAAACAATCTTACTCGGCTCCGAGGGACCGCCAAAGAAGAAGAAGAGATGCTGGAGGCTGAAGCTAGAACCTCTCGCATGCAGAACTGATGAGTCTTAGCCTCTTCCCCTCATCCTCTGGTCCAGCTGTCAGACCAGGCTTCCGTTTCCAACAGGGTGCTTTTAAAACATGCTGCCGGCAATGTGATTTCCACACATTCATAGAGGCATTTAAATAAAGATGCAAAAGAGATGCACATGTTTTCATTGGGCCCTGCAAAGATATCCAAAAATCAATCCCACCCCAGGAAGTTTTTGGGCATTTCAAAGAGTAACGCAATCCTTTTTAAGTAGTGAAATCTCCAACCAAGAAAACATAACATCCGGATGTTGATGCTGCAAAATTGCTAAAGAAGGGATTACATCGTTTCCATGTAAGCCTCTAGCTCTCCAGACATCCATTTGCCACCGGCTTAGGAAGGGAAATTGAGTGCAAGTCTCCTAAAGATGTACAGGATGTATTTATGGAAATATTTAATTGGGATCCGCAATAAAATGCAGAAATGGATTCTTGCCTCCTAGTGGGTGTTCCTGCATTTTAAGACTGTCACCTTGAACTTTTCGGAAGGGTGGAATATAAATTAGTTCAAGTAAGTGAGGAGGGTGCTTGCCAGCCAGCCAGCCAGTCATGCCCTCCTCCAGCACTCCATTCCATCACACCCTCCACTTATACCGTATTTTTCCGTGTATAAGACGCCCCCATGTATAAGATGACCCCTATTTTTTTAAAACCCCAAATTAAGAAATTAAGTTGTTTAGCTTTTTTGGGGGGGTGTCGGAGGTCACTTCTGCCAATCGCTCACCTCACCGCAGCCGCCAAATTGTCTGCCCATTCGCCGCCACCAACAGCCCTCCTGCCACGTGCCGCAGCCGCCAATGGCCTGCCCAGTTGCAGCAGCCACAGCCAATTGCCAGTAGGCCTTGCCGCAGCCAACAATCGCCAATGCCAATCTCCTGCTTGCTGCTGCCATTAATTGCATTCACTATCCATGCATAGGGGCGCGGGTGGCGCTGTGGGTTAAACCACAGAGCCTAGGACTTGCCGATCAGAAGGTCGGCGGCTCGAATCCCCACGATGGGGTGAGTTCCCGTTCCTCGGTCCCTGCCCCTGCCAACCTAGCAGTTCGAAAGCACATCAAAGTAGATAAATAGGTACCACTCCGGCGGGAAGGTAAACGGCGTTTCCGTGCGCTGTTCTGGTTTGCCAGAAGCGGCTTAGTCATGCTGGCCACATGACTTGGAAGCTGTACGCCAGCTCACTCGGCCAACAAAGCGAGATGAGCACTGCAACCCCAGAGTCGGCCACGACTGGACCTAACGGTCAGGGGTCCCTTTACCTTTACCTTTATCCATGCATAAGACGACACCCAATTTTTCCTAATTTTTTTTTAGCAAAAAGCATTGTCTTATACACAGAAAATGCGGCATTTTCCTGTCTTCCCCAATGGACTGTCAACATTATGTGGCTACTGCATGTTCTCATTCTTCATCCAAGGAAGGAGAGTCCATCTCTTGTGGAGGTCTGTTCCACTGTCAAACAGCTCTTGCCCTCAGATAGTTCTCCCTGATGTTTGGTCGGAATCTCCTTTCTTGTGTCTTGAAGCCATGGGTTCGAGTCTCGCCCTCCAGAGAATGAGGAAACAAGCTTGCTCCATCCTCCATCCTCCCTGAGATATCCTCCACGTAATAGCATTTCCCTTGCCCCGAAGAACAGCTGTGGGGCTGTACCTATGGATGTCTACCCCAGTGTTCAAAGGGGTTTCCTCTCTGGAAAGTACGTACAGAATTGCTTCCTTGGTTACCTTGGTTATGGAAGCTATCCTTGAGGTATTCATCTTCTTGCTGTTTTTGCTTTTTCCCCCCTTTCCAAGGGCTGCATATAGTTGAAAAGGAAAGGAAGAATTACCGTATTTTTGGCTCTATAAGACTCACTTTTTTCCTTCCTAAAAAGTAAGGGGAAATGTGTGTGCGTCTTATGGAGCGAATGCAGGCTGCGCAGCTATCCCAGAAGCCAGAACAGCAAGAGGGATTGCTGCTTTCGCTGCACAGTGATCCCGCTTGATGTTCTGGCTTCTGGGATTCAGAATGTTTTTTCCCTTGTTTTCATCCTCCAAAAACTAGGTGCGTCTTGTGGTCTGGTGCGTCTTATAGAGCGAAAAATACGGTAATTTCTGGTGGTGTAGAACTGGTGTCAGAAGTGCCCCTAAAACAAGGGTAGCTAATATGGAGCTTTTCAAATGTTCTGGACTACAAATCCCATGACCTCTGAGCTTTGGCTGTGCTGGCTGGGGTTGATGGGAGTTGGAGTCCATTAACATCCATGCTTGTATGAGACAGTAGGATGGTTTGAGAAGGTGGAGACCTTCCTATTTACCCTGGGATTTTTATTCTGAATGACTTTTCTTTGTTGAAGTTTGCTTTTTAGTTGTTTAGGGGTCCAGTCGTGCTGTCTCGCATTTTATTCTCTCTATTTGCTGGTTTAAAACTACGTTTGTGAAATTTCTTTCCACACTGCCAAGGCAGTCAGAAAAAACACCACGGCGGTTTATAAGGTTGTGTTTGGATTATTTACTTGTTCTACAGCCTATTATCCATAAGTATTAAAGCATTTTCCAGCAAGTAGCACAAAAATTAATTGAAAGGATGCAACAAAGATTGGTTTAATAGATCATTAATAAAGCCACAGCTTGTACCGTTCGCTTAAGTGCAGCGTGTTCTAATTATGCTTTATTTGCACATCTTGCGCATTTCTGGTTAGGGATACCTAGCAAATATTGTAAGTGATGCATACAATGGTTTATTTTATTTTATTTTTGTGTGTGTGTGTCTCCTGAAAGATGAGGGGTGCATGGACCCCCTCTGCCACCCGCTGTGTGAATTTATGGCCGGTGGAACTAAAGTCCATTGGCTGAAAGCATTGCAGCGGGTGCAAGCTGGTCAAGGGCGAGTTTGGGTTTGATGTGACCCGGGGGGCACACAGGAAAAGGAAGCAGTTAATCATAAAATGGGTGGGAGGCCTGTGGACAATGGCTTCTCTGTGCTTGGGTCCTGGTTGTGGCTGTCGGAGGCTGAAGCAAAGAGAGGAAGGGAATTGGATGGAGAATCTTGCTACACTCTTTAAGTTTTCTTCTTCTTCTTCTTCTTCAAATACTTTTATTTTTATTTTACAAGTGTAGAATTATAACAATTCAAAATACATATCCATATTTATAGATTTCTCTGAAGCTCCAGACTTCCGACCCGACCCTCTATTGTCAACTTTTTCGACTATTGTCTATTATTTTGGAATCCGTATTTTATACCTCTCCATATTGTCCACGATATTTGCTACATTACAAGTGTTATTAAAGGTAAAGGGACCCCTAACCATTAGGTCCAGTTGTGGCTGACTCTGGGGTTGCGGCGCTCATCTCGCTTTATTGGCCAAGAGAGCCGGCGTACAGCTTCCAGGTCATGTGGCCAGCATGACTAAGCCGCTTCTGGCGAACCAGAGCAGCGCACGGAAACGCCCTTTACCTTCCCACTGGAGTGGTACCTATTTATCTACTTGCACTTTGACGTGCTTTTGAACTGCTAGGTTGGCAGGAGCAGGGACCGAGCAACGGGAGCTCACCCCGTCGCGGGGATTCGAAACGCCAACCTTCTGATCGGCAAGTCCTAGGCTCTGTGGTTTAACCCACAGCACCACCCGCGTCCCTATTCCTCTCCATATTGTCCACAATATTTGTTACATTACAAGTGTTATTAGAATCCTGCTAATATTTTCATCTGCTTACAGTGGTCTCCTAAATAAATTATAATTTCCCCCCTCCATTCTTTATTGACGTTTTTGTCTTCTTGGTTCCTTAGCTTTCCGGTTAATTTTGCCATTTCGGTGTACTCCAACAGCTTGGTTTGCCATTCCTCTCTGGTAGGGACTTTGTCTTCTTTCCATCTCTGGGCTAGTAGCATCCATGTGGCTCTTGCCGCATAAATAAAAAGTATTTTCTTCTCCTTTGGAATGTTGGTACCTACAATTCCTAATAAAAAAGCTTCTGGGTTGTTTTTAAAAAATAAATGTTATTTTAAACATTTCCCCCCCCAATTCATTATATATCATTTTCCAGAATGCTTTTATTACTTTACACAGCCACCAGATATGTTCTTTTTCTTTGCATTTCCAGCAGGTATTTGTACATGTCTTATACATTTTCACTAGCTAAGGTAAAGGTAAAGGTAAAGGTAAAGGGACCCCTGACCATTAGGTCCAGTCGTGATCGACTCTGGGGTTGCAGCGCTCATCTCGCTTTACTGGCCGAGGGAGCCGGCGTACAGCTTCCGGGTCATGTGGCCAGCATGACTAAGCCGCTTCTGGCGAACCAGAGCAGCGCATGGAAACGCCGTTTACCTTCCCACCAAAGCAGTACCTATTTATCTACTTGCACTTTGACATGCTTTTGAACTGCTAGGTTGGCAGGAGCAGGGACCGAGCAACGGGAGCTCACTCCATCGCGGGGATTCGAACCGCCGACCTTCTGATCGGCAAGCCCTAGGCTCTGTGGTTTAACCCACAGCGCCACCTGCGTCCCTTTTTTCCCAGCAGGTATTTTTACTTGTCTTACACATTTTCACTAGCTTACTAGGAGTCAAATACCACCGTTACATCATTTTCAAAGTCTTCCTCTTCTTCATGGGGGAATGTTTGAGGGTTACAGGTAGGAAAATGGTGGAGAAATCCGATTTTGTTTGCATTTTAAAGAGAAAATACCCAGTCCACACTCCTTGAACGAATAAGCAAACTGAAGCAGTGCCACTTTTCAAAATTTGCAATTCCCTGAATTTTGCGATGCAATGTGCACGAAAATCAATCTGCCAAGGAAAAAGTGAATCATCTCTTGATGGTAATCTGTTTTAACTGTTTTTAATGTTCTGTTTTTGAATTGGTGAAGTTACCTGTCCTGCGGCCTCATGGAGAAAGGTGGGTTAAGAAATAAAAATAATGAAGAAAATGGCTTTCACAAATGTGTATATTAGTGAAAACTACAGGCAAAAAGTCTGTTTATTATGAGAAATTCACACTAAAATGCTGACGTATCTTCACGGGAATTAAAAAAAACCAATCTTTGCAAATAGATGCAGAGGTGTGGAGAATGAATTTGAGATTGGGGGAAAAGGAGAAACGGAGAGAAACTAAAACGGGAAGGCTTGTCTGTTCCTAATTCTAGGCTGCGTCCGTAGTAAAACAACCAAGATCTGTTAGAAACATGATGTTTAAACCACATTGCTGGAGTAGACGAGAGCCAGAGGTGGACTGGCTGCCAAGGACCTTGTAAACAAAGGAGGTGAATGCCAAAAATGGAGAGAAGAAGCCTCTTTTCCAAAAAACACTCAATTTAAATGAGCTTGGAGGAGGTTATTTGCAGGATCACATTGTGGCTGGACCTGCGTTCAAAGGTCTCTAGAGTTCTAATGCGTCGACTGCAGTGGCCTTATGTACTGGGGGGATGTATAGAAATGCTTCTTTTTATTTATTTATAGGGATGCTGTGAATTATGGATGGGGTGGGGGAAGGTCCTGTTTGGAGCAACTCTCGAGGTCCCCTGCAGAACTGGCTTCCTAATGCGTGTCCCGATCGATGCATTGTCTAGGACTTCCTGTACGGTGAGGAGGATTTCATTTCCCCCTCCCTGCATATCTCGCAGAGGATGTTGTTCCACGGATATTCCTTCTGCGCTCGAGAACGTCTGTGCTGCTTCGCACCAGTTTGACAGCCCCCTCCTCCCAGCGTCCTCTGTCTTGGACCTCAGAGAAGTGGATTAAAAAAGTGCATTTAAAAGAAACCCAAATAGCTCCTGTCTGGACCTCCCTTTGTGGGAAATAAAAGATAACAACAAGAACAACAACAATTTATTTATACCCTGCCCATCTGACTGGGTCGCCCCAGCCACTCTGGGTGGCTTCCGACCAAATATCAAAAACAATACAGAGTCAGAGATTTAAAACTTCCCTAAACAGGGCTGCCTTCAGCTGTCTTTTAAAAGTAAAACAGTTGTTTATTGCTTTGACATCTGCAGGGAGAGCGTTCCACAGGGAGGGCGCCACCGCCGAGAAGGCCCTCTGCCTGGTTCCCTGTAACCTCACTTCTCGCAGCGAGGGAACCGCCAGAAGGCCCTTGGCGCTGCATCTCAGTGTCCGGGCAGAACAATGAGAGTGGAGACACTCATTTAGGTCTACTGGGCCGAGGCCGTTTAGGGCTTTCAAGGTCAGCACCAACACTTTGAATTGTGCTTGGAAATGTACTGGGAGCCAACAAAGTTCTTTCAGGAAGGTGTTATATGGTCTCGGTGGCTGCTCCCAGTCCAGGAGTGCGGAGCCCTTATTTCATTTCAATTCAAGGGCTCCATTCCTTTTTGTGCTGTTTTCTGAGGGCTCCATGTCAGCAGTGGCCAGGGTTACGAGGCAAACATGGGCTGAGCAACAGATAGGAATTTTACCTTCGTTCTGAGTTAGTGAGATGTGTGCCTTAGAAGGACGTGTGACCTTCGAAGAGCCCAGAGGCCCAGAAAGAGATGCTTCATTCAGCTCCCATCTCTGAGGTTCTACATTTGTTGTTGTTGGTTTAGTCATTTAGTCGTGTCCGACTCTTTGTGACCCCCTGGACCAGAGCACACCAGGCCCTCCTGTCTTCCACTGCCTCCCGCAGTTTGGTCAAACTCATGCTGGTAGCTTCGAGAACATTGTCCAACCATCTCGTCCTCTGTCGTCCCCTTCTCCTTTCCCAACATCAGGGTCTTTTCCAGGGAGTCTTCTCTTCTCATGAGGTGGCCAAAGTATTAGAGCCTCAGCTAAGGATCTGTCCTTCCAGTGAGCACTCAGGGCTGATTTCCTTCAGAATGGAGAGGTTTGATCTTCTTGCAGTCCATGGGACTCTCAAGAATCTCCTCCAGCACCATAATTCGAAAGCATCAATTCTCCGGCGATCAGCCTTCTTTATGGTCCAGCTCTCACTTCCATACATCACTACTGGGAAAACCATGGCTTTAACTATACGGACCTTTGTTGGCAAGGTGATGTCTCTGCTTTTTAAGATGCTGTCTAGGTTTGTCATTGCTTTTCTCCCAGGAAGCAGGCGTCTTTTAATTTTGTGACTGCTGTCACCATCTGCAGTGATCATGGAGCCCAAGAAAGTGAAATCTCTCACTGCCTCCATTTCTTCCCCTTCTGTTTGCCAGGAGGTGATGGGACCAGTGGCCATGATCTTCGTTTTTTTGATGTTGAGCTTCAGACCATATTTTGCGTTCTCTTTCACCCGCATTAAAAGGTTCTTTAATTCCTCCTCACTTTCTGCCATCAAGGTGTTCCACATTTTACCTTCTATTTATTAAATTTGTTAGCTGCTTTATCTCGCCCCGGGGGTAACCCAAGAGCGACTTGCAACCCAACCTCTCTGCTCTCATCGTCCTTTGTGGAGGGGCAGCTAGCATTGATCGGTCCTGGGCTCTGGGCTGAATTGTTGCCCTTCATCTCGGGAGGGCAATCAACCGCCTTCCTTAGTAATAGCATCTAATGGAAGCGGTTCGTAGCAGGCGGCCAGCGCTAAGGTATCTGGAATCCACGGGGAAGATCTCCGACTCGTAATGGAGACAGCAGCCAGCAATTATTCATGAATTGTCCGAGATGCTTCTTCACTGCTAATGGCTAAAACCACCACCTCCTGCAGGTGGACCGAAGGAAAAAGTGGCTTCTGCTGAGATGCGGAGCATGGCCAGCTGGGGCAGCTGAAGGCGGTCAGGGGTTGAGTACAGTGCTTCCAAACTGGGTGGAACTCTCTCCCAGGAGCGGTTATCTAGGGTATGGTTACCAGATTTTTTCCAATGAATCCGTGGACACTTTATTATTATTCTTATTTTGAAGCTGAGTAGCAACAGGATAGGGACGCGGGTGGCACCGTGGGTTAAACCACAGAGCCTAGGACTTGCCGATCAGAAGGTTGGCAGTTCGAATCCCTGCAACGGGGTGAGCTCCCGTTGCTCGGTCCCTGCTCCTGCCAACCTAGCAGTTTGAAAGCACACCAGTGCAAGTAGATAAATAGGTACCGCTCTGGCGGGAAGGTAAACGGTGTTTCCGTGTGCTGCTCTGCTTCGCCAGAAGCGGCTTAGTCATGCTGGCCACATGACCCGGAAGCTGTACGCCGGCTCCCTCGGCCAATACAGCGAGATGAGCGCCGCAACCCCAGAGTCGCTCACGACTGGACCTAATGTTCAGGGGTCCCTTTACCTTTACCTAGCAACAGGGAGTCCTCTGGTTGGCAGCAGGGAGTGGTACCTCTGGTTACGTACTTAATTCGCTCTGGAGGTCCGTTCTTAACCTGAAACTGTTCTTAACCTGAGGTACCACTTTAGCTAATGGGGCCTCCTGCTGCCGCTGCACCGTCGGAGCACGATTTCTGTTCTCATCCTGAAGCAAAGTTCTTAACCCGGATTTTTAAAATAAAATGCTGTTGGAGGGAAAATCTTTCTAAAGATAGTTTTCTATTTAAGTTACATTATAGTCTAAAGGCTATTCATCGGGAAATAAGGATTTCCCTAGCCACTCTGGGAAGTTCCAACAAAATATTAAAATACAACAATTCAATAACTAAAACTATAAGTGATAGCAATGGAAAATCTCCCTGCGTCTCCCAGTTTAATATGGTGAGATATTTGGCCAAAATTGGCAGGGCTTAGACTCCAGGTCTCTAGAGGTTACCCAGAGGAAAGCTGGCAGCAAAGTCTCAGAATAAAGAAAATGTGTTGTTGTTTTTTTAACATGTTGGGGCTGGATGTTGCAGTTGATAGCTGGCGGCTGTTGAAAGCGACAGACCCGCACCTCTGCAACAATATGCGATGCGAACGGTGTCATAGCTCTTGCAAGATTCCTCGCACACGGAGATTCCCAGGGACGAGAGCTTTCGCAAATGTACAGAGCTGATTGCTCCTGGGAAAGCGTGGGGGATGGACGGACGTGCGTTTGTGGGTCCAGGGCTTTGAAGAGCTTCTTCACGTGGCCTGCAACACACACAGCTCCCTCCTTAGGGGATCTGCGTGAATAACCCACAAAAGAACTTCAAAGTATTTATTTGCATTGGAAATTTCCCAGTTTGCATAAGTTGCTGTAAACAGAGCTCTCTCTGCCCAGTGGCTCTCAAACTCTGCTTGGAGCATCCTTTGGGTACCACGGAGGACCCAGCAAATGGCAGGATTGTATCCCTAGGAGGAAGAGTGCCAAGCCGGCTCTCCATCTTCCTTTCCTATGTAGAGTCCTGAAGCGGATATTGATTTTACTTCATTTTCTTCTTCTTTCTTTGGCAATCATTCGTGGCCGAGTAAGATTGTCTTCCATAAACACGGTTTTAACAACGAGTCCATAAGCGATTGTGGAGGCCAATTCTGGATCCACACGTCCTTCCACAGTGGGTACCTTGGTACTTGAACAGCTTGGCTCCTGAACAAATCGGTTCCCGAATGCCGTAATCGTTCTGGTTTGCAAACATTTTTCAGAAGCTGAACATCCGACGCGGCTTCCGATTGCAGCAGATTGAAGCTCCTGCAGCCAATCGGAAGCTGCCCCTCGGTTGTCGAACTGTTTCAGGAATCAAACGGACTCCTGGAACGAATTTAAGTTCGAGAACCAAGGTACCACTGTATAACATTCATTGCTCCTTCTCAGGCTGCACAGAAAAAGCATTAGGGAAGTTTTTAAATGTTTGATGTTTTAGCGTGTTTTGCATGTTCTGTTGGGAGCCGCCCAGAGTGGCTGGGGAAACCTGGCCAGATGGGCGGGGTATAAATTGTTGTTGTTGTTGCTGTTACAGTGGTACCTCAGGTTAAGTACTTAATTTGTTCCGGAGGTCTGTACTTAACCTGAAACTGTTCTTAACCTGAAGCACCACTTTAGCTAATGGGGCCTCCTGCTGCCGCCGCACCACCGGAGCACGATTTCTGTTCTCATCCTGAAGCAAAGTTCTTAACCTGAAGCACTATTTTTGGGTTAGCGGAGTCTGTAACCTGAAGCGTATGTAACCCGAGGTACCACAATAGTATTACTACTACTACTACTACTACTACTACAGTCATACCTCAGGTTACAGATGCTTCATGTTGCGTTTTTTTTTGGGTTACGGACAGCCGAAACTCGGAAGTACCGGAACGGGTTACTTCTGGGTTTCGTCGGTTGCGCATGCACAGAAGCCCGAATCACAACCCGCACATGCGCAGAAGTGGGTTGCGATAGCTGCAGTTGCGGATGTGCATCCCGCACGGATCACGTTCGCAACCCGAGCGTCCACTGTATTTATTTTGGTTCCAGAAATTCATTCCGATTGTGCAGATGAAGTATAACTGATGGAGGCTCTGCAGAATGTGGTGTTAGGGTGTGCAGACAGTCGAGATCCAGTTAATGCCCAGACATGCACCTCCAGAGGGTGGAGACGTCCAGCGCCATCCTGGCATCTTCAGTTGGTCGCAAGTGGCCATGGACCAGAGCACGCCAGGCACTCCTGTCTTCCACTGCCTCCCGCAGTTTGGTCAGACTCATGCTGGTAGCTTCGAGAACACTGTCCAACCATCTCTCGTCCTCTGTCGTCCCCTTCTCCTTGGGCCCTCCATCTTTCCCAACACCAGGGTCTTTTCCAGAGAGTCTTCTCTTCTCATGAGGTGGCCAAAGTACTGGAGTCTCAGCTTCAGGATCTGTCCTTCCAGTGAGCACTCGGGGCTGATTTCCTTCAGAATGGAGAGGTTTGATCTTCCTGCAGTCCATGGGACTCTCAAGAGTCTCCTCCAGCACCAGAATTCAAAAGCATCCATTCTTCGGCGATCAGCCTTCTTTGCGGTCCAGCTCTCACTTCCATACATCACTACTGGGAAAAGCATAGCTTTAACTATACGGACCTTTGTTGGCAAGGAAGGGCAGTGATCCATGAAGTGGCCGATAGGCTGCTGCAAAATGCGTCTGGCTGCTTTCGAACACTGGCTCAGGTCACTGATCCATCTCAGTATTGCCTGCACTGACTGGCAGCGGCTCTCCCGGATTTCAGGAAGTAGCCTCCTTGCTCTATCAGCCTTTCTCAACCTGCGGGTCCCCAGATGTTGTTGGACTGCAACTCCCATCACCCCTACCTAGCAAGCCCAGAGCTCAGGGATGATGGGAGTTGTAGTCCGACAACATCTGGGGACCCACAGGTTGAGAACCGACTATCTGTAGATGGCGAGAATTGAACGCAGGACCTCCTTGTTGCAAGGCGGGTGCTGTTCCACTGAACTATGGCCCTTCTCTGTTCCAGCAGCTGGATTTAGGTGGGAATAGTGGCTTTGTCTCCATTGTTGAAACAACTGGGAGACAAATGCTTTCTCATCCACTGCAAATCACGCCCGGGGGCATTGTTACATCGGCAGAGTTATGAAACATGGCGTGATCTATATTCATCAGAAGCAGGAGAATATTCCCACTGATGTGTAGGAAGACAGTTGCGATTCTGCCTGTAGCTTTCAACAGAGGAGCAATTTCTGGGCACCGCAAGAAGCCCCAACTGTTACGGAAATTACCGGGGGGGGGGGGAGCACATCTTTAAAGTTAAATATTACAAATATTATGCCTGAATATATCCTTTCAGCTTGCCAGCTCAGGGAAGTCACCTAGCTTTAAAAATAATATAAAATCATCTCCTTTCCCAGTTCCCTCCATTCCAAAGCTATTTTCCCTTTGCAAAGGGACCCCAGGAAATTCCCAGAGGTGACAATTGGGGGGCTCATTGTTAGCCAAGGGAAGCCAAATCTCATCACCTGACTCGCCTCAGGCTCCAGACATGCAAAGGAACTTCTACTGTATTTTTGGGTGGTGGGTACTTAAGACATATTTGTCTATGCTAATCTTATACCCGAGTCTTGCCCTGCCATGTCTGCACTTGTCTGGACATGTTGGCCAAGATTAACCCCTCCCCTTTTGTGACACGTCAGTGATGTAGCAATGATGCTGTACGAACTGTATTCTGGGATATGGTGGGAAAGTTTTAAAAGTCCTTGTCACCCCATCCTCGGGGTTCAAATTTGCTCTTTGAACCTGTTGCGCAATACAGTGGTGCCTCGCAAGACGAAATTAATTCGTTCTGCGAGTTTCTTCGTCTTGCGGATTTTTCGTCTTGCGAAGCACGGCTATTAACGGCTATTAACGGTACTTAGCAGCTTTAAGAAAAAGGAAACAAACTCGCAATTAAGAAAAAGGAAACAAACTCGCTATTAACGGTACTTAGCGGCTTTAAGAAAAAGGAAACAAACTCGCAAGAACTCGCAAGACGTTTTCGTCTTGCGCAGCAAGCCCATAGGGAAATTCGTCTTGCGAAGCGACTCAAAAAACGGAAAACTCTTTCGTCTTGCGAGTTTTTCGTCTTGCGAGGCATTCGTCTTGCGAGGTACCACTGTAAACTTTGGTCTACAGCTATTTGCTCCGGTTGGTGGCTGGACTCCTTCCTTTATTCCGCAGGGACCCGTGGGCTCTGCCCGATGAGCTGGGTGACTGAGCAGCCTCACACCTAGATTTTTTTCGAGAACACAACCTAGATATGCAACAAAGTCTTTCGAGACAGGGAGCCCGAAAAACCACAGCTTCTTCAAGAACGCAAGGGATCTCTTCCTTTTCTCATAACAAAGGGGAGAAACTTGCCTCTCTCTGAAAATTATCCATCCATTTCAGAGGGTAACCTTCCAAGTGGCCAGTAAGCGCTTTTTTTAATCTTTTTTTTTTAAAAAAAGAGATTTGTTACGGCAGGCCTGGCCACAGGATAATCGAGGGGGAGGAGGACCATGGTTTGTTATTATATCGGACTGTGAGTTTGACCTGGCAGGGCCCCCTGAGAAAATTGAGGAGAGACTGGCAGGCCTGTGGAAATTAACGGGCAGACTTTGGGAATGTTTTGTACGGAGGTACGGAAATGGCATCTGTCTATTTTGATATGGCTCTTGGAGGAGTGTAAAATCCACACCTAACAACGTTTGTTTTCAACCCGCTTGTGGAGACTACCAGAGATCACAAAGAAAGGAATATATGATAACAACAAGAAGATGAGGAAAATAACAAAGAGAAGATTGAACAGAACTGTGAATACTATTTTGACAGAACTGTGTACATCAAAGCAGCAGCAAGAGAGATGTTTGGATCCCTTTCTGAGCTCGAAGTATGGGTACCCCCAACAAAATTTAAAAATTTGGCTGTGTAATTTGGAATTAATGTGATTTGGAATTTATGTGATTCGATTGGCCTGTTAATAAAAATCATTTGGAAAAAAAGTGGCCAGTAAGCTCCAGCTGGTGGGGTCCCCCCCCCCCCGCTTAAAGACATTTATTGATTGGAAAATAGTTTCCCTCTACGTTTTCAGTGGAGTTTAATTTGCATCCTGTGCGTTTGGGGGGGGGGGAGGAAAGCAAATAATGAGGCCAGAAATAGCAGCTGTTTATGGCTCTCTGCTCTCTGGGGACTCTCTGAGTTGTTTGCTTTCGTCCCTCGCCTCTGGATGGAAATCTGCATCTGTTTTCTGCGAGTTGTTCAAAACAGACGGCGAAGTTCCTGCAGTCCAGCAGGAATCCGCTCGGCCCCCAACCAGTTATTTCCCCACTTACCTAAACATTAAATTTATCCGAGGAAAAGCTGTCGGACGTGCCAACGTTTTGCAAGCTAACTTCTGCGAGTTCCAGAAGTGTTGCTGTGTTTTGCTTTGTGCGTGTGTTCGGCCGAGTTCTGTTTCGGGTGAGTTCTGGGTTCGAAACCCTGGACATGAGCTGCCAGTCCGTGCTGGCAATACTGAGCTATAGGAACCCAAGGCTCTGACTTGGCATAAGGCTGCTTTCTAGGTTAGTATGGCAGAAAGTGAGGAGGAATTAAAGAACCTTTAATGAGGGTGAAAGAGGAGAGCGCAAAATATGGTCTGAAGCTCAACATCAAAAAAACGAAGATCATGGCCACTGGTCCCATCACCTCCTGGCAAATAGAAGGGGAAGAAATGGAGGAAGTGAGAGATTTGACTTTCTTGGGCTCCATGATCACTGCAGATGGTGACAGCAGCCATGAAATTAAAAGACGCCTGGTTCTTGGGAGAAAAGCAATGACAAACCTAGACAGCATCTTAAAAAGCAGAGACATCACCTTGCCGACAAAGGTCCGTATAGTTAAAGCCATGGTTGTCTCAGTGGTGATGTATGGAAGTGAGAGCTGGACCATAAAGAAGGCTGATTGCCAAAGAATAGATGCTTTTGAATTGTGGTGCTGGAGGAGACTCTTGAGAGTCCCATGGACTGCAAGAAGATCAAACCGATCCATTCTGAAGGAAATCAGCCCTGAGTGCTCACTGGAAGGACAGATCCTGAAGCTGAGGCTCCAATACTTTGGCCACCTCATGAGAAGAGAAGACTCCCTGGAAAAGACCCTGATGTTGGGAAAGATGGAGGGCACAAGGAGAAGGGGACGACAGAGGACGAGGTGGCTGGACAGTGTTCTCGAAGCTACCAGCATGAGTTTGACCAAACTGTGGGAAGCAGTGGAAGACAGGAGTGTCTGGCGTGTTCTGGTCCAGGGGGTCACAAAGAGGTGAACACGACTAAACGACTAAACAACATGCATAGTACAGTGGCCGAGCAACACTGTGGTGACAGAGCGTAGTCACTGCGGCTGGTAGCCGGACATAGCTTTCTCTTTCATGAGTTTGTGACCGCAGTGCCTCTCGAATCTCCTGTATACACCATTAAAAGTCCATCGTTTGTCGTCCCCCCCCCCAAAAAATCATGGGAACTATAGTTTACCCCCTCATAGAGCTGCAATCCCCAGTGTGCCGAGCAAACTACATTTCCCAGATTCCAGATTCCTTGGGTGAAATTGTGTCCTTTAAATGTATCATGTGTACTGAAATAAAAAAATTAAGGTCTTATATATATAATAAATGTTCATAAATGTACCAAGCAAATATATATAAATATATAAACCACATGTCTGAAGCAGCACTGGAAAACAGCCATGAAGCCATTTTGGCCCCCAAACTGACCAAATATTTTCTCTGCAAAGTCAAAGGAAAACGGAAAAGCCTCCCCACTGTCTTTTCCTTCACAAATCCTGTCTTAAGGGTATGTCTGTGTATGAATAGGGTGAGCCTGTGACCTGGCTCAGGAACTAAGTATTTATCATTACAAAAGACTGGCCAGGCTCCCCAGGGTATCCAATCAAGTAAGCATTAACAGGTAACCTGCCAGACAGGAGATAAACAACGACAGGAGATAAGCAACGCACTCAGATTTCTGCTGTAGACCGCCTTTTCTGTGATTTAGGTATGATGTATCTGGGGGGGGTGTGGTCTTGAGCTACACCCCTTCTGTGATGTATGTATGATGTTTCTGGGAGTGGTCTTGGACTCCAGGGCGGGCAATTTAAAATATCTATATAAGGGCGGACACACCTTTGTTCGGGGTCCTCCTCCTCCTGCATGTTGCAACAGTTCAATAAAGATCAGGCTTACCAGCTGCTTTGCTTCTCAATATTCTCTGGTTGGCCTCTGTTATTCTCTCCTACCAATAGGGAACCTATGTAAGGACTCTATATGGGCTCTTGTGTCCCCCATAAGGGAATAAGGGCAGATTTTCGTTCATTACAGTACACAGGCCATATTAATTTAGTTTGTTCTCTGCCTGTTTTTCTGTTGACGCAGATCTGCAAAAGTAACAAGCCACAGGGTGTTAGCTTGGCAGGCGCAAATTTTTGCCCCACTGCAAATAGCTGGCTGATCCCAGGCTAATTCTGTGCGGCTGGAGAGAGTTTGTGTTGGTTTTTCTAATAATAGGAAGCTTTAAGCGGGCTTAAGAGGGACAGACTCACCTTATCCAATATCCCTAATGCTACCCTGTTGGGTCAAAGGGGAAGCTTCTGTTTCGGCATTTAAGGCCTCACGTAGGGAAATCTTAGGGGTCGAAAAGGCTAGGGAAACAAATATTCAGTACATCGGTACTCTCTGTACATTGGGAGAACAATTTGCAGCAGTCGCTCGCTATATGACAAATGAGCTTTCTTTGCATGTTCCAGCGGCTGCAATAATTCATTAAAAACGGTTTGGCAAATTGAGCTTAAGAGACATTATCTTGCATCGGTTGTTCCCAGACTCTGGACTGCGACGCGATAGTGTGCTTGGGAATGAAATAAAAAAAATTAAGGTCTTTTATATATATAATAAACGTTCATAAATGTACCAACCAAGCACATACATAGATATGTGGACCACATGTCTGGAGGAGGACAGGAAGACCATTGTCCTGAAACCATTTTGACTCCCAAACTGACCAAATGTTTTCCTGCAAGGAGGAAGGGGGTGAGGGAACCTTCCCATTGTCTCAGGAATTGGGAAATCACCATCTCAAAGGAATGGCCAGACTTCTGGGCTTGTGGTGGCAAGTTGTGGTAACCTCATGGTGACTGAGAATGTACTCTGCACATGCTCAGGAGAAGAGGGAGAGCCTCTTATGCATTATTGGTCTCTGCTTGATCTCTGACTTGTGTTTTATATTTCTTGATGTTAACCAAATCCCTAAATATTTAACCTTTTTATGGACTTCAATCTCAATGTTTTGTTCTAATTCGGTTCTTTCTTCTTCCTTCATGTTTTTAAACTAATAATTTAGTTTTATTCCTATTTAGCTTAAATCCTGCCACTTCCCCAAAATTCTGAATTTTTTCCATTACTTTAGGGAGCGAAATTTTAGGTTCTTCCACTGTTATCACTAGGTCATCTGCATACGCTTTTAACTTGAATTCACTTTTCCCAGTTTTTACACCTGTAATCTCTTTATTTGCTCTTATGTTTTTGGCAAGTACTTCCAAGACCAGAATAAACAATAATGGAGATAATGGGCATCCTTGTCTTGTTCCTTTTTGGATCTTACAATCATACGTTAAAACCTGATTTATAATTAGTTTAGCTTTTTGTTCTGAATAGATTGCTGCTATTGCTTTTAAAAACTTGGGACCACTTCTGATTTGTTCTAACAGCTTTATCATGAACTTCCAAGAAACATTATCAAAGGCTTTTTCAGCGTCTATAAACATCATTGCCACTTTCTTTTCATTTTTAGCCTCCAAATATTCTATTATATTCAAAATATTCCTTATATTCTCCTTCATTTGTCTTCCTGGTAGGAACCCGGCTTGATCTTGATGTATATATTCATTTAATATTTTTAAAAATCTGTTAGCTAGGATATTTGCAAACAATTTGTAACCTGGCTCATGTTTTAAACTCTCTGTATATTTCATGCTGTTGTAGAAGGCCAGTTCTCCTGAGCTGTCACTTTTGAAACTTTCTCTGCTATCAAGTTGTTTGTTTAGATTAGCCAAGGGAGGACTCTAGTGTTCGACCTGCCAAATAGAATCTAATGAAGGGTATTCTCTGGCTTCTTTTCAGACACTGTCAAATGACATTTTTTTTTACTGCCTGCAAGCTGCATTTTCTTTTCAATTATCCAAGGTGGACTGTGGGCTCTCTTGGGGCCTAAGACCACCGCCATTTGGCCGTTTATGCCTGATCCTTGGGCTTGCAAGATTCTCACCTCCCTTGTATATCCTTCCTGGCTTCCTGATTCAAACAAACCATGGTTTCCTGCTATATCTAAAGTCCACACTGCAGTTTGTGCAAACCATAGTTTGGCTAACAAAGTAAACGGCAGTTTGCTCTAGTTCCCGATTAATGTTGTATTTTTTACTGTTGTTAGCCGCTCTGAGCCCGGCTTTGGCTGGGGAGGGCGGGGTATAAATAAAATTTTATTATTATTAATATTATTACTAAAGGTAAAGGTAAAGGTACCCCTGCCCGTACGGTCCAGTCTTGCCAGACTCTATAGGCCGGGAGCCAGCGCTGTCCGCAGACATTTCCGGGTCACGTGGCCAGCGTGACAAGCTGCATCTGGCGAGCCAGCGCAGCACACGGAACGCCGTTTACCTTCCCGCTGGTAAGCGGTCCCTATTTATCTACTTACACTGGGGGTGCTTTTGAACTGCTAGGTTGGCAGGCGCTGGGACCGAACGACGGGAGCTCACCCCGCCGCAGCGCCACCCGCATCCCAATATTATTACTAGGGCTGTGCAATAAATCACACCTGTATTGAAATAACATCAGGTGTTTCAAGGAGGTGTTATACTGGTGGAGACTTGACAGTTTCCCAGGGGGTAGCTCAACAGATAAGTTGCAGATAAGTTGCAGGCACTTTGCACAAAGCAGCAAACTTTTCGGGTTTATTTCCACTTAGAGCTCAGCAAATTATGCAGAGCCTGCTAACAATCAAAGAGGCAAACTAAACAAAGAACTGGAAAGCAATTATTTCTTCCCTCACCCGTAAAAAAAAGAGGGGGAAGAATTTTTATTTTCATTTTCTGGTGGTGTTTATGTTGTTGGTTCCCCCTAAATAGTTTTTCTCCATATTAAAACAGAGGGTTTTTTTTTTTTAAGGAGACTATATTTTTGCTTGCATGGCCTCCCTGCCTCCCTTTGATAAAAAGGGAGAGATTGGTGGGATGAGGGCTTTTGGGGGGGCTTTTGGGGGGGGCGGGAATGGAGGGGAGAAGATTTAGCTGGCTGCCTTATGCTGAAATGGGAGGTTGGTTGCTGTGTGAGAATGGCAAGGAGAGTGCTTTTCAGTAAGGACTGAAAGCAAATGCGTGTCTACTTACAAGCAAGCCCTACTGAATTCAATGGGGCTTACTCCCAGGAAAGTAGAAGTAAGTTTAGTTGAATTCAGTAGGGCTTATGCATGCACAGATTCCACTTAGATAGACCTCTAAGCGGAGTAGCAGACACAACTTGACTAGTAAATCACTTAAACTACTCACAAATTAGTTGAAAATATCATAAATATAAAAGGTAAAGGTAAAGGACCCCTGACAGTTAAGTCCAGTTGCGGATGACTCTGGGGTTGCCGCGCTCATCTCGCTTTACTGGCCGAAGGAGCCGGCGTTTGTCCGCAGACAGTTTTTGCGGGTCATGTGGCCAGCAGGACTAAGCTGCTTCTGGCGAAACCAGAGCAGCGCACGCAAACGCCATTTACCTTCCTGCCAGAGTGGTACCTATTTATCTACAGTGGTACCTTGGGTTACAAACACTTCGGGTTACAGACTCCGCTAACCTGGAAGTAGTACCTCAGGTTAAGAACTTTACCTCAGGATGAGAACAGAAATCGTGCTTTGGCGGCACAGCAGCAGCAGCGGGAGGCCCCATTAGCTAAAGTGGTACTTCAGGTTAAGAATGCTTTCAGGTTAAGAACAGACCTCCGGGACAAATTAAGTTCGTAACCAGAGGTACCATTGTACTTGCACTTTTGACGTGCTTTCGAACTGCTAGGTTGGCGCGTTATTTCCGGGTTTTGTCGCTTGTGCGTTTGCAGATGCTCAAAATGACATCACGAGCATGCACGGAAGTGGCAAAATGTGACCCGCTCACACAGACGTGCCGTCGCGTCTCACATTCCATTCAGGATGCAAACGAGGCTCTGGAACGGATCCCGTTCGCATCCCTAGGTACCACTGTATAAATAAGCATAAACAGCCAAATCGTGAACCAGTAAGTTTGGGAGGGGATGAGCTTATGAAGGAAGTGGGGTAATAATAATAATAATAATAATAATAATAATAATAATAATAATAATA
>JAXCMG010000038.1:6436556-6452780 GCA_034642415.1 Podarcis siculus | reverse complement strand
TAATAATAATAATAATAATAATAATAATAATAATAATAATAATAATAATAATAATAATTTATTGTTTATACCCCGCCCATCTGGCTGGGTTTCCCCAGCCACTCTGGGCAACTTCCAACAAAGTATTAAAAGACAGTAGTCTGTTAAACATTAAAAACTTCCCTAAAGTGGGCTGCCTTCAGATGTCTTCTAAAAGTCTGGTAGTTGTTCTTCTCTTTGACACCTGGTGGGAGGGCGTTCCACAGGGCAGGCGCCACCACCGAGAAGGCCCTCTGCCTGGTTCCCTGTAACTTCGCTTCTCACAATGAGGGAACCGCCAGAAGGCCCTCGGAGCTGGACCTCAGCGTCCGGGCAGAACAATAGAGGTGGAGACGCTCCTTCAGGTCTACTGGACCAAGGCCATTTAGGGCTTTCAAGGTCAGCACCAACACTTTGAATTGTGCTCGGAAACGTACTGGGAGCCAATGTAGGTCTTTCGAGACCGGTGTTATGTGTTCTCGGCGGCTGCTCCCAGTCACATCATCTGAGCCTATGGCACGTTTCTCATTCTGCAGGCAGTGGAAGATGGGCAAACTCCCTTTTTGAAGAACTCAGTCATTCTGTCTCCCCACCCCCAGCACATGTACTCCCTTGCTTTGAGTCACTTGCTTAGTGCAGATTTAACATCCTAGATATGCCCTGAGCGTCGCAAGCTGTCTCTGAGGCTGATGTGCAAGGCAGCAACTGCTTTTCAGTGAATCATCCCTGCTCTTGCAGTAATTGTTTGGGAACAAATGTTCCCGGAGTATTGTTCCGGCCTTCAAGTGTTTTATCCTTATCTGGACATTTCTGTATTGTTGTTGTGAGAACAAAGCAGATTGGAAAGCAACTAAAACTAATACTTAACTGCGCTGCTGTTATATCTCTTGCATGGAGGAGAGGCCGGCTTGAAAGTCCTTTTATATATATAAATTTTTTATTTTATTTTTTAAATAGGGTACCATTTTCAACGGTAATTAAACCTATTCTTACATCTTATTCAATTTTTTTGACTTCCATCAGTCCTGTCTGAAAATTTTCCAATCTAATCTCTCGGTATGCATTTCTTATTTTCCCTGTTACATTAAAAACTCATAACCAATATCTCTATACTTTATCTACTTTGTAACGCTTCATATATTCCTCCTTACAAAACTTCTTGTAGTCCTATTAGCGTAATTTGTTGGTTACAATTGCTCTTCAAATAGTTCATATACTTCTTCCAATCTTCTGTAAATCTCTGGTCCCGCAGGTTTCAAGTCCTTCCTGTCATTTTGTCCAATTCTGTATAGTCCATTATTTTCGTCTGCCATTCTTCTTTCGTCGGAATTTCTTCTTGCTTCCATTTCTGGGCTAACAATATTCTTGCTTGAAAGTCCTTTGAGCTTGCTAGGTGCTGAGCTTCTCTTTGGATTCCAGCTTTCAGGCCCTCTCTCCTTTGCTGCCCCGAAACGCTGTCTTAAAAAACCCTCAAAGCATAAGAAGAGCCCAGCCCAGATCAGGCCCATAGAGACCAGCATCCTGTTCCCAAGGGGGCCAAAAGGAAAGGCTGCAAGCAAGATCTGAGCACATCCACCTAGGACCACCTGAATGACAGTGGCTGGTGCTGTCGCCCTCTTGCATTTTAATTGTATTATGCAGTGTGGCTTGTCTAATTTTATTTATTTTGTGGGTGGAAGGTTTTTGTAAGAAGCTTGGTGGGCACAGAGGCAGTGTTAGGAACTCAGATGTATAAGCTACTACCCAATACGCTTCCAAGCACAATTCAAAGTGTCGGTGCTGACCTTGAAAGCCCTAAACGGCCTCGGTCCAGTTTACCGGAAGGAGCGTCTCCACCTCCATCACTTTGAGGGTTAGGGTATGCAAAGTTTTATTGTTCTTTCGTGATAGGTACTTAAGAGGCTGATGCGGGTGGCTCTGTGGCAGACGAAAATGATGAGTTACGCGGAGCTAGCCAAACTGCCGTGGGTGGCGCTGTGGGTTAAACCACAGAGCCTAGGACTTGCTGATCAGAAGGTTGGTGGTTTGAATCCCTGCAATGGGGTGAGCTCCCATTGCTCTGTCCCAGCTCCTGCCAACCTAGCAGTTCGAAAGCATGTCAAAGTGCAAGTAGATAAATAGGTATCACTCTGGCGGGAAGGTAAACAGCGTTTCCGTGCACTGCTCCGGCTCGCCAGAAGCAGCTTAGTCATGCTGGCCACATGACCCAGAAGCTGTACGCCGGCTCCCTTGGCCAGTAAAGCGAGACGAGCGCTGCAACCTCAGTGTTGTCTGCGACTGGACCTAATGGTCAGGGGTCCCTTTACCTGTACCTTTTACCTTGGTTCCCTGAAGTATGTCTGCTATGAGGCAGCTCTATTGTTACGGAAACAACATGCGGGGCGGCGGCACATCTTTAAAGTTGTTAAGATGTTACAAATATTGTGCCTGAATGTATCCTTTTGACTTGACAGCTCAGGGAAGATACCAAGCTTTATAAATTCGTAGAAAATACATACTTTAACCGACTCTCCTCATTCCAACGCCAATTTAACCCTTAAAGAAAGGTGAATTTGGGCTCCACCTCCATGCATGAACCAAGAAGTGGGAAGTTACAGAGGCAGCAGGAACAGAGCATCCTGCCATAATTCCCCAAGCGTGAGCCACAGACACGGCCCCCCACCCAGGGAGTGACCAGGGGGGCAACAATCGACATCCACAGAGGCAGTTTAGCAAGTCAGGTGTTCTGAAAGCCTATCTCCAGACAAGTCCCGAGGGCAAGGATACGTCAAGAGTTTTATTGTTCTTTCGTGATGGGGACTTAAGAGGTTGGGACACAGGTGGCACTGTGGTCTAAACCACAGAGCCGCTTGGGCTTGCCGATCAGAAGGTCGGCGGTTCGAATCCCTGCGACGAGGTGAGTTCCCGTTGCTCGGTCCCTGCTCCTGCCCGCCTAGCAGTTCGAAAGCACGTCAAAGTGCAAGTAGATAAATAGGTACCACTCTGGCGGGAAGGTAAACAGCGTTTCTGTGCGCTGCTCTGGTTCGCCAGAAGCGGCTTAGTCATGCTGGCCACATGACCCAGAAGCTGAACTCCGGCTCCCTCGGCCAGTAAAGCGAGATGAGCGCCGCAACCCCAGAGACTGGACTTAACAGGGGTCAGAGGTCCCTTTACCTTTACTTAAGAGGTGTTGGGAAAGGTGTCTGATCAAGTGGCCTAATGTTGAACTTGTGTAACCCTTGTATACCCTTCCCATTTGTGACAGGATAGTGATGTAGTGATGCTGTATCAATGATGCTGCTTGAAGTGTATTCTGGGGGGAAGAGGGAAGTTTTAAAAGAGTTCTTACTTTTGTGGGGACCTGTTGTGCAACAATAAAGATCATGATCCACTGACCACTGTTTTAATTTGCACCCCACCCATCTGACTTGAGTTTTCCTAGCCACTCTGGGCTGCTTCACGCTTATATAGAAACATAATAAAAGTTCCTTGAAATAACTATTGTTCTTTGCCACCCTTCCAAGTTGCTTAAACCAGGCAGTTGGTTCATAGGTCTTCCCCGCAAGCTCTTTTAATGAGAAATTCCTTTCATAATTACTTTCTCATCTCTTCTCTGGTTTTGTTTTTTTCCCTCCCCTTGCTAAGCTGTCAGGCCAAAAGCTAATGCGTGGGCAAATTATTATATGCGTGTGCGGCTAAAGATCCTTTAATTAACAAACATGCACTTAACCTCAGCTTAAGTCTTAGCCTGAATGAAAGGTCAAAAAAGCATCTTTCGTAGAGGCAGTGAAGAAGTGCAAAGCCGGGGGAAATGTCTCCCCTCCTGCACACAGGGAGGGTGAATTGTGGCCCCTGCCAAATCAGGATTTGCACACCAAAGTAATGACTCTTCCATTCTTTTCCCAAATCAGGTTTTAATATCAGCACTTCCCTTTGGAATTGCAGTACAGTGGTACCTTGGTTATCAAACGCCTTGGTACTCAAACAACTTGGAACCCAAACGCTGCAAACCCGGAAGTAAGTGTTCTGGTTTGCAAACTTTTTTCGGAAGCCGAACGTGCTCGGTTTGAGTGTTAGGCTTCCGTTTTGAGTGCCACACTTCTGTTTTGAGTGTTACGCTGAGGTCTGTCTGTTTTGGCTATTTATTTTGCGTTTTTGTTTTTGCGGATCTTTTTCATTTTGTTTTTGTGACTGTGTGGAATCCAGTTCAGCTCCTGATTAGTTGATTGTGTGACCGCAGTGCATTGTTTATTGCTTTCATTTTATGGATCAATGGCTCCGTTACATAGTAAAATTCATGTCAAATTGCTGTTTAAAGGGTTGTTTTTAAAAGTCTGGAACACTTGAATCCATTTTGCATTACTTTCTATGGGAAAGCGCACCTTGGTTTTGGAACGCTTTGGTTTTGGAACAGACTTCGAGAACGGGTTAAGTTTGAGAACCAAGTTACCATTGTAGTCTCATTGGCAGAGAGGACACTGTGGGCGTAATGCCCCCTCGGCCTATTTGACCCACGTTTGGAAATAAGAAACTTACTAGGTAAAGGTAAAGGGACCTTTGACCGTTAGGTCCAGTCACGGACGACTCTGGGGTTGCGGTGCTCATCTCGCGTTATTGACCGAGGGAGCCGGTGTACAGCTTCCGGGTCATGTGGCCAGCATGACTAACCTGCTTCTGGCGAACCAGAGCAGCGAACGGAAATGCCGTTTACCTTCCCGCTGGAGCAGTACCTATTTATCTACTTGCACTTTTTGCTTTCGAACTGCTAGGTTGGCAGCAGCAGGGACCAAGCAACGGGAGCTCACCCCGTCGCGGGGATTCGAACTGCTGACCTTCTGATTGGCAAGTCCTAGGCTCTGTGGTTTAACCCACAGCGCCACCCACGTCCCTAAGAAACTCACTAGCCTGCAATTTATTTAGGGGTTGGGTTTTTTTGCTAGTATGAGAAGAGGCATATTGCCTGTATCTCAATTCTGTCTGCAGGAAAAGAGACGCTTTCCCTTTTCTGGCGATCCATCTCTCCTTGGATTGCAGATGGTCCCAGGTACGCTCTCTGGCACCTCCCAGTTATGGTTGGGGATGTCCCCTGTCTCAGACCTTGCAGCCAGGTGCAAGGTGCACCAATGACCTCACTTAGTAAAAGGTGGCTTCTAGAGAGCGGCGAAGTTTTCCCTGTTTGAGTCCTTTATATCAAGTAAACATAGGACTCTTTTTCATTGGAGGCATTTAAGTAGAGCCTGGAAGGCTGTCTTTCAGTGATGGTTTAGTTGAGATTCCTGCATTGCAGCGGGTTGGACTGGATGACCTTTGGGAGCCCTTCCAACTCTTCAGTTCCACAAAAACTTTGAAACTGCTTTATATTGGGTGGTATGTCTGGCACCGAGATGGGCAGAGGTGGCCTTTGTGGTCGTTCCTCTAGCCTCAGAAGTTCGATGGCCTGCAACATGGGAGCAGGGCCTTTTCTGCAGTGGCTCCATGTTTGTGGAATGTTCTCCGTAGGGAGGTTCATCTGATGACTTCATTATACAGTTGTACCTCAGGTTACATACGCTTCAGGTTACAGACTCCGCTAACCCAGAAATAGTACCTCGGGTTAAGAACTTTGCTTCAGGATGAGAACAGAAATTGCGCAGTGGCAGCAGGAGGCCCCATTAGCTAAAGTGGTACCTCAGGTTAAGAACAGTTTCAGGTTAAGAATAGACCTCCAGGATGAATTAAGTTCTTAACCCGAGGAACCACTGTATATCTTTAATTATTATTATTGTTATTATTAATAATATTATTATTATTTATTATCTTTATTGCAAAACATACAACACAAACAGACAAAACCAATACCACAAGAAGGGAGCAAACAAGAATACAGTGGTACTTCGGGTTACATACGCTTCAGGTTACATACGCTTCAGGTTACAGACTCAGTACCTCAGGTTAAGAACTTTGCTTCAGGATGAGAACAGAAATCGTGCTCCGGTGGCGCAACAGCAGCAGGAGGCCCCATTAGCTAAAGTGGTGCTTCAGGTTAAGAACAGTTTCAAGTTAAGTACGGACCTCCAGAATGAATTAAGTACTTAACCTGAGGTACCACTGTATATATATTTTTAAGGAGCAGTTCTATCGGCTTCCAGGGGGGGGCTCTAGTCTGAACATGCAAGCTAGGTATCTGTCAGTCAATCTTTATTACCCTCAATGGCTTTGCAGCCGTCAGAAGATAATAAAATTGCATCACAACCCACTATCCAATATTGCCAACCTTATTCTTAACCAAATCTGCTCCCTGCAGCTGAGATGTGTGGAAAGGGACATCATTTGCTTCCCCTTTCGCACTCCTGCAAGCATCCCAGGTGACTGAGCATTTAGAATTACCTAGCTAAGCATGAAGGGGCTAAATGAAGAGGCCTAAATTGCAATGCTATGCTCAAGCAGCTGAAAGTCTGTGGTGTGAGCTGTGTGCAGAAACGCCTGTAATTTGTGTACAGCCCTAAGCAAAGGCGCAGCATGTTGCTATCCGTGAATAGCTTTCAGGGGTTCTTTGGCTGCAGAAACAGCTAATGCAGGTCTAGACTGCATCAACAGAAGTCTAGTGTCCAGCTCATGGGAAGTCATGTTGTTGTTTAGTCGTTTAGTCGTGTCTGACTCTTTGTGACCCCATGGACCAGAGCATGCCAGGCACTCCTGTATTGGAGTCTCAGCTTCAGGAAGTCATAGGTAAAGGTAAAGGGACCCCTGATCATTAGGTCCAGTCGTGGCCGACTCTAGGGTTGCGGCGCTCATCTGGGATTATTGGGCGAGGGAGCCGGCATACAGCTTCCAGGTCATGTGGCCAGCATGACTAAGCCGCCTCTGGCAAACCAGAGCAGCGCACGGAAACGCCGTTTACCTTCCCGCTGGAGCGGTACCTATTTATCTACTTGCACTTTGAGGTGCTTTCGAGCTGCTAGGTTGGCAGGAGCAGGGACCGAGCAACGGGAGCTCACCCCGTCGCGGGGATTTGAACCGCCGACCTTCTGATCGGCAAGTCCTAGGCTCTGCGTCCCAAGGGAAGTCATAGGCCCACTCTATTCTGCCTTGGTCAGACCACACCTGGAAGACGGCATCCAATTCTGGGTACCACAATTTAAGAAGGATGCTGACAAGCTGGAAGGTGTGCAGAGGAGGGAGAGCAAGATGATCCAGGGTCTCCAGACCTCATATCACCAGACCTACATTGGCTCCCAGTACGTTTCCAAGCACAATTCAGAGTGTTGGTGCTGACCTTTAAAGCCCTAAACGGCCTCGGCCCAGTAGACCTCAAGGAGCGTCTCCACCCCCATCGTTCAGCCCGGACACTGAGGTCCAGCGCCGAGGGCCTTCTGGCGGTTCCCTCGCTGCGAGAAGTGAAGCTACAGGAGATCAGGCAGAGGTCCTTCTCAGTGGTGCCACCTGCCCTGTGGAACACCCTCCCACCAGATGTTGTTGTTGCTTAGTTGTTTAGTCGTGTCCGACTCTTCGTGACCCCCTGGACCAGAGCACGCCAGGCACTCCTGTCTTCCACTGCCTCCCGCAGTTTGGTCAAACTCATGCTGGTAGCTTCGAGAACACTATCCAACCATCTTGTCCTCTGTCGTCCCCTTCTCCTTGTGCCCTCCATCTTTCCCAACATCAGGGTCTTTTCCAGGGAGTCTTCTCTTCTCATGAGGTGGCCAAAGTATTGGAGCCTCAGCTTCACGATCTGTCCTTCCAGTGAGCACTCCCACCAGATATCAGGAGATAAAGAGCTACACAACTTTTAGAAGACATCTGAAGGCAGCCCTGTTTAGGGAAGTTTTTAATGTTTGATTCTATTTTTAATATTCTGTTGGGAGCCGCCCAGAGTGGCTGGGGAAACCCAGCCAGATGGGTGGGGTATAAATAATAAATCCGACCAGGGCCAGATTTAGGTTTGATGAGGCCTTAAGCTACTGAAGGTAACAGGGCCATTTATACTGTATGTCCAGCTGCCCTTTGTCAACAACAAATTGTTACTGTATTTTGTGTTGATTATATTCTCTATGGTAATTTATGGACCTAATAGATATCTAAAGTCATTTGCACATAACAAAATATGTATTTTATTAAAGTAATTGTTGAACTGAAATACAATTAAGAAGTATATTAATAGTGAAATACAATTAAGAAGTATATTAATAGTGAAATAATTATTAAGCTCTAACTTAAAATGATTTTTTAAATTTAACAATGCAAACCAGTGATATTTTAGGGAGCAGGCTAGCAGGCGGGGCCCATCACTTACATCAGGGGTCAGCAAACTTTTTCAGCAGGGGGCCGGTCCACTGTCCCTCAGACCTTGTGGGGGGCCGGACTATATTTTGAAAAATAATAATGAGTGAATTCCTATGCCCCACAAATAACCCAGAGATGCATTTTAAATAAAAGGACACATTCTACTCATGTAAAAACATGCTGATTCCCAGACCGTCCATGGACCGGATTTAGAAGACAAATGCGCCGGATCCGGCCCCCAGGCCTTAGTTTGCCTACCCATGACTTACATCAAAGGAGCCTACACAACACAAAACACAGTTGCTGTATGTAGGTTTTATTTTATTTGTTTTTTATCTTATATTGTACATCCAGAGGTTTTTTCCCTTTACATTTTTTGGGGGGCCCCCAAGAGAGTGGGTCCCTAAGCTATAGCTTATACAGTGGTACCTTGGGTTAAGTACTTAATTCGTTCCAGAGGTCTGTACTTAACCTGAAACTGTTCTTAACCTGAAGCACCACTTTAGCTAATGGGACCTCCTGCTGCTGCCGCACCACTGGAGCACAATTTCTGTTCTCATCCTGAAGCAAAGTTCTTAACCTGAAGCACTATTTCTGGGTTAGCGGAGTCTGTAACCTGAAGCGTATGTAACCTGAAGCGTATGTAACCCGAGGTACCACTGTACGTAAATCCGGCGCTGCCCACGACCCTGAGATTAAGAGTCTGATGTTCTATTGACTGAGCTATTTAGCTTCCAGGGGTCTTGCAGTAATGTCCAAATGCAAGATGAATACAAAATTATAAACGGAAGAAGATTAAATGACAAATAGCACAGGGAAGTACTGATTAAATACCCGCAAGACTAGAGGATCCGGCCTGTTAATAAACTGACCGCAATGATTTTGCTTGTGCGTGTGTGTGTGTTGAAAGGTGTCTTAATTTGCAAAGATGTTTAACGCCATAATGGATGTTTCTGCACTTTATTGTGAAATAGCTGCAAGCCAGATTCAGATTTTACTGTTTGGTTAGGCAGTTAGACCCAGGAGCACGATTTTTTAAATTAAAAAAAAACTCTTCCCAAAAGGCACTGATTTCTTGGGGGGGTTGAGAGTCGGTAGCAGAAAGCAGCGATCCTTCCTGATATATGGTGGGGACAGCTGGGCTGAATATTGTTGTATTGGTTTGCGCAATTTAGAGCTGCTACTTGCTGCAAAATGTGTTTTGTGGCTTTGGCGCAGAAGCAGGAAAATGAGAAAAATATATCAGATGGAAGGAGATAGCAAGCGCTGGACTGCATTAAGAGTTCAGGGTAATAAAAAACGAATTCTCTGCTCTCCCCCCCCCCCCCAACTTGAAAGCACTTTGACTAAATAGATATTGGAGTCATCCACTAAGAGAGTTGATGATTCCCTTGTGGTTTCGCTTTGTGAAAGGCTGATGAAGGGGCTACTGATGAAATGGATTTGCAAATAGCTTCTTCCTTTGCCTTCATAACCCCCTAATATGACCTGCCAGGCAGATGTTCTGGGAGTGAATTGTGATCGATTCTCATCATCCTCAAGGGCTTCCTTGAGCCCATAAGCTTACAAAATAAAATAAAATAAATCCATTTGGGCCTGATCCGGCCCGCGGGCCTTAGTTTGCCGACCCATGGTTTAGGGGGTCCCTCCCCAAATCCATATCGTCATATTCATTGTTCTGGCATGTGGTCTTTGGAAGGGAATGTGGTGTTTGTGGTAATGGTAATAATAATAATAATAATAATAATAATAATAATAATAATAATAATAATAATAATAATTTGCATGCCATCATACATTCCAATAATAATTTACATGCCACAATACAGGATCTTGGAAGCACCACTAGCAAACCTCCCTTCAAAAGGCGGAGATCACAAAGCTAGCCATACTCAGATTCTTTTTCACAAAGGGCGGCAAATATGTTCCAGCAGCCGTAAGGGTTTTCAGCGCAAAGCCCGTTTCCCAACTCCTGTACGCTGCAAATGTCTGGCATAATGGGGACCTGCCAAAGCTAGATGGCTTTCAGGCAAAATTTCTACGATCTCTGCTGCAGGTGTTGGATAGCAGGTTGAGAGGAATTCCCTGCCAGGACAGACTTTGCTTGTGTGCTCAAGACATTGATTCCATAAAACATATTTTGTTGCATTGTGCAAAATATGAGCAAGCCAGGGCTGAACTGATACTACCCTTGCTGGTACCTTTCCCGGGAAAATCAGAGGCTCACTATTAGGAAGAACTTCCTGACAGTAAGAGCTGTTCGACAGTGGAATTTGCTGCCAAGGAGTGTGGTGGAGTCTCCTTCTTTGGAGGTCTTTAAGCAGAGGCTTGACAACCATATGTCAGGAGTGCTCTGATGGTGTTTCCTGCTTGGCAGGGGGTTGGACTCGATGGCCCTTGTGCTCTCTTCCAACTCTATGATTCCATGATTCTATGATTCTAGGTACCCAACTGCATCCCCAACTCCGTACTTCTGTTGGAAGCTGGTGAATGCCCAATTTCAGCTAGAGCGTGGTGGGCTGTCCTAAAACTCAGGATTTCAGTGTTTGATCTAGGGAAGGGTTTGTACCAACACCTGACCAATGAGGAATTTGTCAGCAAATGGCAGAAAACCATGGCTAAAAAAGCCACCTCTATTGGTCTCCCCACCCCCAACTGTATTACCTGGGTTATGAAGGCGCCCAAAAGATGTTAAAGCAAAGATTATTGGATAATGCACACAGTGACTTGCAATCTCGATCACACGCAGTCTGTAGTCCGCTGGCAGTAGGAGTACAATTTGGGTATGTCTTTAAGTTAACATCTTACATTAAAAACCTGACAGTACCAAACTACCAAAGGCTTTTCACCAAAGCCAGACTAAACGTCTTTCCTTCTGCAGTGTTGGATGGTAGGCTGAGAGGAGTTCCCTACCAGGACAGACTTTGCTCGTGTGCTCAAGACATCGATTCCATAAAACATATTTTGTTGCATTGTGCAAAATATGAGCAAGCCAGGGCTGAGCTGATACTTCCCTTGCTGATACCTTTCGCGGGAAAATCAGAGGCTCACTATGTCAGGTTCCTACTGGAAGACCGGACAAATGCTAGAACATTAACAGTGGCAAAGTTTTTATCGGTGGCTGCAAGAACAAATGATCCCTATATTCTAAACAAAATGCTTGTTTCGCCTGGAGGTAGGCTGTATGAATTGTGTACTGCTTTGTAATGATTTGTTGGGTCTCTGGACCGTAATAAAGATTGATGATGATGATAATAATTTATATGTTGCCCATCTGACTGGGTTTCCCTCTCTACTCTCTTTTAGGACAAACAAAGTGGTGATCCAATTGGATCCCATCTCGTTTCTATCAGGTTATTTGTTTTTTTAAAAAAAATAAAAAATTGTCTGGCCTCCCACAGATTCCAAGTTGGCCTTCAGCTTATTCAGGAGGACTTAATTGGCTGCTTCTGGCAACTCAAGTGGCGGAGGCACTCCTTGAGAGCTTGCAAACACTTCAGCAGGCGGGAAAAAAATAAAGAAAAGTTTATTTTTGGTATTCCCCCCAGTGCGCGAGACGGGAAGTAATCTTCTAACGAGCCTGGAGAGATTGCAAATGTGTTTGGCACACAATTACCCAGATCTTTAATAGGCTTCGCAGTCGCTTATCGCTTTGTTACCGCGGTTCACCCCACCCTGCTAAAAATGTCACGGATACCCATGCGAAACACATCTGGCTAATTGGGCCCGAGCTGCATATGCCTCTCCTCTCAAATATTAATTGACTGGAGTTGCGTTTTGAAAAAACGGTTCGCTTGAAACATGTAGCGGGGGCATAACCTCACCTGGGTAGTCAAGCTTGTTGCATTAAATTCTGTTTCAATGGGCCATTGGCCTGATCCAATAGCTTCGCCGCATGTTTTTAAGTTCTCTACCACTGAGCTGATTTCTCCGTTCCTGAAACTTGGGGGAAAGATTGTGTTGTTTCTGATGGACAGGGGGTGGGAAGGTGTGTGGGGCTTCCTGGTCCTGAATGGAGTGACTGTGTCCCTAAAGCAGGGGGAATACTGTAGATAGTTTTCACTCAGGTCCACATATGCAAATAAGGGATTGAAAGTGATGTTCAGCGATTGGATAGTTACAGAAAGTGGTTACTGTTGCGTTGTAGTGGAGCTCTATATAAGCAGGCTGGCTGAACCCTTCAGTTTAGTTCTGTTCTGGCCTGTGAATAAACAAGAGCTGTTTGAAGAATCGCTGTGTCGTATGATATGTTCACCCACAACTTAACAATAATAATAAGAATAATTTATTATTTATACCCTGCCCATCTGGCTGGGTTTCCCCAGCCCCTCTGGGCGGCTTCCAACCAAATATTAAAAACAATAGAGTTTTCAATCTTTTTGAGTCTGCAGCTCCCTTGACCATCTGCGTTCTTTCTCTGGCACCCCTGTGGGACCCAGGAGCCCAGTTACGTCCCCACTTTCCTGCAGAGCTGGCAGCCCCTCACCCCTTTTCAAACACCCTCCCTTGGGGAGGGTTCCCTCAGCCTCCTCTCCTCTCCCCTCTCCTTGGGAGTCGCCTGGGTATCTGCTGCTGCCGCCCCTGTTCTCTGAGCTGCCCCCTCCCCACCCCAAAGAGAGGTGCCCCCTCACGCTGCCCCACAGGGCACTGGGACTTGTCCGTCCATTCCCAGAAGCAGGGTCTAGCAGAATGGCTGGCTGAGCTCCCTTGCCGCCTCAGCTCCTGGCAACCAGCACCCCCTGGCCAGCGCCAGAGACACCATTCTCCTAAGGAGCTTGTAGCCAGGGCTGCTGCAACAAACAGCTGTGCAAGACTTTGGGAGGCAGAGATGCGAGAGGGCATCAGTGTGATGGCCTGGGACTCGGGCTCGGACTCGGACCCAGAGGAGATTCAGTCTGCACCGGTTCCTTTGCCTCAGGCATCAGCTGAACCAAGTCTGGGGCCTGATCCTGAAGAGTCCCAGTCTGCACAGCTTCCCCTGCAACAAACACCAGCTGGGCCGAGTCAGGGGCCTGAACCTGCCCTGGCTCCAGATGCGGGGATGACCTCGTTGCCTTCAGCTGGGCCATCACTTACAGCTGCTCCACTACCAGTTGGGTCAGGGGAGGCTGAGGCGGCCCCTGGGTCTAGTAACCCACCGACGTCTCCCGAGCTGCAGAGACTGAGGTCTGAGAGAAGGAGAGACCTGAGTACTCGCAGGAGGAGTGGTCGCCTTCGGACAAAACAGGGAGGTGAGTCGCCGGGGGATCAGGACCGGCCTTCAGGTTACAGACTCTGCTAACCCAGAAATAGTACCTCGGGTTAAGAACTTTGCTTCAGGATGAGAACAGAAAGTCGCCTCTCCAGCGAAGCAAAGTCAGAACAGCAAGAGGGATCGCTGCGCAGTGAAAGCTGTTCTGGCTTCTGGGATAGCCGTGCCAACCCTCTTCAGGGCAGGGGGAGCGTTCCTTCCGTTGCCCTGAAGTGGCTTCGCGTAGCTATCCCTGAAGCCAGGGGAAAAGTGCGTCTTATAGAGCAAAAAATACGGTAACATCATCATCATCAACATCATCATTGTCCCTCCTCCTCCTCCTCCTTTGGCAGTTCCTCATAGCCGAGTAAGATTGTCTTCCATGAACACGGTCTTCGCAGTGAGCCCGTAAGGGACTGTGGAGGCCAATACTGGATCCACACGTCCTTCCACAGTGGGGACACAGGTTTCCGGGCAGGAGTTGATCACGGTGAGGGTTGGCCAAGCGTGCCTTCCTCTTGGCACGTTTCTCCCTTGCGTCCTGAGTTCGAGTGTCTTCAAAGCCCATGACACCTTTGGTAAAGGCTGTTCTCCAACTGGAGCACTCGCAGGCCAGTTTTCCCCAGTTGTCTGTGGTTATACTATTTTTTTTATATTTGCCTTGAGACAGTCTTTAAACCTCTTTTGTTGACCACTAGCATTACATTTTCTATTATGATTATTATTATGATTATTATGGTTATTATTATTGGTGTTTCCAGCATTAGGCCTTAGGAGGGTCAGAGCATACCCTGCCCTGCACCTTCCTTGCTGGAGTAAGAGACATTTAAGAGGAACGACCCCATTACAGTGGTACCTCGGGTTACATACGCTTCAGGTTACATACGGTTCAGGTTACAGGCTCCGCTAACCCAGAAATAGTACCTCAGGATAAGAACTTTACTTCAGGATGAGAACAGAAATCATGCAGTGGCGGCACGGTGGCAGCAGGAGGCCCCATTAGCTAAAGTGGTGCTTCAGGTTAAGAACAGTTTCAGGTTAAGAACAGACCTCCGGAACGAATTAAGTACTTCACCCGAGGTACGACTGTATCTTGATGACAACTTTTATTATCCTTATCATTCATTACCTGTGGACGAATCGTCAACCAAGGTGGAGCCTTGTATCAAAAGAGTGAGACTTTCACACTTCCTGCACATAATCCAGAGGTGATTTTTTTTTTTTGTGGGTTGGCGGAGGGAAGCTGATGGGGGAAATGGGGTGGCAGCAGGTGGCAACTGTTTTCATCTATTCATTTGCACCGTGGAAAAGCTGCTCCGCTTCTCTCCGGCTGTGTTGATTTATTTTCATCCCAACGGCTCTTCGCCAGAGATTGTAATGGTAGAAACTTGGCTCTCGACCAAGATGTTCATCAGCAGAACTTGGTCTGCCTGCTAAGGGCAGTGAATGTAAAAGCATTTCCTCGCTTCCTGATAGCGAGGTGCATATTTGTGGCCGGCTAGTAAAGGAACCACTGAAAAGCCAAATAATGGGGTTTTTGGGAACTGGCGTTCACATGTTTGGTGATATTAGCACCTTGCCTGTTTAGTGTTAGTTGTGTTATGGAAATGACATGGGGAAGGCATCTTTAAGGTTGTTAAAGGTAAAGGTAAAGGGACCCCTGACCGTTAGGTACGGTCGCAGATGACTCTGGGGTTGCATGCTCATCTCGCTCTATAGGCCAAGGGAGCCAGTGTTTGTCCGCAGACAGCTTCCGGGTCATGTGGCCAGCATGACTAAGTTGTTTCTGGCGAACCAGAGCAGCGCACCGAAACGCCGTTTACCTTCCCGCAGGAGAGGTACCTATTTATCTACTTGCATTGGTGTACTTTCAAACTGCTAGGTTGGCAGGAGCAGGGACCAAACAACGGGAGCTCACCCCGTCGCGGGGATTCGAACCGCCGACCTTCTGATTGGCAAGCCCTAGGCTCTGTGGTTTAACCCACAGCGCCACCCGCGTATTATGCCTGAATGTATCCTTTCAACTTGATAGCTCAGGGAAGATACATACCTAGCTTTATAAATTCTCCTTGAGAACGAAACAATTCACAATTATTCTGAGCAAGCGTTCGTATTGGCACTCAGCAAACCGATTTCATGATCTTTCCCGCGAGATGATTCTGCATGTTGTCGGAAAGCAATCGCTGATGGGGGTGGTACAGGGTGATCTTTCCTCTCCCCCACCTCCCCGATTTCTCTTTTCTTTTTTTTTGACTGGTGCACCTTGCGAAAACGTGAATAATTGATTCCCCCTTGTCCTGCTTCCTGTTTTATTTCTGTACGCGTAACACTAGCCGGCAGAGGCTTGAATCATTCATAGGCTGCGACTCCCCTGTGGCAGAGCTGCGGGGGCCAGAGGGGAATCGGTCCCTCGCAGGCCAGGGCCTGGGGGCTGGGTTTGTCAAAGAGAGGACCGGGGAATCCGCTGGGACAGGCACTCGGGGGAAGAAAAAACAACCAAACCCCGCAGTTCCCGTGGGGGAAGCCCAGAGAGTGGAAATGTTATTCTCGGCCCAGTTCCTGTTTGCTTAGGATGTTGGCTGGATGGTGGAAGGGCCAGGATTCGGCCGCTTTGCATCGTGGGAGTCTGTTACCTGTCGAGGCAGGTGGGTGATGGAGTTTGAAAAGGCGACCGGGCAGATGAAGGGGTTAATATCTCTCTCTCTCTCTCTCTCTCTCTCTCTCTCTCTCTCTCT